>OX030949.1:85043321-85643321 GCA_943735915.1 Pherbina coryleti | reverse complement strand
GCTTTGGGGTATCACTTTCTTTACATTGTAAAGCAACCATTCCCTCACAAGTCGGGATGTGTGCTTAGGGTAGTTTGTTCTGTACAAACCAAAAATCGTTTTCTAGAGTCTAGGACCTAGACCCATATTCGTTGCGCTCATTTTAAGATTTTGTTTTAAAATATTAAAATACAAGTCTTGTCTATTGTACTTATAGTTTCCATAAAAACTAAAATCCCCACGCCTCCAGCTTACATCGCACCCCAAACCATTACAGATCCGCCTTCGATTTTGACTGTAGCTTTAAAATTTTTTAACTGGGGATCAGTTTTTACTTTTCTCAAACAAATCGCCTGCCATCGGCCCTACAAATATTGTATTTGCTTTCCTCCGTAAAAATAACTGCTTTCCAGAAGTTGTCTGACTTTCCAAGATATTTCTTGGGTTACTACGAACGAAGTTTCACATTCTTCTTAGATAAAAAGGGATTCTTTCGATAAACATACGCTTTATATTGAAGTGAATGCAAGATATTTCGAATGACTTGGGGACTTACGGATAGCGTTGGCGTAATAGTTTGCAATATATTTTGTAATTTTTACAGCACTTATTTTGGTATTTTTTTTTTAACCTTACTTTCAATTTTTCGATCCAAACGTTTGTCTTAGATACTTTTACATCCTCTTACTGGTGAAGTCTAGTACACTCCGGCTTATTTAAAGTTTTCAATCACATATTGAACTGAAGAACGAGGTCGGAAAATGGTTTTCGATATATCTCTCAAAGTCTTTCTCTCCCTATGGAATGAAACGATCAACTTTTTATAGTATGTCCACTGGAATTTTCTTATGACTGTTGCTTATGATATTTTTTTAAAAGTGCACGCAACCAATAACACATTAGAACTGCGTACAAAGAAAAGAATGAAGCATAAGTTTTACTAAAAAAATAACGGAACTTAAAAAAAAAGTATACGAACAAGAAACGGAGAGCGCTCTCTTAGTGTAGGCTTGGGCATTTAAGTTCACCACAGAGATCGCTCTTTTTAGTTCAATTGCATGTAATGAACTAGTTCGTTCATTTAGTTCTTTAAGTTTGTTCGTTCTTTTTGTTCTCTTAGTTCATTAGTTATTCTAGTTCGTTCGTTCTTTTAGTTCGTTACGTCTTTTAGTTCGATTGGTTTTTTAGTTCGTTTCGTTTACTCGTTCATGTCCTGGTATATAAAATGAAACAAACTTGGTTTGAATATGTGATAGCCATCAAATCCACCATTTCTATTAGTGCAGACACAAAAAGTGCCTCAAACCAAGGACTCAAACCATAGCTTGGTAAATTTACTAATTTTTTGCTATCGTTCGTTTTGTTCCTACTCGCAATATCAATTGAACTAAAATGAACTAAAAGAACGATAAACACTGAACTAGTTCACATAGCTCATGAGTGGGAATCGTTCAATTGAACTAGTTCGTTCATGAACTACCCAAATCTAGTGTACAGGCAATTAATTGAGTTTCACTTCAGAAGTATGATCGGTAGTAAATATTTTACAGTAAAAGTAAAAATAGGAAAACCTTTTTTTTCTTTATACAAGAAAAGTAAATTTAAATCTTTTAAATAAAACTTATTTGATTTTATTCAATCGAATTTTGTTCTTCATACAGTCAAATTACTGTTAAGACTTCCAGTGTACGGACAGTTGTTCAAGACAGTGTATTATTGGATAATTTAAACAGAACTATGTTTGATATTAATGACAAGAAATCATTTCAAATTAAGCTCTGTTCTTGTTTAAATCAAACATGCCCAGGTTTGATGTTTTAAACATAAATTTGTTTGAATTGAATACGGTACTTGTTGATTCAAATACGTAACTGTTTGATATTTTTAAACATATATTTGCTTGAATTAAACAGGATACCAGTTTATAATAAACATGTTTGCATATACCTTACGGTTGGAAATGTTGATCGAAACCAATTATTTCAATACGATAACAGTAAACATAAACTTTTAATTATATCATCAGTCAAAAGTGACACTATTTTATACAAATTCATGTACGAAGTACAAAAGATAGATAAATAATAATTATCTCTGTATAATTTGCCTTTATATACACGGTGTGTCGAATAATATCCCAGACTCTAGAAAACATAATTAAAACACGATTTCTGTTTATTTTCCGGTGTTATTATTCAAAATATTCAATACACATGTTACAGCCAATCAATTGTCATTCAAATACCTGCTATAGCTCATTTTGCGGGATTGGCCCCCCTCCCCTCCCCCCCCCCCCCCCCCCGAACGTGTCGTAGCAGCTGGCATGGTCGGAATGTCGTTGAAAAAGCATAATTTCAACTTAATTTTTAATTTCGGAAACAAAGAGAAGTTGTACGGTGCCAAATCAGTTGAATTCGGCGGATGATTTAACACACAGACTTGATTTCGAGCAAAAAATTGAGAAATCATTCCATGTGCGTGGAATAAATTTTGCAGAGACCTTTATTTTGCCAAAATACTCGTGAATAATAATTATTTGAATAGCAAAGTCATGCATTTGCTGATGATTAAGGCCTCTTCCATCATTCTCACTAAAGCATTACGGTCTTCTGCACTGAAGTTGGCCTTCCTGTGTGTTTGTCATCCTCCAGCGTCTCTCTGCCGTCGAAAAAACGTTTATGCCAATCAAAAATAACTGACCTACTTAAATAATCATCTCCGTACATGCACTTGTTGCATCAATCGAAATGTTTCTGATGCATTTTTAACAAGTTTTGCGTGGAATCTGATGACAACTGCGACATGGGTACCGAAGGCAATTCAGCAAAATGAGCTAAAACAGTCATTTGAATAGCTATTGAATCGCTGTAACAAGTGTATTGAATCAGAAAGAGAATATTTTGAATAAAAACACCGAAATATCAACAGAAATTGTATTTTAATTATGTTTTCTAGATCCTGTTCTGTCATAGTAGTTTCAACACCGGTTACATACTGTATATAAGTGTATACTTAAATTAATAAAAATACTGTATGGATAGCAACCAATGCTGTAACGCAACAGTACCAATTATTGATGATTAGTTGGGTCACCATCCACATTTATTGGTGGAAATCGAGACCCATCTAACATCTCTGACAATTTACGGGCATTGCCACCCGGTTGATTAAGCGCAACTCCACGCCGATCATAGACCTGTTCACGACATTGAACTACCACAGCCAGCACGGTACTCTCCGAAGGGCCAGGCCAACGATAGTCTCCCCGGGCAAAAGGAATTTACTTCGATACGCACTAAGACACACCGACACATCTGCACCGTCGTTCATGAATGTGATGGCAAAACCATCATTATTGGATGTGCTACAGAGTAGACCACATCACTTCTGACTGTGTGTGACACATGGTCAACACTATTTTGCTCCTTTTCAAACTGGTACTCCAAGGCGACTAAGACATACTTTTCATCTCGGAGTACCCAATTTTTGACACCTCTTGTATTCCAATTTATGCACCATATTTTGTACCTTTTTAACTTTGCCTTTTTATGGCACCCATAAGACTAATGCCAATGTGCCGGTGGAAATTGGGACAGTACGTCTGTCGAGCGTAACGACTATCGCCGTGCTAACACATTTTAAGTTTCATTGCTATTCCTTCACAGGCATACGCTACCGTTGATCTAGTCAAACGGTCCACCTACTCCCCAGATTGGGTGACCAACTCCAGTATCTGGGTAGTCCCTCTACATCTACACAAGACAGTACGAACCCGTTGCTTGCTACCATCCTCCTTTATCCTGCCTTTGGACAAACTGCTTGTGAAAACAGGCGAAGTTGGTGTTCAACGCAGAAGAGGACGTCCACATCTTCGTTGGAAGGATAAAGTGTTGGATAACCTGACTACGCTTGATGTTTCCAATTGGCGCCAGCAAGGTCAAAACAGAAATAGCTGGCCCAATTTCTTATACGAGGCCAAAAACCGACCAACGATTGTAAGCTCCTGAGAAGTAAGTAAGTAAGGTGACCACTGCATTACTTCAAACTTTTGTTCCGGAAGCCAACGCTGCACAATTTTCGGAGCATATTTTGGGTCCCCCCGTCTTGCTGGAAAATTACTTCTTCGTAATTGTAGGTAGGGGCTTCTATCTACAAAGTCCTTCAAATTTGTTTGGAGAATACGGAGATAGCCTTCCTTGTGCATAATGCCTTCATTTCTAACCAATGACCACAACGGTTTGACGGTTTGTTTTACAAGGTGTCTTTCAAGATTTTTATTAAGTTTATGCCAATAATATTCTTTTCATCGCTCTAAAAACGATAAATTTTTGTTTCATCGGACCAAACTACCCACTTCCAATCTTCCACGGTCCAATTCCCCTGACTTTAAAAGAATTTTATTCCTTTTTATCAGCTTTTATGGGTTTATCTGTGAAACTCTCTACGAGAACTTGGCGCACTAACATTCTTATTTATTGCTTAAGCAGCCTGTTTTAGATCTTTTGTTTCGTATTTGACGAAACATCAAACAGGCATCTGCGTCATTTAAAAGCCTAGGATGACCTCCAGAATGCGGTACAGGATCAACATTTCGTCGTTTTTTTACAGTTTTTACGGGGCGTTGGCTCACTTTTAGTTTTTGAGCAATAACATGTGACAAATTTCCACTTTTAGTCATGGTGATTATACTATTTTCAACATCTATTGCGAGTTTTCTCATTTTTTAATTACTTTGTTTTAAAGCAGACATGAGCTTTCAGAAGCACAATTGGCGCAGTTGGCCCAGCTACAAATTTGTTTTATTTTATCAAATTTGTGTTTGCACATTTGTAAAAACAACAACAAGTACAAAACACAACAACAAGAAAACCGACGTTCACCAAATTTTTAACTCGCTTTAACAACAACAATTGCATGCAAAGGCAACAAAAACAAAGCCTCACTAGTTTTTGTTGCCTTTGCACTCACTAGTAACAAGATTACGCCTTCCGCAGTCCCGTTATCTGATGCTCTCCTTTTCAACTGAGTGCATGACGTCACACAGCACTTCTGCTTGACAAAAACGTATGCAAATGTGCGATCGCTTAGGCAAATTGACGAAATTGAAAATAAATTCTTTCGGAAAAGTAAAGTAAAAATATCTGCTCTTCCGTATAAAAATATGAATATTTTCGTATAAGAAAAAGATGAATTTTTTAAACTTTCAAGATTTTTATCTCCTCATTTATTCGAGACCGACAAAATTTTATTGCACCAGTAGATTTAGGAGGTCCATAAACATATTACAAAATAAGAAAAAAAATATTTAGGCGTGTGCCCCAAAGTAATATTATTCTAAATTCTGACAATATCGCTTATAACGTCATGCTATATCTCTCTCATGTGCGGAACGCGTAATTTTGTTTCTATTATCCTTAGGCTGAGCTTGAGATGATTGTCCCGTTACTTGACCCGTTACGGAGTGCTTTGACAATTTTTTTTTTCAACGATTAGCAAAATCAATAATGAGGACAATTTTTTGTTTGTTTTTAAGAAAAAAGCAGTGGCGTTCTTAAGCTTGGTGATACCCGGAGCGGAAACCAGTGGTGTCACCCCTACAAAACCCCCACATGCTATAGAGAATAGTAAGGAGTGTTATTAACAATTCTAGTACGTAAGTGAACAAATGATTTCGTAACTCAGGTGCCTTGACTGTCAGGATAGAAGTCCTTGCATGGATGGCAGATTGAAGTTTGCAGATATCTACTGCTTTCAGTAAAATAAGTTCGACTGGGATTTCAAAATTCTTCAATTTTAATGTTATCAAAGTTATCAAGACTGACGAGGTTTGTTGTTAAAAATATTCCTATCTATGCCTATCTTTGATGAATTAATGAGAAAATTTTTGTTAGCAATTACAAATTTTAATATGTTAGTGGACAAAGGCTTTCTTAACCAAGGTTTTGTTAACTCCTAATATAGCATGCGCCTCACTTTTTTTTTGAGATCTAAAAGCCCCACTCTAGCAGAAATTATTTTATACTTTTTAGTTCTTTTAAAAATGTGGTATATTAAAAATTTTTTTTATTTAAATTATTATTTTATGGTTTTTAGTATTGTGTAAAATTTGACAAAAAATTTTGAAGATTTTATGTTTTTATCAGTACAAAATTTGTTTTAAGAACCGAAATGGTTCCATAAATATTAAAAAAAAAAACTGAAGAAATTCATTGACATCGTCGTGGCTCGAACTCTCCACTTCACAATTATAAAGCAATCGCCGTTTGCTCTGAGCTACACAACCCATTTAAAAACATCATATAAATAGCAATAAATCAAACTACTTTGTACAATTTTTTTCCACCTGCTGTGCTGAATTTTTTAAAATTTGAATTTGTTTCATAAAAAAACAAAAAACTCGTCAACATTGGCAACACTCGCTTTGCACTCTGAGCTACAGAACTCACACCAATATATTTTCTAAATGAGGTAATAAATTCACTTCAGTTGTGCATTTTTGAAATTTTAAAATGTCAATGAGCTTTTAATTTTTTTGTATATAAGCAATGGTGACCTTCGACAATATTTTGCAAATAATCGAAACCTTCTCATTGTCAAACTCTGGCTTAAAAAGGAAATCAATAATTTCAATAAAAAACAAAGTAATTTCCACTCTTTATTATCGCGCAGAACCATATCGTCAATAATAAGAAGCCCAAAATGTACAAAAGTCCCACAAATGACTTGCTGTCATTCTTAAATTAAAAAATTTGAAATTGTTTTCTTGTAAAGGGTGGTTAAATTTTAAGGGCCGATGTTGATTTTGAATAAAACACAAATTATTTAGGAAATTATTGTCATTGCTTTTTATTATGATAATATTGGTATGGTTCAATTATGTATGGAACAAAATATCGGCCGAATGGCTGCCGCTACCTCGGCAGCACACCTCCATCCGATAAAATTTCTCGAGTAAAAACTAGTAACTTTTGTAGTGGAGGGGAAATGATTCGATCTATCATTATCGTTCTCTTTTCGGGTACGGGAATGCGTTCAAGTAAAAAATAGTAAAAAGTTTCAAAAACTTTCAAAAACTTTTGCGTACGGGAATAGACCTAATGTTTGAAATTTTCATGTTTCCTTTTTCTCTCTGTATATTCATTTGAACAATTTTAAAATCAAATATGCAACTTTTTTCTAAATTTTTTTTTATAAGCATGAATTTTTTTATAAAATTAAAAGCGAGACTAGCTTTTACCTCAAAACACCAAATATTTACAGCACTACCTCAAAAAAATCAGACCTATTAAATAATTTTTTGTGGCAATGAAGCACATTATAGCACAAATCAAGCACATTGCAGCACATTTTTTTTTCTTTTTTTTTTTTTTTCTAGTAAAAAATCAAAAATTCCGAGGCATCTTTATGCTCATTAAATATTGTTATAGATTAGCACTCGTATAGAATGCAGAAAAACAAAAATCTTATTGGGAAGATATTATGTATACTTGAATATGAGAACTACTAACGAAGTTTTACTGTGTTGAATGAGAAACATCTTTAAAAATATGTTAAACATGTTACAGCAATGGCGGAAATCAGTTAAACTGCAAGCTTTACATTTTCATCGCAATGAAAGTTATCGTCAATTACTGCATTTTTGCTATTTCGTGCCTATTAAATAGTCAAACTTTAAATCAGCATCTACCCACTAGGGCAAAAGTCTGCCCAAAAGCGGAAGGAATGTACCATTCCGAATAAATTACTAAGTGACAACTGTTCCCTAAACATTACTTTTCTATGGAAAAAAGACATTACATTTAATATTGAATGAAATTGACATTTGTACTTGGAAAAGTGGTCGAGTAAAACTTAGGTACTAGTTGGGCAACTAAACACTTTTTCATTTCTTTTTTTTTTAAATAACTCTCTTCCTTTTATTTATTTATTTTGTCCATTTGGTTTTACAATAAAACAATTATTTTAATGTTTTTAAACACTTTTTAAAAATACTTATTTCGCGAAACGATCTTGATCTTGATTTTGACAATTTCACTCTGCGGAGAATGGCTCCTAAATGAACACGTGTATAGCTTACAATAGAACAAATAGCTGTTAGCTTACACAACTCATTAGGCTACGTAATACAAAAAAATAGCAGGTCAAAGAAATTAAAATAGTGGCTCTTGGAAGCCTATAAGTTTAATGTTGCCTATAGGCAACATTGGGCATAAGAGGGTTAAAAATATAAGAATCAACTTTGTGCTAACCCGATGTTACCTGTATTTAATGCATGTTCTATGCTTTTCTTCCTTTTACATACATAAAATGGTGCAAAAATTGAAATTACACCATATGTATTAAAAAATATTTCTTAACCCGAATGGTACTGGAATTATTTTATTTTTTTAATTTCTTTCGGGTCGCTGAATCCAAAAATTTGATTACATATATGATACACGATCAAATGCGTAAGAAAGTTATAAAAATCACTTTTTCGAAATCAACGCTCACAAAAGTATCATTTATGATTCATTTACGACTTCGTTGAGGAACAATAAATCATTTACGAACGAAAAACGTATTAATTATAATTCATTCATTTACGACTCATTTGCGACTCATTTACGAACAATAAAAGTGTCATTGATTTTTATATTTCCGAACTTCATTTGCAAACCAGTGAAAAGATTCGCTTGTGAAGGGTCATATTAACTTCATCACAACATTTGAAACGCCCATAAGAAGTTAATGCCATGTCTGAACAAAGAGTTTAGTTTGAGTTTCCAGTACAAAGTTGAGTTTTGCTATTCAACGCAAAATAAACTCTTGAGTTCTCCATTACAATTTTGCAGGATAAAACTCAACTAATGCCATGTCTACACAGAGAGTTTAGTTTGAGTTTCCAGTACAAAGTTGAGTTTTACCATTGAACACAAAATAAACTCTTGAGTTCTCCAGTACAATTTTACAGGATGAAACTCAACTAAACTCAACTTACTTTCTGTGTTTATCAAAACTCAATTTGAGAAATCCCTAAAAGTATGCTAATGTTCTTATAAAAAAGCACGTTCGGATTCAACTTGTACAATTTTATGGTGAGAAATGTCAAAAACAGCTGTTCTAAAATTGTGCAATTTACTATTTACAAAAAATTAACAAAAAAGCGAAAAAAGAACTAGGGCAAGTGTAGACGATGAGATCTGCATATCAGTATGGGCCAATAAAAATTACGATTGGCGCAGCGCAAAGAAAAACTATCATTTGTACGCAGAGATGGCTACAGCCTTGTCTTCAAGTGGAGTTGATGTCGCGGTGGCGGATGTGCCAAGAAAATATCAGAACACAACATAAAACAACGAAATGTCCCACTTAAAATAATTCTGCGGACGCATCTCTGTGTGATCAGCTATGGTTAACTTAAAAATAAACTCAAAGTAAACTCTCTGTGTAGACATGGCATAAACTCATCTTTGTTCCTGTGTTTATCCAAACTGAATTTGAGAAATCCCTAAAAGTATGCTAATGTTCTTATAAAAAGGCACGTTCAGATGCAACTAATACAATTTTGTGGTGAGAAATGTCAATAACAGCTGTTCTAAAATTGTGCAATTTACTATTTGCAAAAAATGAACAAAAAAGCGCAGAAAAGAACTTGGGCAAGTGTAGAAGATGAGGTCTTCATATTAATAATAATAATAAATAAAAATTTCAAACTGCGCAGCGCAAGAAAGAACTCGCAGATGTACGCAGAAATGGCTGCAGCCTTGTCCTAAAGTGGAATTGATGTCACGGTGCTGGATGTGCCGAAAAAAAATATGAGAACACAAAAGTAAACAAAGAAATTTCACACTAAACACAAATCTGCAGACGCACCTCTGTGTGAACAGCTATGGTTAACTTAAAAATAAGCTCAAACTAAACTCTCTATGGCATAAGGCTGTCTTTCTGAATTAATACCTGCCAATAAGATTACAGTTTGGTTTCTATCCTAATGAAATTCGGGCTAACTTTGTGAAGTTCAATATCCAAAAACCGAATTTATTTTGAAAATCAGTCAAATTATCACTCATGCCTTTCTCCAATAAAAAGTGATATTATTAAAAAGGTAAAATCTCTGAAAATTCCACAAAAGTTTATCTTATAATTGACATTTTCCTGATCAACTTTTATCACAGGATTTTAAATTCAAATATCTAATTGCATTTCAAATGTAACTTTTTACATTTGTCAAAGTTGAATTTGAATCGAAATAAGTTGCATTTGAAATGTTAAGGGTTGTATTTAAAGTTTAAAACATGGATTTACTTATAAGCTTGAATAAACACGACACTGTCCAGCTCGGTTATAGCATTCAAGGGGAATTTAATTTATACAACGTGGTACAATCAAGAATGCATAGCGAACTGTCTCGCCATATATTTGTCGTCTTTTTTGGCAATAAAAACCCTAGTTTCTTGTTTTAAGACCAAATCTTTAGTTTTTATGAGAAATGGCTTCTAGCCCGGTTCATTCACCCTTATTGGCTTGAATTTATGGCATTTGAACACAATAGGGGTATTCACAATGTGGTGTATTTGTGGTAAATATGTTAAAAATTTACAACATTTAGAATAAGATTGTGAACATACCTATTATTAATTATTTAAAAACATATGATTTTGCTTACATTTGTTATAAAACCACCAAGATTTTGCTCCAAAAGAAATTGAAGGATGATTTCGACTTCTTCGCTGGTCCACTTCTTGTTGGATTTCTCTATTTTTTATTATTTTCCATGTTCAATTCATTATATAATATTGTTAAAATAAGTCAATGTAGAAAATAAACTTATTTTCATCAATAACTTTACCTACAGCGAGCACTAAATTCTCCATTTTATTGTTTTTAACAAGCAATTACCACAAATACATCATAAATACAATGATTTACAGCGTTGCATTTGTGGTAAATATGGTATTTTTTAGTTGCTTACATTATGCTGTGTAATTAAACATAGAAACCATATTTACCACAAATACAGAATACAAGACTAAATACATCACATAGTGACTACCCCTAATGATGATGTGACCCAATGATGAAAGCATATTAAAAAGCTTTAGATATGAAAGTTGAGATATTTTTTAGTCATTTGTTCATAACAAATAAATTGAAAATAAATACATATAACACGTCAAAAAAAAATCCCATTGGGCTTACTGGTTAGAATACTTAAAATACTTTTTGGGCGTTATGCTGCGGCACCACTTTCAACACATGTTGCTTGATAATCAATAAATTTTCCCATGTTCCCTCTTCATTGTTCCTCAAGCAATGAGTCAATTCTAGCTATAAGGCAATTCCATCCACAATCTTCTCTTCCTCCAACTACAACTTTGAATTTCATATGATTTGAAATATGAGGAGAAAAGTACAGAAGGAATACGAGTATTTTACATCTTATGTAACGTAGACACCTGCCATACGGCTTAATTCTACGTTGCCCCATGGCAGTGGGATCGTGGTTCAAGGAATTGATGCCTAGGAGATAAATTTTTTCAGGACTTCAGTGCCATGCTAATGTTTATATACGACGTCCGTCATATCTCTCCTAGGCGTCACTTCCATGACTCCAGGCGCGACCATCGCCCTGTCATAGTAGTTTCAACACCGGTCGCACACCATACTTAAGGGTATATTTAAATTAATAAATATACTGTATGGATAGCAACCAATGCTGGAACGCAACAGTACCAATTATGGATGATTAGTTGGGTCATCATCCACATTTATTGGTGGAAATCGAGACCCATCTAACATCTCTTGCAATGTAGGGCATTGCCACCCGGTTGTTTAGCGCAACTCCACGCCGATCACAGACCTATTCGCGACATTGAACTACCACAGCCAGCACGATACTCCCCGAAGGGCCAGCCCTGCGATAGTCTCCCAGGGCAAAAGGGATTTACTTCGACACGCACTTATCACAACACCAATACATTTGCATTCATCACTCTTGACTGTGGTGGAAAAACCACCACTACTTGGATGTGCTACAGCGTAGACCACATCGTATTTGACTGTGTGAGACACAAGGTCGCCACTATTTGTTCCATTTCATGCTTCCATTTAGCCACCTGCAGCACTTCTTTACTATACATCATATCAACATTCATTGATACACCTTATCATCACACCATGATACACCTCATCAATCTTGTACTCCGAGGCTACTCAGATAACCTTTCACACTCTGAGTACTCAATATGACACACCTTGATACACCTCAAGTATCACACCTTGGGACACCTCACCAACTCCTCAATACACCTCATTAGTCTAGTGCTCAAGGTTACCAAGATGAACACCCAGGGACTCAAAGCACCAGCATGACACCTCCTCAATACCACCTTTTGAATCTGGTACTCCGAGGCTACTAAGTTTAACTTTTCACACTCGGAGTACCCATCTGACACCTCTTGATTTCGTAGTTTATACCAGCCATATAAGTCTACCAAGACTTATATGAGTATCCAGGAGACCATACGAATGTATCAGTGGGGACTTGCAACAAACAATACGTCTGTCGAGAGTAACAACTATCCCCGTACTAACGAATTTTTTAGGATTATTGCTATTCCCTCGTAGGCATACGCTACCGTTGATCAAGTCAACGGTCTACCTACTCCCCAGATTGCGCGAGCAACTCCAGGATCTAGGTAGTCCCTCTACATTTACACAGGATAGGGCGAACCCGTTGCCTGCGACCATCCTCCTTTATCCTGGCTTTGGACAGGCTGCTCGTGAGAACAGGCGGAGTTGAGAAAAGTACAGTAAGGTTAGAGCGTAGAACAACCCAAACGGAAGTTAGGCGAACACCTCTCTAAAGCGATCTATCTTTTTTGCCTCAACACGGCAGCTGCAAAGCGGTATGCTGGAAAGAAAATGCGAAAAATGCAAATAAAACACAAAACAAATCGACATCCATATCGTTCCTTCATTGCCAAAAGAAGGTACTCGGATTGTTTACTAATCACTTTTTACGTGCTCGAAGATGTGACGAAGGGATCAATACCCCTTACGTAGCAGTTCCGTACAAAAAAAGATATGGCATTTGGTAGTAAAGGGTATATGGGCATTTGGTAGAATCTTAAAGGATGTGCCAAGAACTATCTTGGGAGTATCGCTTTTCCTACTGGTAATGGCCTTAAGAGCTTATGAGTAAAGTATCCGATTTGACTTTGAACTTTTTATTCATAGATAGAACTTTTATCTGGACTTTCATGACGATGACTCCAATAGAACGATTGTAATTGCGATCACAAGCAAACAAACGGACATAGCTTAGTAGACTCAGATGGTAGAGCTCGTCAAGAATATATGGGTGTTACAAAAGTTGTAACATAGCCACAATACACCACTTCAAAGTTATGGATATTTTGCAATTCAACGAAGCTTCTTTTTCGATTCAAAAATTAATCTTTTACGAATGCCGCAAGCGAACTATTGCCTAAAAAATTTCCTAAATTCTTATCTTCTCGTACGGACAGATCTATCTTCTTATCTTTTGCAAAAATTATAAAAATGTATGTTTAAAAATTTCCACCCAAAAACGTTTCCAAAACTCACACACTTTTCGCCGAACCCTCGCTTGCTTGTGGTTCAGTGAAACTTGTATGGGATTGGTGTCACTACTATTTTCACCTTAAATGGCTTGCAGCCCTGGTCATACTAATGTGCATTCCTTTGCATGACACCACAAACGAAAAACCCAAAAGAACAAAGCAAATATCATAGAATGGTATTTTCTGGTTTCTGCTGCTGCTACTTTTGAGACCGCCACTCTTCATTAGCAGAAAATGTGAAGCCTGCAGCTTAATTTGATGTTGTCAGTAAAACAAAAAGAAAAAAAAAACTGCGAAAAAACTATACGAACACGTATCTAATGCAGCACTGCAACAATGAGAATGAAAGCTTGACAAACGCCAACACAAACATGAAAACTTAATACATCTAATACGATTACCTAGCAACAACTGCTACTGCTACTGCTGCTGCTGACAAGCTGCCATTCAGTTGCTTTGCTGCATATCTAATTTAACCGCTAGCCTAAAGGTATGCAATATATTTTATTTCAGTAATTTGCGCTGGCTTGTTCAAATGCAGTATTATTTAAGCCTTTTTTATCTCAATTTTAGTACTTAAGCTTTATTAAATTCGATTTTGTATACGAGTAAGTTGAAAAAATTTATTTTATGTAATTGTTTTTTTTATATTTTCAACTCTATCTCCAACTTTGTAAAATTTCACAAACTTTTTTCTCATTTCCTGAAAAAAGCTAATTTATGTAAGCAGTTAGCTTAAGTATTTCTATTGTTATAGTTTTGTTATTTCTGTAAAGTTTTCAAGTGAAATGTTACAATAAATAAATTAGTAAACAAAAGAATTTAAGTTATTTTGCTTGCGTTTTATTCCAAGAATTAAATCGATATTAAGCGCCATAAAATTTGAAAGGGTGTAATTATCACAAAGTGACACAAATGACTTTTAATTAGTAGTAAAGCTTTTACGTTCACGAAATTATTTAATTAAATTTTTGTTTGCAGAAAGTATGCAAATTAATCAAAAGTACTCGTTTTTGTGTTGAAATTTTAAGAATTTGTGGCATTATTGATAGAATTTATTAGCGTAAATTGAAATCATTAAAGATTCAACTCGGAGATAATTGGTGATGTATTTAGAATAAATAGATAAGACGATTTTCTTCTTAAAAAACAAACTTTTATATAGAAAAATGTTTTTTTTTCATATATGTACAACAAAATTTACTATGAATACAAAAGGAAATACAAGAGGATCTCTCATTGAATCACTACACAACCTTTGGAATAACGCACAGTGGTTTAAAAGTGGATTTAAATATGAAAATTTATGGCTTCCTTTGGCCGATATTAAATTTTTTATTTTTTAAGAATTATTCAATTAGCATGTTTCCAAAAGGTCTTGGTGGAATCTTTACAGGATTATTGTACAAAAACCATCAAAGTTGATATACTATAATAAAGAGTTCAATAAATTCTCTGTAACTAGAGGTATATTTTAAATTAAATAACATATGAACCACTGAATAAAATATGGTTTGGTTTTTTTAGTCTTAAAGAAATAATATGAAATAAACAAACTTGCATAGTTAGACTTAGAATTCATTGTATTTTTTTAAACCAAATAACTTTTTATATTTCAAACTCCACAAACAGTTTAAAGTCATTTTTGGCAGAGAATAACTATCTTCCGGCATTGACCGGTGTGCGCTCGTTTAGATTAACATCATTATTGGACTTATACTAAAACTTACAAAAAAAAATAGCTGCCAAGACCTGCCAAAACAGTTTTTATTAATGAAAAACTAAATGCGTTTTGTGTAAAAATATCGAGTTTTATTGATTTAAATTTAAATTTTTTGCAGCATGCTTTTAGGCTTACTTTGAAAGGGCGAGCTAGGCAGAGCAAATGCAACTGCTTTTGTTTATTTGGAAAATGTGGCAGAATAGAGAGCAATGAAGACGTAATGCTCCACTTATTATTATCTTCGGACCCATACATAAATGCAGTAGACGCTCGTAAATTAGAACCACTTTGATCCTGGGATAGTTCTAATTTTCGAGAAGTTCTAATTTCCAAAGGTTTTTTTTTAAATAAAGTTTCAAACTTTTTTTTGGCGATATTTCGAGTATATTTCTTAAAAAGAAGTCAAAATCCTTTTTTTACGTTAAGTAACACTTCAGAATGCAAACATTTTTTCACGTCTCTAATTCTTGATTCGTCGAGCAACAGTGCTACCACAACATAAAACGTAAAATCACTTTTCACAGCTTCAATTTGTTCAGTTTGCGCGCCTTTACAAAATAAATACATAAAATGCCAAAAAATCGGGAAGGAGTAAGAAAGTACAGAAAAGATTAGGAGAATGCAAGTTGGGCTCAAGGTAAGAAGTTTTATATAGTATTAATTTAACAACAAATTACAACTCAAATAATTGAAGCGATGAGCAATGATAGCGCTTTCCTGCCAATTGATTCAATCGATTTCGGAATGAGTTTTTCAAATCAACTTTTATATGTTAACTAGCAAATACCCACTGCTTCGCCGGCGATAAAAATATTAAATATCATTAAAAACTTTAAATCTTAAAATTTAACAGCCGTATTCATATTGAAGTGGGAAGAGTGTAAATAATGGCTTGTGTATTAGATAAATTCAGTGACTTGTTATTTATTTGTCGCAATTTCGTCAAGATTTTGATATTTAAAAATCAATAGTTTTTCTAAGCCATCTGCACTGAAATTGTTTTTTTTATAAATATTTTGAAATCTTTGACAAATTTTCTTGTTTTTATTTTCTTTTTTTTGGAAATTTTTTATATATTTTGAATTTTCTTGACATATTTTCCAAATGTTTGAAATATTTTGAAGAATTTTAATTATTTTTGACAATATTTGTGCTCAAATGAGAGCAAATAATTTAAAAACTGCTTTATGAGAGGTGTGTTATAAACCTTAAAAAAAAAAAATTAAATTTCAACCATATTTAAAAATCCTCTAATTTATAAACAAACATTTTCAAACACTTTTTGACATTTTGTTTGTTTTTGATACGTTTTGAAATAATTTGATACATTTTTGACAATATTTTTTGTGATTAGATGAGAACAAACAACTTTTTAAAATGCTTTATCGAGGGTTTATTGAAGGTTTCAACCATTTTTAAAATTCTATTATTTATCAAGCATTTAAAAGAGCTTTTGAAAGCTGTTGAAACGTTCAACATGAAATATGTTTTTAGATTTTTTTCCGATTTTTTTCTTATGAAGGCTTTGTAAGAGGCTCATAATTTTTTATGAATACAGCCGTTTGAATTTCGGTAAAATTGTATATTTGTGTTGGAGCGACTTAGTAGTTCCATCCAAATAAAGTAACCAGCTAACTAATGTAATAAAAAATTACTAAAGTAATAAACTTTCTGTATCTTCCTGATCATTTTTTTTCATGCATTGGTTCACTTTTCCTAGCGCTGTGACTATTGGGGTACTCACAGTTTTGTTTTATCTGGTGTGTTAACTACGCCATCTGTTAACTCTAAAACATTTTGCCATGTGGTAACTATTTTTGATTTTGTTTTGCATGTAAAAAAGAGATAACACAAACTGGTAAAATTGCCTTGCTTTCCAACATGTTTGTTTTTCGTAGCAAACTGGCATTTCTGAAAGGTATTTTTATTTTATTGAAAAATCAATAAATCAAAGTAAGCTTCTCTTGTTATTTTTATTTTATTGAAAAATCAATAAATTAAAGAAAGCTTCTCTTTTCAAAAGGCGTGTCAATTTTAGAATGAACTACGTGTAGGGGTTCTCACAATTTGATGGAAGTATCGTTTTAAAGTTACTATATATCAACTTTAGAAGGGATCTGTAAATACCCTATATATAAAAATCTCGTTTAGCTATACGTAAAAATATCAGCTCAGAGGTAAGAAAAATATATGACGGCCTTAGAGAATTGTTATTTTAAAATTAAATATATCTTTCGTTTAAGCTGATAAATTTCATCAAAACATTTCAACAAAACACCGACACGGAATTTTTGTCGATGCTTTTATAAAAGTGGCAGTATTTTTACATTCAAAAAGGTGGCAGCATTGGTACCGCACTCAATACATGTTGCTGTCTTTTTTTTTTCTTTTTTGTGGACCTTCCCACCGGATAAAAAGAATCAATTCTCTTCTCCAATATAGATTCTAGAATTGATTATTTTTAACACCCCATCGGGAAAAAGATGCAATCTATACTATTATATAAAAGAAGACTCACGTATGTTCGGCTGCGAAAAGCTTGGGAATGGCAGGCGCTATTTCAAAAATTCTTTTTCTCTAGGATAGCTATGGTGCCCAGTTGGGACATGGGATATATAAATTTAATAACCATTGTTTAAATAATTAATTAAAATTCAAGGAGAATAACCATACAATTTCTTTATTCTTATTCTCAGAGAGAAAAAAATTTCTCATTAAAGCTCTGTGCATCTCAAAAAAAGGTTGTGCCCAAAGCTAATAAGGTAGAACATATGTATATGTAATACTTCTGTATTCCAACTCTGAAATTGAAGAGAGACAGCCATAACAACATAAGATGTTGCTGTTTGTGTTAGTATATTTGAATATATGAAAATTACTACACAAAAAATAAAAAGTCAAACCGTCACAGGGGCGGTTGTTATAAAAACGTTTGCCCCAAACATATAAGAAAACAAATCATATTTGTTTTTCCTAAATCACAGGTACGCACCATTATAAAACAATTATAAGAACGCCTGAAATATGATTAAATTTAAACAAACAAAATTTTAATCAAAAAATTCAAACAACAAAAATTTCAAATAAAAATTATTGACAATGGAAGCACCGCTCCTGAGTTTTTTTATTTTGAAATTTAATATCCTCTATATATTTTCTCGCTCATATAACAATATATCAGCACTCTAATGTTGACGAATATATGAGATAGAACAATATGTCAAAATCGCTGTGAGACAAAAGCTCTATTTTCAAACTCTCTTTGAGCATCATATATAAAAGTCAACAACCCAGCGGGAAAATGAGAATTGATTAAAAAAAAAAAAATTGTAAATGGAATAGATTCTTTTGCTTACATTTTAGAACGTATTCCAAAGAATATATAAATTAAAGCAAAACATATGAATTGGAATATATCTATCAAAAGTTTATATCAACCAATATATCAACGAATATATCAACCAAACAAATTTTGGCATAAGTGAGAAAAGCAACAGTCTGTTTTGATTTGTTTTCTCATTTCCGAAAATGAATACTTTTTATTTAAAAGAATGCATTTAAAAAGTGAATAAAAGAATCGATTTCTGTAGCTATTCATATGGAAGCGAGAAAAGAATGTACTACTATTTGTAGGACGTCAGCGTCCCACCGGCAAAATGAAAATGGATTCTAGAAACAAAAATCGTAAATAGAATGAATTCTATTGCTAACATTTTAGAATGTATTCCAAAGAATATATACATTTATAGCAAAACCTATGAATTGGAATCTATCAAGCAAAAGTTTACTGATTCGTTTTTATTCCAGCCATAATCGATTACGACCCATATAATTATTTCTAATATATTTTTTAGATTCCTTGCTTGCTTTTTTGATAAGTGAAAAACGAACTGATTCTAAAACAAATTCTGGCATAAGTGAGAAAAGCATCAGTCTGTTTTGATTTGTTTTCTTATTTCCGAAAGTTAATACATTTTATTTAAAATAATCATGTATGTAATACTTCTATATTACACAGGCAGTAAACTGTACTGTGAATGTACCCGAAATTGTGGTATCCATAGCGTAGTTGGTTAAAAGTGCGTGGCCTCTATGTCAACGAACCTGGAGACCCGGGTTCTAATCCCAGCAGCGACAAAAAGTTATTTGAATTAAAATGATTTTTCTGTACGGCCACCACCTCTCTACAGACAATGGCAAATCTCAGAGAGTAATCAAAATGCCATGTAAAGCTAATTGAGAATAAGAACATTCCGTTCATCGCCGTTCGGAGTTGGCGTTAAACCCGTAGGTCCGGTTCTCGGTCAACTGTGCACAAACTTTATAACACGCACAACACAATTGATCATAAGAAGCTAGGTCAAAGTCCTTTCAATGGCTAAAATGACCAGTTATTTATTTATTTTTGGTTTTTTTTTATGTACTCGAAATTTAATTTTATAACAAAAAAACTCAGGAGCGGTGCTTTCATTGTCAAAAATTTCATTTAAAATTTCTGTTTTTTCAATTTTTATGGTTTAAATTTTGTTTGCTTGAATTTTTATTTTTAAATTTTTATCATATTTCACGCGTTGGTTTTATAATTGTTTTATAATGGTGCGTACCTATGATTTATGCAAAACAAATGTGTATGCTTTGTTTTGTTTTATGTTTGGGTAGACATTTTTCTTAACAACCGCCCCGTTGACGTATAGTAGTAGTATATTCAAATATATATTCAGTAGTATATTCAAAATAATATATGATTTTGACAATTATGTGTACTGAGAAGAGAGTACGATCAGCCACGAGACAACGTAATTTATTCAACCATGATTACATATATGAAAAGAATCTACTTAAAAAGTGAAAAAAAAAAAAAACGATTCTGTAGCGATTCCACTTGAAGCGAGAAAAGAATATACTATTCTTTGTAGGACATCAGCATGTTAAAAATAATCAATTCTAGAATCTATACTGGAGAAGAGAATTGATTCTTTTTTTATATAAAATTGCATCTTTTTCCCGATGGGGTGTTAAAAATAATCAATTCTAGAATCTTTATTGGAGAAGAGAATTGATTCTTTTTATCCGGTGGGAAGGTCCACAAAAAAGAAAAAAAAAAGACAGCAACATGTATTGAGTGCGGTACCAATGCTGCCACCTGTTTGAATGTAAAAATACTGCCACTTTTATAAAAGCATCGACAAAAATTCCGTGTCGGTGTTTTGTTGAAATGTTTTGATGAAATTTATCAGCTTAAACGAAAGATATATTTAATTTTAAAATAACAATTCTCTAAGGCCGTCATATATTTTTCTTACCTCTGAGCTGATATTTTTACGTATAGCTAAACGAGATTTTTATATATAGGGTATTTACAGATCCCTTCTAAAGTTGATATATAGTAACTTTAAAACGATACTTCCATCAAATTGTGAGAACCCCTACACGTAGTTCATTCTAAAATTGACACGCCTTTTGAAAAGAGAAGCTTTCTTTAATTTATTGATTTTTCAATAAAATAAAAATAACAAGAGAAGCTTACTTTGATTTATTGATTTTTCAATAAAATAAAAATACCTTTCAGAAATGCCAGTTTGCTACGAAAAACAAACATGTTGGAAAGCAAGGCAATTTTACCAGTTTGTGTTATCTCTTTTTTACATGCAAAACAAAATCAAAAATAGTTACCACATGGCAAAATGTTTTAGAGTTAACAGATGGCGTAGTTAACACACCAGATAAAACAAAACTGTGAGTACCCCAATAGTCACAGCGCTAGGAAAAGTGAACCAATGCATGAAAAAAAATGATCAGGAAGATACAGAAAGTTTATTACTTTAGTAATTTTTTATTACATTAGTTAGCTGGTTACTTTATTTGGATGGAACTACTAAGTCGCTCCAACACAAATATACAATTTTACCGAAATTCAAACGGCTGTATTCATAAAAAATTATGAGCCTCTTACAAAGCCTTCATAAGAAAAAAATCGGAAAAAAATCTAAAAACATATTTCATGTTGAACGTTTCAACAGCTTTCAAAAGCTCTTTTAAATGCTTGATAAATAATAGAATTTTAAAAATGGTTGAAACCTTCAATAAACCCTCGATAAAGCATTTTAAAAAGTTGTTTGTTCTCATCTAATCACAAAAAATATTGTCAAAAATGTATCAAATTATTTCAAAACGTATCAAAAACAAACAAAATGTCAAAAAGTGTTTGAAAATGTTTGTTTATAAATTAGAGGATTTTTAAATATGGTTGAAATTTAATTTTTTTTTTTTAAGGTTTATAACACACCTCTCATAAAGCAGTTTTTAAATTATTTGCTCTCATTTGAGCACAAATATTGTCAAAAATAATTAAAATTCTTCAAAATATTTCAAACATTTGGAAAATATGTCAAGAAAATTCAAAATATATAAAAAATTTCCAAAAAAAAGAAAATAAAAACAAGAAAATTTGTCAAAGATTTCAAAATATTTATAAAAAAAACAATTTCAGTGCAGATGGCTTAGAAAAACTATTGATTTTTAAATATCAAAATCTTGACGAAATTGCGACAAATAAATAACAAGTCACTGAATTTATCTAATACACAAGCCATTATTTACACTCTTCCCACTTCAATATGAATACGGCTGTTAAATTTTAAGATTTAAAGTTTTTAATGATATTTAATATTTTTATCGCCGGCGAAGCAGTGGGTATTTGCTAGTTTTATATAAAAAAAGAATCAATTCTCTTCTCCAGTATAGATTCTAGAATTGATTATTTTTAACATGCTGATGTCCTACAAAGAATAGTATATTCTTTTCTCGCTTCAAGTGGAATCGCTACAGAATCGTTTTTTTTTTTTTCACTTTTTAAGTAGATTCTTTTCATATATGTAATCATGGTTGAATAAATTACGTTGTCTCGTGGCTGATCGTACTCTCTTCTCAGTACACATAATTGTCAAAATCATATATTATTTTGAATATACTACTGAATATATATTTGAATATACTACTACTATACGTCAACGGGGCGGTTGTTAAGAAAAATGTCTACCCAAACATAAAACAAAACAAAGCATACACATTTGTTTTGCATAAATCATAGGTACGCACCATTATAAAACAATTATAAAACCAACGCGTGAAATATGATAAAAATTTAAAAATAAAAATTCAAGCAAACAAAATTTAAACCATAAAAATTGAAAAAACAGAAATTTTAAATGAAATTTTTGACAATGAAAGCACCGCTCCTGAGTTTTTTTGTTATAAAATTAAATTTCGAGTACATAAAAAAAAACCAAAAATAAATAAATAACTGGTCATTTTAGCCATTGAAAGGACTTTGACCTAGCTTCTTATGATCAATTGTGTTGTGCGTGTTATAAAGTTTGTGCACAGTTGACCGAGAACCGGACCTACGGGTTTAACGCCAACTCCGAACGGCGATGAACGGAATGTTCTTATTCTCAATTAGCTTTACATGGCATTTTGATTACTCTCTGAGATTTGCCATTGTCTGTAGAGAGGTGGTGGCCGTACAGAAAAATCATTTTAATTCAAATAACTTTTTGTCGCTGCTGGGATTAGAACCCGGGTCTCCAGGTTCGTTGACATAGAGGCCACGCACTTTTAACCAACTACGCTATGGATGCCACAATTTCGGGTACATTCACAGTACAGTTTACTGCCTGTGTAATATAGAAGTATTACATACATGATTATTTTAAATAAAATGTATTAACTTTCGGAAATAAGAAAACAAATCAAAACAGACTGATGCTTTTCTCACTTATGCCAGAATTTGTTTTAGAATCAGTTCGTTTTTCACTTATCAAAAAAGCAAGCAAGGAATCTAAAAAATATATTAGAAATAATTATATGGGTCGTAATCGATTATGGCTGGAATAAAAACGAATCAGTAAACTTTTGCTTGATAGATTCCAATTCATAGGTTTTGCTATAAATGTATATATTCTTTGGAATACATTCTAAAATGTTAGCAATAGAATTCATTCTATTTACGATTTTTGTTTCTAGAATCCATTTTCATTTTGCCGGTGGGACGCTGACGTCCTACAAATAGTAGTACATTCTTTTCTCGCTTCCATATGAATAGCTACAGAAATCGATTCTTTTATTCACTTTTTAAATGCATTCTTTTAAATAAAAAGTATTCATTTTCGGAAATGAGAAAACAAATCAAAACAGACTGTTGCTTTTCTCACTTATGCCAAAATTTGTTTGGTTGATATATTCGTTGATATATTGGTTGATATAAACTTTTGATAGATATATTCCAATTCATATGTTTTGCTTTAATTTATATATTCTTTGGAATACGTTCTAAAATGTAAGCAAAAGAATCTATTCCATTTACAATTTTTTTTTTTTTAATCAATTCTCATTTTCCCGCTGGGTTGTTGACTTTTATATATGATGCTCAAAGAGAGTTTGAAAATAGAGCTTTTGTCTCACAGCGATTTTGACATATTGTTCTATCTCATATATTCGTCAACATTAGAGTGCTGATATATTGTTATATGAGCGAGAAAATATATAGAGGATATTAAATTTCAAAATAAAAAAACTCAGGAGCGGTGCTTCCATTGTCAATAATTTTTATTTGAAATTTTTGTTGTTTGAATTTTTTGATTAAAATTTTGTTTGTTTAAATTTAATCATATTTCAGGCGTTCTTATAATTGTTTTATAATGGTGCGTACCTGTGATTTAGGAAAAACAAATATGATTTGTTTTCTTATATGTTTGGGGCAAACGTTTTTATAACAACCGCCCCTGTGACGGTTTGACTTTTTATTTTTTGTGTAGTAATTTTCATATATTCAAATATACTAACACAAACAGCAACATCTTATGTTGTTATGGCTGTCTCTCTTCAATTTCAGAGTTGGAATACAGAAGTATTACATATACATATGTTCTACCTTATTAGCTTTGGGCACAACCTTTTTTTGAGATGCACAGAGCTTTAATGAGAAATTTTTTTCTCTCTGAGAATAAGAATAAAGAAATTGTATGGTTATTCTCCTTGAATTTTAATTAATTATTTAAACAATGGTTATTAAATTTATATATCCCATGTCCCAACTGGGCACCATAGCTATCCTAGAGAAAAAGAATTTTTGAAATAGCGCCTGCCATTCTCAAGCTTTTCGCAGCCGAACATACGTGAGTCTTCTTTTATATAATAGTATAGATTTAACTGTATACACTATTTTGAATTTAAAACGGTCTTGTTTTCAATATTTGCGCAAACTACTGCTTAAGATGGCTATTCGGTTGCCAAAAAACATTGAAAATTTCAGAAAATCAAGGTTCTGTGTCCTACAAGATGCATCAATATTATTGAATATGAAAAATTTTCTTCTTTCTGAAATTTTTAATATGTTTTGGGATCCGACAGTCTCCGCAAGCAAAAATGAAAATCAATGGAATAAACTCCCTTTTGTTGATTGGAATAGTAATTTTCAAAACAACGTCCCAAGAACTGCTTTCAATTGCTGCTTTCTGGTTAAATATTTCTAAATATGAGGATGGAGTAGGCAACAAATATTTCAGAGAGCTCGCTGAAGTGGTAATTAAAATGCTTTTGATACCAACTAGTAATACATGTGAAGAAAGAGTTTTTTCTATTATGAACAACATTAAAACTAAGAAACGAAATAAAATGCAATTTAAGCTACTTCAGACTCTCTTAAGAATATCAATTTATAGTAATAATTTTAAAACATGCTGTGAAAGTTTTGAGCTTACAAAAGAAATGTTAAAACGTTTTAACTCTTAAATTATGTACCCAAAACCAGAAGACTCTAAACTTGAAGACAGTGAAGAATTGGACCTGCTTACAAATTTATAAAAACCAGATATATTTTTTGGACGTTGTTATAGATGTGGTATTTTCTACGCTTAGTTTTTACTTTACTTTACTTTTTTCATATCGTTTATAACTACATATAGTTTAAACTGCAATTTCTAGTCATATATACAAATATAATAAATGTATTTACAACATTATATATTTATTATGATTTTATTTATTTATTTTTTAAGTTCCAAAAAAAATATTTTTGGCGGTTTTTGGCGGTCTAGGTATCGACAAATGGCAATCAAAGAGTATAAAAAACTGGCAACCCTGTGTGATTCCCCTTTTTTTACAAACAAAATTGTGCTCGCTCAATTCAAACATATTGTTCTCTCTTATTCAGTCGTTAAGTAGACATCAAGAGCGTCGTTGAAGAGAGATATGACAGAACATTCACACGAAAAATTTTATATGATACTAGCAACCCTCCGCAGCTTTGCCCGCGATATATCTTGAAATTACGCATTTTTTGTAAAAAATTTGTCTTATTATCGTTTTAATTGGTTTATTTTTTTCCATGACATATTAATTGCAATCATGTAAGAATTTCTGTATAAACAATGTTTTTTGATGTGTTTGTGTTATTCGTAAAAATAAATTGGTTTGATGGATTTCCTATCCTAGAAAGATCAACATATAACTGCCCGTGGGAAAAGCAGCTTTCTCGTAAAAAAATAAAATTCATCGTATTCATAAGCTTTACATTTGTGTCGATCTCACATCAAGTTATTTGATTTCCAATTGATTTTCTGGGGTGGCTCATAACCAGACTCAATTTTTTTTAAGTAAAAAAATAAGGTTTTAGGCAATCATTCATAATTTGTTGGCTTGTAACTAAATCGATAGGGCCTCTTTGGGGAAAAGTAAGCTTACATAATTAACTTTCGTTTGACATAACAACCATGGCAAAATATTAAGCATAGACAATTTTATGTCGATTTGAGGAAAAATGGCTCTTAACCGGAGACATTCCCCTACTTATTTAACCATATTATATAATGGTATGAAAATACATTTAATGCAATGCACTTCGACAAATTAACACAGTTTGTAGCTTATTTATATAAAACTCGTATTCGATAACGTGAATTGTTTTGGAAAGATATTGGTTTTAATAAGTCCTTACCTTTTCAAATGTAAATGGAATGATTTAAAAATACTTTTTTATCACTTTCAATAAATAGAATCAAATTAAGTTAAAATATTTTCATAGGTCTTATTTCAGTGACGAAATTACACACTAACGCTATGTAATGCCGTAAAAACATGCTAAAAAAACCATTCAACCCATACAATGCGCAGCTTCAAAGCGATGTAATTTTACATCGCACGGCGTTTCAATTTAAGCTTAAATTGTTACCATAAATTTTATGCACTTCTATGTGCAGCTTAAGAATTCTGCACGCAGCTATTCAACATTTTGAATAGAAAAACTCTCTCAATAATGAAACATTGAAGCATGATACAATTACAAGGTAAGCTCATTTAAAGATGTCTACTCAATTGAGAAATTTTGCAACAACAAAGCTGTAGGAGCTATAAACGTCAAACGACAAAAGCAACAACAACAATTAGAAAAACTAAAAATTACCAACTGATTTTGACAACTGGCGCACCCTGCGCTCCAATATGAGCCTACCTTATAATTGTATCATGCATTGAAGCAGCAGCAACAAACGACGCGCTTGGAGAAAATGCTTTAAATTTTGCATTCTGCTGTTCGCGAACAAAGAGCTATCTCTTTCTGCTTCCATGCAGAGAATCTCTTTTTTGAGCATTGAGCAGCATTTTGTAGCGAAACCAAAGCAACATTCTGCTAGCTGCAAGCAATGACAGCGTCGAAGCCAATGAACAAATCAATGCTTGCAAGGAAATGATTTCATTTTTCAATAAAATATGAATTTTACGACCAAACTATTGATCTAAGATGCACGTCACCATCGATTTTTTTTGTTGGAATCGGCAAGATTTGTCCATATATCATATTCACTTATGAGCAGAAAATGGAAAAAAGCGCCAAAATTTTTCCAAAAATACCGAATTTTGCCAGTTTCTTAGCCAATAACTTCTAAGCTTTGAAATATTTCTTAAGCTATTATTATTTAAGCTTTGTAAAATTTTAAGTATACAGCGTCAATCTACAATTAATTACGATTTGAATAGTGAAAATTTCATTTAAATCCGTTCAGCCGTTCTTGAGTTTACTTGCATCAACGCCAAAAAGGCAATATTTCAAGTTTCATTTTTATACAGCCGTGGACACATAAATAGCACAAAAATACATGTAGGGTGTTTCACATGAATCTAAATAAAATACATAGAGGAAAACAAGAATTTATTTCATGGTATTTGAGTTTAAACATTAAAAACTTACAATCAGTAGTAACTTTGTAATTACGAATTAAAAATTAGAAAATTAATCAAAAATCTGAAATTGCTCCTTAGCTGAGGTGGACATATAAATAGCACAATTTGGATTCTGAAAAAAGACATAGTAATTTATATTTATTTTACAATGAACTTACGAATATGCTTACTAATACTTGGTACTGTATCCCGAATTGTCCAAAACAGCCCGACATCTTCGTCCCATACTCTCCACAAGCTTCCTGACCTTATCCTTCGGAATAGAGTACCAAGCCTTCTCAATTGCACTCCATAACTCATCTAAATTTCGAAAATGTTGGTTACTTATGCTGACCTTCACATCATTCCATAAATTTTTTATGGGATTGAGATCTGGGCTTTGAGCCGGCCAATTAATAATATTTATTTCTTCCTTTTTTATCCAATAAATCACAACCTTTGCAGTGTATTTTAGATCATTATCGTGCATAAAAGGCCACCTAATAGGCATGTTCTCAAATGTAAATGGTTCCATCTGGTTATTAAGAATATCTAAATACATATTTTTGTCCATTATTCCTGGTATACGAAAAATTGGCCCAACGCCGTGCCAGGAAAAAGCTCCCCAAGCCATTAAATTCCCAATCCATACTTTAATAATTTTTTGTATACTTAGGATTCAACTCTTGGCGTTTGGGGCGCCGAACAAAAGTTTTTCCATCTGGTGCAACCCTATTAAATTTAGTTTCGTCAGTCCAGATCACGTTCTTACAAAATTGGTCTTCTTTATTCACATAGGCCCTTACAAACGCTAAACGATCCTTTAAATTTTTTTTTTGTTAAGAGCGGCTTTCTTCGGCTAATGCGTCCATAAAGACTAGCTTCTTGTAGTCTCCTATATACTAGTTTTCTTGAAACATTAAGGGCCGTTTTATTCACTTTTTCTAACTTTTGTTAACTTGTACAAGTTAAATAACTTTTGTCAACTTCCCAAGTTGTTTAACTTGAGAAGTTGAAAATTTTAATTTCCAAAGTTAAAAATTGGTTTCATTCAGTTTCGGTTTTTGTCAGTTGACGTTTCTAGCATTAAAGTTAAGTAAAGTTATAATTTCTCAAGTTATCAAAATATCCCAAGGAAATTCACCTCATTTGTCGTAAAAAAACAAAAATATTGAAATTATAACTTTTGAAATTGTTTCTGAATCAATCAATCGAGTTTGAAAATAATATCGTTGCCGAGCTAAGTCAAAATGAGCTTATTTTTTATTTTGGTTCTAATATTTAAATAAAGAAATTTATGAATTGACTTTTATAATCAGACCTCGTTTTTTATTTTTGATTTTGCATTTACATACCTATGTCACATTCAAAGATGTACTAGATGAAGATGAACATTAGAAAGAATCAAAAATTTGATTCCGCCGTTCGAGCTCTCAAAAGTTAGAGTTCCTCTAGAATAAGAACGATTTCTGCATACCTTTTTTTTAATTGGAGAAAATTCATCGGAGCCTTTTTATTCTCCTGAAGGTCCGTTTTGGTAAAAAAGAACATGTTTTTTGCTTGGAACTTTTTATTTTTCCCAAATCTGCTAAAAAGATAAATATCTTACACATACCGACATTTTGGCATGAAACATTACTCTTATTCACCCCCATAAATCGCATTTTTTGTTAATTTTAAAAACACATATTTTAAAACCGCTGTAACAGCCAAATTTTTCATTAAATTTACTTGAAATTGATCTTGTGGGAAAGGTATTGAGTTCTATTTTCTTTTTATATATCGGTTTGATCAAAGCTGTGTGCGAAAAATTACAGAACGTAAGAATTCCAATTTAGAAATCTGCTAAAACGATAAATACAAATATTTCAGAATAAAACAATTTTTAAAATTATGTATTGAGCTACTGACCTCCCAAAATTTTTGCTATCTTTAGAAACACATTTTGTTTAAGTTATTGCAAAAAAGGTCTTTATTTTATTTATAATTGAATTTTGGCTTGATTCAAACTTTGTGTATTTTCACGAGATTGTCAAGCTGCATAAATATGTCCCAACCGATTTTTATGCATAACCGGCATTGTCAATCCTTTTACAATCATTTTCGCTAATGTTTTATACTTTTTTGTCATAAAAAATGTGCAATTAAGTAAGCTATGGCTTTCTATTCCGGGCTCTTCGAATTTATCTCTAGCGAACATTTTTTTATGCCATAATGTTGGTACGTGTAAGATATTTATCTTTTTAGCAGATTTGCGTTCTGTTCAAAATAAAAAGTTACCAGCAAAAACCATGTTTTTTTTACCAAAAAAGAAATTTAGGAAAATCAAAAAGGCTGCGATAAATTTGAAAAAAATAAGTATGCAGAAATCGTTCTTATGAGTTCTTCTTACTTTTGAGATCGATCCCGAATGGCTGAACTTTTTTTTTCCCATACAAAACGATCCGGCTAAATGAACATTAACATTGACATTGATTGGTTAAGATAAAAATAAGATGCGTGTTGGTAGTGTACACTTTACAGTAAAAAATATTATATTGTTTAATTGAAAACGCGCCATAATATCTAATGAGCATTTAAAAAGAACCGTCTCTTTCGATTTTGGTAGTTTTCAGAGTCCTTGGGCCCAATCACGATCGCCGACGGAAGCCCGTCGGGAGACATTTTGCTGAATCTCACTTAAAATACAATCGAGGTTTCCGTCGGAAATTCGAAATTTTCCGTCGAAAAAAATACAATCACTTTTTACGACGGAAAAGATTTTTCTGTCAAATTCACTCACTTAAATTTTGAATGTGAGATTGTAAAAAAATAAAAAATCAAACTTTTTGAACAAAAAAATTAAAACAATACCTAAGCATATAAGAGCAGCACGGAAAATAAATTTATTTATTTGGTTTGATTTGGGCGATTTGTGCTTCAATTAATTCTTTTTTCAGTGCAAACTTCTTCAAACTAAGTTTTTCCATTAAACTATTGTGCATTTTTTTTTCTTGGAAGTTTTCCTCTGGTGCTTCGGCTACACGTCGCGTATAAGATTCAATGCCTGCAAAATATATGTACATAATTGGTCTTCAAGTAATTCATTCGTGGACATCCTTTTTCGTTTCCTAGGAAGAGGCTCACTTGCAGCAACTGTATTTACGTCTTTAAAAATTATGAATGTTGATGCAAAATCTTACAATGTTTTGAAACAGCTTACCATCACTTTCAGCATTCTCCTCGTTTGAAACAGCGTGGTGCACAGATATTGAAGGTGTTGTGCCACTTCCTCCATTTCCAAAACTTTTTCCCTCTTTTTTTAATCCCTTTCCTAGTTTGGGAAGGTGTGTTTTATGTGTGTCTTAATTTTTGTCCTAATTCATGTAATAGTCCTTTTCCGGTGGTGGTGGTGTTGTTGTTGTTGTTGTTGTTATTGTTGTTGTTGTTGTTGTTGTTGTTGTTGTTGTTGTTGTTGTTGTTGTTGTTGTTGTTGTTGTTGTTGTTGTTGTTGTTGTTGTTGTTGTTGTTGTTGTTGTTGTTGTTGTTGGTGTTGTTGTTGTTGTTGCTTTTTTATTTGTTCTGACAATCAGCTGTGTTTTGTTTTGAAAAATAAACTACCACGGGTGTTTTTTATTTTCATGGGAATCTGATATCATCACAAAAACAAATAAGTTTTCTTCGATTATTGCAAATATAATCTAATAGTTTTACCACATATATGTTCTTTTTAATGTTACACAGCTATTTGCGTTTCAATATTCACTTATGAAAGCATAACTTTTACATTTATTTCTTCAAAAAGTCCCATATGTCCTATTTCTTAGAACACTCCATTGTGAATACTTTTCACTCTCTTCGAAAATATGACAACGAACATCGAAATTGAGAGGAACAATGTTGTCGTGTTATTTTACTTTATCCCTTCCCGACGGAAATCTCGATTGAAATTTTTATCACGTCGGGCGGAAAGCTTCCCGACGAGCGGAAAATCCGACAGTATCGCGATTGGGCCCCTTGTCTCCTGGCGATAGAATTCTCATATGTGTGCAGTAAATTTCGCCAATTGTGCGCGGAAATTTGGATGTGCTGAAAAATCCTCTCGAAACTCTCAGGAATTCACCTTGCGTTGTTTGGATTTTGATGAATTGTTGCCTAAATATAACAGGTGCCATACCCATTCTATATTATACAATGTGCACTGATGAAATACACACTCAACTGAAATCCGCAACTGCGACCTAAACTGATCCAATATCACCGTAGTGAAGGAAAATAAAAAATTGAGTGATTAGATGTAATTCCCGTGAGCTATTAGCTCACATAAGCTAATTTACTCAATTCACGCCGTTCGTCACAATGTAACTTGTCTTTGATCAGCTCCAAAATCATCAAGGTGGTTTCTTTTGTCAATCGAAAACGATCAAGTAAATCCACATCATCCCATTTGTTTACAAAATTTAAAAACTTGTATTCAATTGTAGCCTACGATTTCTTACGAATGAAACAAAAAGCTCAAGTTATACCAAATATCCCAAGTTAAATCAAATAACTGGAGCCAATTTCGAAAGTTATTGAAATCACAAGTTGATGAAAGTTATAAAACTAAAGTTATATCAAATTTTCAATTTCTAAAGTTATAACAGAAATATTCTAATGAATAAAACAAATTTTTGTTTCAGTTTCAAAAAATCCTAAAGTTATTTCTAACTCTCAAGTTATAAAAGTGAATAAAATGGCCCTAAGGTTATTTTCTTCATTTATTTCCCTCATAATTTGCTTTGCTGACTTGAAAGGATCAGCCTTACTTTTGCGAACTATAAGTCTATCAGTAGAAGCGGTAATTTTACGCGGTCTAGGATTGCGCGGCTTATTCTCGAAATTATTTGAAACATTTGATTTAACCAGCTTGAGTGCATTATAGACCATTTTTCGCGAAATTTTCAGAATATCCGCGATTTCAGATGGTTTTTTGACTTTTCGACTTAGTTCGTGAATTATAGACCTTTTTTCCGGAGTGTGATGTTTGCCACGACACATTTTGTTAAGAATCAGCGAAATTAACTGAATGCAACTCTAAAATTTTTACAAACACCCGATCTTGTTAACTTTTATTCACCAACTAACATGTGTGCTATTTATATGACCACAGCAGATCGTACATGCCTATAAAGAAAGAGATGGCCTGAGTAAATAAAAGTAAGTAACGGTACCTCTCTCAGAGTTTTAAACAACGTCACACTGGAGTTTAAAAAAATTATAACCAAAGTTAATGAATGTATTATTAGATTCCAACGAAACGTTTAAAAAATAAGTTGACATTTGTGCTATTTATGTGTCCATGGCTGTATAATAGTAAGATAAGATAAGATGACGACTATGCAATTTTTCAGTATTAAAAGCAAACAAAAAAAAATAAAAAGTGTAATGCATTAAAAACGCTAGTTCTAATTTCCGAAGGATTCGAATTTCCGCGAGTTCTAATTTTCGAGCGACTACTGTATCTTAAGAAAATATCCACCAAAAAATATCTAAATTTAAATGAAGATGATGGGGAAAATTTGCTGCAATAGTGTGGAAGCTGCAACATTAACTTTGCTATCGATCTCATTTCAGTGAATAAATCATATTTGTTTTTGTTTTTTTAAATGTAAAAATTGTAAATTTATATTTATTTATACAAGGTGGCGCAAAAGTAATCCTCCTATCAGAAAATGCTATAAATTTTGCGATTGGCCCCTAATGTCAGTTCTGTTTTGACATTTGTGTAGTAAACACATGCAAAATACACGTTAATAAACAATGTTACGCTACACTGCTCCAGAACGCGGAATATTGCTGACTATTTATTTTACCAATAATCGGTCGTAAATAATCATGAGTGATGAGGCCCATTTCCATCTTAGCGGGAACGTAAATTAGCAAAATTTACGCTTCTGGGGCTCTGAAAATCCGCGTGTAACCCACGAAGAGCCATTACACCCGCTCAAAGTCACTGTATGGTGTGCTGTTTTCGCTGGAGGAGTCATCGGACCTTTTTTCTTCGAAGACGTCGCGGGCCAAACGGTTACTGTGAATGGTGAGCGCTACAGAGCAATGATCAACGAGTTCTTTTTGCCGCAACTTGATGAATTGGGATTGGAAAACATGTGGTTCCAACAGGACGGTGCAACGGCACACACTGCACGTGCCACAACCGATATGCTGAAGGATGCATTTCCCGGGCGCCTAATCTACCGATTTGGCGATTTGCACTGGCCAGCAAGATCGCCTGATTTGACCGCTCCAGACTTCTTTTTGTGGGGCTTTTTGAAGTCGCGGGTTTATGTCAACAAGCCTCAGACTCTTGCAGCTCTTAAAGACAATATCCGTCAAGAATGTGAGGACCTATCGCCGGAAGTTTTGGCCGAAGTGATGGAAAATGCCATAAAAAGGGCTCAAATGACAATCAACTGTGGCGGCGGCCATTTACATGACATCATATTCTCGACTTGATGTAAAAAAATTAAAAGACCAAATAAAAATAATCCACAAGAAGAATCAAAGTTTTTCATTTTTTTTTTAAATTACAGCCAAAAAACATCGGAAGGTTATTTTTGCGCCATCTTGTATATGTTTATAAGTTTTTTTTAATATATTTTGTAAATATGCAACTTTTCAGCGAGTTAAGCTATTGTTTGGGTTATATTATTATTCACCTTTTCAATAAAGAATTTATTTATTTCAAACAAAATATTAAGTAATTTAACAAATTTTCAACAAGAAACAATAAATCCGCATCATTAAAACCGCCGACATAAAAGCAATACAAAGTATGCAACATAAAAAAAACGAGCTAAAAAGTAAAATCTATGCCCAAAAATATGCACCATCAAATTGCAAAAAGTATATTCAAATTGATTCGAAACAGTTTAAGTTCGCTCAACTTTATTAAAAGAAAACGATTAGGTATTTTGACATAATTTTTTTTTTATATTATTTATAAGAGTCGAATAAATATTTTTCTAGAAAAACGACAACCTCTACTTCATATCGTTATGATGCAATGTCACGATAAAGCTGCAATTTATAAAAAGTACGCGTGAGAAAAATTTTATGTGGGAGGTGGGCGTGACCGAAAATATGTTTTTTCAATTCTGCGCAAAAATATATATCTCCGTACCGAGTAATTTTGAAATCGGGTCAATATGAAAGAAAATATGACGTTTTAAATTTTCTTATAGTATCGAAGGTGGGCGTGGTTTTTTAAAATAAAATTTTTTTTTTGCTTTATGGTTTTATATTTTAAAATCTAACTTACATGCAAAATTTTATGACTCTACGACAATTATTTCTATTAATTGACATCTTTTGTATGGGGCTAAACCACTGTGTAACGCACCGAAGTTGTTCAGTTTATTTAACTCAGCGTGCATATCGTCGAATATATCGTGGCCAACAATCACCGCCTGACAACACTATTCGTCGTTTGGTGTCGAATTTTGTTGAGCACGGAATAGTGGGAGATCATTTACATGACGTTAATCAATGCGTTTCAATGAACAAGACGTTGGAGACGAACTGGTTGGAGCGGTAATAGAGAGTGCTGCCGAGAATACACATGTGTCGTATTGTTATTATGGCAATCATCAACATCAGCATTTTGGCTTCAGTGGAACGACTTTGAGGAGCATTTTGGAGGATGAATTGTATTTGTTTCCATATAAAGTGCAATTGACTCAAAAAATATTACCAACTGTCAAGATTCTTGACCTTATCCTTGTTCGAATACCTTTCCTAACCCTTGTCCCAATTATTGTCCAAGTCTTTTTCCCAAACTTTGCCCTAAATCTTGCCCTAAGTGTATCCAAGTTCTCCTTTTTTTGTGTTTTTGCTTTTGCTTTCCCTTTCCCTTTTGTTTTTGCTTTTGCGTCTGCTTTTGCTTTTGATTTTTATTCTGCTTTTGCTTTTGTGGTACATTTTTACCTTAGCAGCATGCAATAAATACATTCAGGGATGGTACTTATATATTACATTAAGCGGTTTTCTAAAAGGACCTCAGGCGCCATTATATTTTTATTTTTTTTTTTTTCTTTGCATGTGACCGAAAACTTTGCCTTTATTATCGTTCCATAAAATCCAGTAGAATAATAATTTACCGTTGCACTTATAGTCAAGGAGTTGTATTTCCATCCAACTTTTTTTTTTCATTGTTGTGGGATTTTCACTGCATTAAACTGTTGCCGCCGCACAGTGGTTGAGCCCCATACAAAAAATGTCAAAAAATAGAAGTAGCCGTCGTAAATCAATAAAATTACAGTTTGACTGTACAGTTTGACTGTATCAAGATAAAACCAAAAATATTTTGATATCCGCCCACAACCACGCCTACCTCCCATATAACATAAAAATTAAAAACGCTATATTTTTTCTATGACTTATCCTATGGTGAAACCACATTGTCAGAAATCTTAAATTAAAGTGTTTAATAAAAAAAAAACACAGGTGCGTCACTGGACACACGACAGAAGCGAAGCATTTACACAATTTCATAGATTTGATAATTTAATGGCTTTTTTTCGATTCGAATAATTTTTAAATTCAAAACTTGAAAATAACAAAGTAAACTAAAAAACACACGTTTATCTTCACACCAATAAGTTTTATTATATATCATTCTTATTTTTTTTTTTCTGTCACTTAGAAAAACACTTGTCAACGCACTTTTGGTCAATTGTTAATTTTTCCTTCGCGCTATGCAAAAATAAAAAAAAAAATAAAAAAAATGCCCAAACAATAACCCAAACTACTAAACGCTGTTGATGACAGTGTGGAATAGAAGAAGCAACAGTTTTGTTTTTTGCTACTTTTGTTGTTTGGCTAGCCAAGACACAATCCTTTGAAGAATAGTCAACACACAATCCTTTCTTAAATTAATAGATTATAGTGATCTGCTGAAACATAGCTTTAGCTAATGTTTATCACTGAATCAACAAAATTATGAAAGAAAGGGTTTTAGTGTAATGGTTAGAGGAAAGTAGCAACAAACGATAGAACTGTGAGTTGTGGGTTCAATTCCTGCAGCGGGCAAGAAATTATTTTTAATTTAACATTTTCTTGTTCAGTTGATGCAAGCAAAAAACAATATCAATTCTAAGAAAAAAGGTGTCGGAAAAAAGTGTCGTTTTTTCTGATTTCACTCTAGCAAATCGCAGAACGAGGCGTAAAAAGCTTCGCTTCAAAAACATTTTTTTCGCCATGCCCATCCCCCCCAAAAAATTTTTCCCTCCACTTGTTTTCCAAATTTTAAATTTTAAGGTGATATAGCTTCTAAACCGTTAAAATAATATGTTCATTTTATGGTAAGATATTATTTTAAAATTATTTTGTAAGGCAATGAAAAAAAAATTTTCAAAATAAAGCTGCCCGTTTCGCTTCTATTTAAAAAAATTTGAATGAACCTTTTGCATTCTGCAACAAATTAATAATTATTGCACAAGCGATGATAGCAACTTTCAAAATTTATTTGAGTATACTTTTAGGGATATTGTAAAACCTGCTATCAATCTTCATACCCGTAGTTCATGTCGTAGCTTTTTATGCATATAAACCAGTGATCGGCAAAAGCATGCCCGCGGGCAACGCATCAGTATTAGTGCCTTATGCATGTGAAGCCGAAGCTAAATAAACGAACTTCAGTCTTATGCCAACTGTCGAGTGAGCAAGTTCACATCGCATGCTTTCTTCAGATTTTTTTTTTTGCTTCAGCAAATTTGCGTGTTTATTTTCAGCCACATACAAGCTGTCGCTAGAAAGAGTGCTTACACTGTTAAAAGAAAGTATAAGCCGTTAATATTGAATCCGAAAATATTAGCATTTTTTTATAATATACCTTATTTTTTATTTTAAATAACATGTTTGAGGTTGAATGGGAAAAAGAATTTTTTTTTACTCATAATTTCTCAGAATAGGCAGAATGCTTTATATGTGGACGTAAAGTTACCAGGAAAAAGTATAATATCGAAAGACACCATTGTTGTTGTTGGTGTTGTTGTTATTAAAACGTATGAATATATTACATTTTGTATTTAATATATACAAAGATATATTTGTTTGCTAATATTTAAATTTTCAATTGAATTTAAAATATATTTAAGTTCTTTACTGCAGGAAAAACAATAAATTCATAGTTTTCCGAAATATTTGTTTCCATTTATTAAACATAAAATTAAATTACATTTATTTTTAATCAACATAAAAATTTATAAGAACCACAAATTCATCACCAAATATATCAAACAAAAAATTCTACGTCTACACTTACGATACTATCGAAACTGTATTTTTTTTTTTTTTTTGTGAAATTATCGGCGCGAATGTTTTCTTTTCAACGTGCAATTTGCCTCAGTGTACGCACATCGTTACATTAAAATACGAAGCATTGTATGGTTGTGTGCGTTGCCGACCACTGATATAAACACATGCTAATCTTTCAGAAAGATTTTTATCTTTTTTTATAGTCGCAAAAAAATATAAAAATTCGTTTATGAGCTTTAAATGGTCAATAAGACAGTGCAATATTGCTGGTACCATAATAAACAAGATAAAGTATGTCACACTTTTGAACGAAGAGTTTGGCTTAACAAGGCAAGCCTGAAAGTATGCTAAGGATAATTGCTAAAGAACTAAGCCTTGAGACTGAGCAACTCTATATCTTTCTCAAAACGGTTTTAGTTATTGTCATATCTTGTGATAAAAGCTCAAAAGAGCCCACTTTTATTATTTGAAATATTTACGTTTAAGATCAATAAATACATTCCGTTGAAAGATTTTTCAACGCAAAGGCGCAACTTGGAGCTCACAAAGTAACATTCTGCTAAAAAATAATTTACGTTTTTTTTCATATCCGCGTTAAATTTGAGTTTTTAAAAAAAAAATAGAGGTAAACAATATATTTCATGCACGCAGAACTCTTTTTGAACATTTTTTTAAATAAATAAAAATAACAGGTGGGGATTATCTCTTCCCGTTTTTTGTAGTAACTCTGTAAAAATATCAACTTTTTACATCATTTTTCCTGTTTTTTTGGATTGTTCGAGTTTGAGGGCCTCCAGACAAAAAACCAATGAATATTATTAAAAAATATTTTGGATTTATGCTAATTGAACAATTCTTAAACAATGTGAATTAAAAAAATATTAAAAAGAGAACATGAATTCTTTGGTATTTATTTCCACCGTTCAACTACTGTGTGCCGTTATGTCATGGTTCCAAAAATTATTTATTTTATTTTCGTTATGAGGAAAAAGAATTATGATTTTCTGTAGCAAAATAAAATTTAACGTAGCACCTGTTCCGATTGAGTAATAATTTCATGCAACATTATTCCATTTAGCGAACTAACGTGGTGAAAATAAATTTTTTTTTATTATTGTCGGATCGTCAAGGTCTTATCCCTTACCGAGTAACAATTCAATGCAACGCCGTTGCATGGTTGTTACATTTTCAATATTGAAGCTATATATGATGTCATATATTTATTGTCTGTCTTTGTCGCGAGGGCTAAAAAGCAGACTTTACTGGCGTTTATTTTTTTCCCCAAAGCAGCTTTTACTTATATAATAATAATAAACTGGCCATTTTAGCCCTTGAAAGGGACTTTGACCGAACTTCTCATGATCAAATTGTGTTGTACGTGTTATTTAATGTTTGTAACATACACAACTGATCGAGAATTGATCGAAATTGTACCTACTACTTTTATGCCGACTCCGAACGGCTAATGTGCATGTTGTCAAGAGGCTTTACATGGCATTATTTTCTCTCTGAAGCTTGCTTTTGTCTGACCGAAGAGAAAAATTAATTCAATTGAATAAACTTTCTGTGTCAGATGGAAATTGAACCAGGGTTCTCCGTTCTCATATACAAGTGTATTCAATGGTTATTAGTGTGAAATGGTTCAAACCCCCTGTGTAGACAACTTTGGACTTAAATGCTTACAAGCTTATAATCATCTAAAAATCAAAGTTTAAAACTGATAACAGTATTTTGGGGAAAACATTTTCTAAATTTTTTAAAACAGTAAAACATTGAGGAACTATTTCAATTTTCAATAACATAGCAACTTTTCTTAATATGATCATAGGAACAATTTGGGTATTTACTCAACCAGGCAATGGTATTGAAATCAAAGTTCAGGCTGATTTCAGATTTTCATCCAACTGATCTCAGATAAACATGTAGTTCATAAAAATAGTGGAGATAAGAAAGTATAACCACCATACGGTGGGTAAATTAATTTGTCAGAGCTAATTCTATTATCAGTACAATAACAAAAGTCAACAGACGATAAAGAATGTAGGAGCGAATTTAGGGTGTCTGCTAAGTGAACACTTTTCACATCTAAAATTTCATCGAACTTTCTTTGTGTTCTCTTTTTCAGTCAACCACTATTTGAATTAAAAAATACATTGAAATTTCTGAGCTTAGTACCACCATCTCCGCATATTTTTTGAATGGATAGCAATAGAAACTCTTAATATACTCGCACATATTGTGTGTTCACATTGCTTTCATCAGTTTTTTAATGTATTAATGGCCAAGAGGTCAAGAAGTCATAAAATGTTCTCATAGTTTTCAAAAAGTATAAGAAAAAAAAATTACTACGAACAAGACTTTTTTATGCCTACGCTTTTATTTTCCACATAAGCAAATTAGGTAATTATAAAACTTCTTAAAAAAAAACTTTAAAGATTCTTAAAATAAACTTTCAGTTTTAAAAGCTAACCATTTCCAATATCAAATTGAATAAAATCGGATAAGGTTTTCACTTTTAAGAGTTATTTTTAACTGACATGAGGTCATCCATATATAAAACAAAAAATTTTGAATTTTTTATGTTGATTTTTTCTTTTTAATATTTCGAATTGACGATGCAATTTATCATCAGGAAAAATTTTTATCATCAGGAGTTTTTTTATTTTTATGTTGAAAGAAAAGCTTATAAAAACAGATTTTTCTCTCACAACCCATTCAAGCTTAAAAATTCTCTGAGAAAGTCTAATCGAGAATATTTTTATTTTTTTGTTTTTTTTTTTTTTTTTTTTTGGAACCAAAGATTTTAGGTGTTAAACCTATTCAATCTGGATTAGTGGGAAGGAAAGTGTTCTAACGTGTAAGATGTTCTAAGCATGGCGAAAATTCGTAGAAAGATATCAATTTAAGCCAAGTGTTATGCCTTTACCTCATGGTGTTTTTGTTTCAACCAAGAAATGTTACCTTACACGGTGTAAAATTTTTTTCAATATTGCTCTCATCCTTGAAAAAATGTAAGTTTTTGCCTACTCTGAAAAGAACCCAAAGCACTGCCCTGCTGATTCAATCAGTTGATCTATTTTATATGTGCCAATAATAAATTAATACATATGTAAATAATTTTATAAATTGCCATGATTTGAATAAAATTTTGTTCATCAAAACAAAATTTCAAATAAACACGTAATATAAGCTTGTATCTATCCTTGTTTAACACACGCGTTTCATAATAATATTGTCGTTTAAAGCAATCATCTGATTTTCGGGGCAACCATCTCTCCTGACAAAGCTTCACAGGGCAGAAAATGTGCCTTTTTTGCCTTATTTGAGTGTGACATTTTAAGAAACGAAAACGAATTGCCCTCCTTTTTCATCCTCAAGTATAAATAGGCGAAGGCAGAACAGTTAAGAACCTTTTATCCCGTGTTTCTCTACCGATTTTAATAATTTTTTTTTAATCAATAAGAGTAAGGAGAAGAAGTTCACCGAATATCTATGGTGGGCGTGGCACATCCCATTCAACCCAAATTTGCGATATCGAATAGCTTTAGAGTTATAGGTCACGCAGCCTCGGAAATCAATATTCGACCTCAAATCACACGTATCATTCCACTGGTTACATTTTATGGGCGTTGAGATAGGGAAGTGGTACTTTTCACCAGCCCAAATTTTCGGTATAACTTTTGAACTATAAGTCACAAATCAATGAAACTCAATGAAAGACGCATCTCTGTGTGAACAGCTTTGGTTGAACTCAAACTAAACTCATCCTAAACTCTCTGTGTAGACATGGCATTACCATACATAGCGAGTAATAATTCCATGTAACAAATTTGCAGTTTCCTTACAACGCCATGGAAAAAAATGCCGTTTCAACTTTTTTGGAAACCTGCGAGTTAAAATATAACATTGTCATTGTACTGAAAATGTTTCGTGTTCTGAAATTTTATGTAACTATCGTAATATTTAAGTTACAAAATATTCCCCCCTCTCAAAAAAAAAAAATATAAATTCCTCCTGGCTACGGGTCAGAAATCATAATGCCTTTGAAAGCGTTAGGGTCAATCACCTTGCAGCGACAAAAGCAACTATCTAGCAATACTCTAAACTGAGTTTAATCATTTCACAAGCATAAATAACAATTTTCTCAGTTCCGACTGAAGCTTTTTTTTCTGTTTCTTCTCTTAAAGCCTTATCAATTTATATGCTCTCGAAAATTAAGAACTTTTAAGTCAACTAAAATGATTATACTCGTAATGAACATTATTGTATAGCCAAATTCTTTGCGATAAAGCACTTACTTGTCAGAGGAGGGTTCGATATTTTGAATTATGTTTCACTGCATACAGTGCTCCATATGACAGCTTTGCGAAAGCTTTAAACCAGCTGCTTGATTGTAATAAATAAATATACCTGTAGCTCATCCTACGTCGAAGCGTTTAACTAATTCACCCTTGGCCCAAAGTGTCATTAAAAATGGAATAATAATTATTCGACAATATTATTTGGTGTTTCTTTTTTTTCATCGACTTTTGTGCATGAGTTCTGTGTCGAAGCAGTTTTAATTTCTAGACACCGCGGTGCATAGAGTTTCAGTTTCAATATTCAGTGAGGAATTGTTCCTAGTTCAGCAAGCATGGAAGTGTTGTTGCGTATTTTAGCTGGCATTGTAAGTATTATCGCGATCATTCTGAATACATTGCTGAGCTGGATTGTACCGCGTAAGACACCCTCCTACCCGCCCATACGCAACGAGCTGCTGACCTTGTCGTTAAGCGAACTGGTCATTAAGTTGCGCACAAAAAAGGTTTGACTCTGGGTTGTTTTGGGAGAGTGCTTTTTCACCGTCTTAGCATTTTTCTCACCTTAGCTGACGTCGGAGGAAATTGTACGCGCTTACATAGAACGCATAGAAGAAGTGAATCCTTGTCTGAACGCAGTCATCGAAAATCGTTTTGATGAAGCTATCAGAGATGCTCAACATGCCGACCAACTGATTGCGAAGACGAAGGAAGAACAGCTTACAGCGCTCTTTGTACGCTATCCCTTACTGGGAATACCATTTACGGTTAAAGAATCGTGTGGGCTCAAAGGTGAGTTAAGAGTTTTTACATATATATCTACTATACAATATACGTTGCGTATAATTGAAAAACGTTGTCTCTTTTTTCAATATGAAAAAAATTCGGTCCTATTTACTCTCGAAATACCCTCGTATCACTCTTTATTGTAGGCCTGTCGTATGTCATTGGTAACGTGCACCGGATGAACGAGAAAAGTCCCGAAAATGGCGAAACTATTGAACTTTTGCACTCCGCCGGCTGTATTCCGCTCTTGGTGTCGGCCAATCCCGAATTTTGTATGAGTTTCCAGACCAACACTCACACACATGGACGCTGTATGAATCCCTATGATCTGAGTCGCACCACAGCCGGCTCATCGGGTGGTGAGGTAAGAATTACGGATTGTCACGCTTTAAAAAATTTATTCCTCTTTTGCTACCACAATTTAGGGTGCTCTAAATGGAAGCGGCGCGTCTCTTTTTGGTGTTGGCTCGGATATTGCCGGCAGCATACGTCTGCCCGCTCTATTCAACGGTGTTTTTGGTCACAAGCCCACAGGTGGCTTACTTTCCATACGTGGTCATTTTCCGAACAGCGAAGTGGACTTGAACTTTCCGACATATTTACAAGTGGGGCCTATAACGCGATTTGCACGTGACTTGCCGATATTGTTGCAGATAATGGCCGGCAAGAATGCCGAAAAGCTAAAATTTTCTGAGGGCATCCAGACAAAGGACATTAAGGTAACCAACGCTGATCAAGATCACAATCAGATATGTCAAATTTTCGTAAATAATGAACATGTTCCCCGATTTTGAGAATTACGAAAAGTTTATAGAAAACTTACATATGAATTACAAAAATAATTCAATTGGCGAAAAGTTTATAGAAAACTTATATGAATTACAAAAAGGATTCAATTGACCAGTACATATTTTGATGTGTCAGCGTATGTTTTCCTTTTTTTTTTTGTACTAATCTTTGTTCAAATAATTAGTTTTAATCCATGTCCAAATTTTGGTTCAAATCGTTGTGCGAAACTCTTTGCTTATCCTTGTTATCCTTTTTTTTAGTCATTATTCTAAAATTGTTCTTTTTAATTAATTTTTATTTTTTTTTATTCTTGTATTGTTATTGTTTTTATTCTTATATTTATTTGCTTCTATTTTTGTTTTAACTTTTGTTGTTTTATTTGCTTCAATATAATTTTCATTCTAATTTTGTTATTTCTATTTTTATTTTTATTCTTAATTTTATTTTTATTTGTGTTATAATTTTATTATTGTTTTCATTTTTTTCACGTTTTATTTTGAATTATTATTTTCAATTAAGTTCAAACTTTAAGTATTAATTTAATTTTTGAATAATTTTTATTGTTATTTATATATTTATTAAATTCTTTAAGTCTATTTTTGTTTTTAATTAATTAGTTTTTTATATTTATTTTTATTTCTACTACTTATTTTTATTATTATATATTAGTTCTATTTTTTCTTATTTTTATTTTTACTTTCACTTTTATTTTTTTTATATTTTTATTTTCAAGTTTTCATTTTTAATTTCTAATTTTTTTAATTTTTTATTTTAAATTTTTTAATTTTTTTTTTTTTTATTTTTTATTTTTTATTTTTTATTTTTTATATTTTATTTTTTATTTTTAATTTTAATTTTAATTTTAATTTTAATTTTAATTTTAATTTTAATTTTAATTTTAATTTTAATTTCAATTTTAATTTTAATTTTAATTTTAATTTTAATTTTAATTTTAATTTCAATTTTAATTTTAATTTTAATTTTAATTTTAATTTTAATTTTAATTTTATTTTAATTTTAATTTTAATTTTAATTTTAATTTTAATTTTAATTTTAATTTTAATTTTAATTTTAATTTTAATTTTAATTTTAATTTTAATTTTAATTTTAATTTTAATTTTAATTTTAATTTTAATTTTAATTTTAATTTTAATTTTAATTTTAATTTTAATTTTAATTTTAATTTTAATTTTAATTTTAATTTTAATTTTAATTTTAATTTTAATTTTAATTTTAATTTTAATTTTAATTTTAATTTTAATTTTAATTTTAATTTTAATTTTAATTTTAATTTTAATTTTAATTTTAATTTTAATTTTAATTTTAATTTTAATTTTAATTTTAATTTTAATTTTAATTTTAATTTTAATTTTAATTTTAATTTTAATTTTAATTTTAATTTTAATTTTAATTTTAATTTTAATTTTAATTTTAATTTTAATTTTAATTTTAATTTTAATTTTAATTTTAATTTTAATTTTAATTTTAATTTTAATTTTAATTTTAATTTTAATTTTAATTTTAATTTTAATTTTAATTTTAATTTTAATTTTAATTTTAATTTTAATTTTAATTTTAATTTTAATTTTAATTTTAATTTTAATTTTAATTTTAATTTTAATTTTAATTTTAATTTTAATTTTAATTTTAATTTTAATTTTAATTTTAATTTTAATTTTAATTTTAATTTTAATTTTAATTTTAATTTTAATTTTAATTTTAATTTTAATTTTAATTTTAATTTTAATTTTAATTTTAATTTTAATTTTAATTTTAATTTTAATTTTAATTTTAATTTTAATTTTAATTTTAATTTTGATTTTAATTTTAATTTTAATTTTAATTTTAATTTTAATTTTAATTTTAATTTTGATTTTAATTTTAATTTTAATTTTAATTTTAATTTTAATTTTAATTTTAATTTTAATTTTAATTTTAATTTTAATTTTAATTTTAATTTTAATTTTAATTTTAATTTTGATTTTGATTTTAATTTTAATTTTAATTTTAATTTTAATTTTAATTTTCATTTTAATTTAATATTAATATTTGTATACGGCCTCTTATTATTTATATTGAAAACAAGTTTTTCGAGCTCTAGGCCAAGCATGTTGTCAACAAGACAACATGAAGAACAAAGAAGGCAACAACCAACAACAACAACAACGGCCCTGTATAGAGCAAATCACACAGCTTGACTATACAGACTGTTTCATTGGCCGCTACACCAACTCATCAGTAGCCTTTGTATGACTTTACACTGTGATCCACTCAAGCTACTTAGGTTCTACATATACTGCCAATATGCCGAGAATATGCTTTCATTGTGCAGATATTCAAATGTATAACAGTCTGATTCACATAATTTTGCAGAAAGGAAAATTTTTATAAATATGAGCAGCAACCTTTAGAACTCTCATTTGTCAAAGAACATGAGAAGGACACAAAGAGGATACGGAAGAGGAATATCACAGGAGATGAATATCTAGTAATTATAGACAAACTGAACTTCAAAAGAGACGAAAAACATACAGCAATTTTAGCAGCAAATTTTTGTCTTAGAGCAATTTGATCAATTTAAACAACGAAGAAGTTCAAAATAGAGCAAGTATGTTAGTAAAAATGTATGCTGATGGTTTAGAAAAGTGCAGAAAAGTTGATAAGAGCTCGAGACGAAGTACTGCCTGAAACAACCAACACGATTTTAGATCGCGAAATAAAGAACTTGAGACAATTTACCTCAACATTGACATAGCTTTAAGAATGTGCGTATCGACGCTAGCCAGCAATTGCAGTAGTGAGCGGAGTTTTTTCTATCTTAACTCAGTAAAAAATATCTTCGCTCGATCATGAATGATAAGAGATTAAATTCGATAGCAATACTTAACATCGATTAAAACTTATTGCTATCGTTAACGAAGATGTCATTGACGATTCCGCAAAACACAAATGAAGACGCAGAAATTTAAAAATTTTGTTCAACAATTGTCATGCCAAATCTTTCACGAATACAAAATTTTTAATAAATAAATATATAATTCATAACTTTTTTTATTATAAATAGGTGCCAATGAGGTGCTTGCCTAGGGCGCCCATCGACATTTAATCCGCCTCTGTATAAATATATATCTCACTCTCTGTCTCTCTCTCTCTCTCTCTCTCTCTCTCTCTCTTTCTCTATCTTTACAGATTTACTACGCCTATGGTTTCGATGGCATCAGTCGTTTCACACATCCACCCACTGCTTTTGACATCAAACTTTCTATCCTCAGAGCGGTTAAATGTTTCGAAAAAGGTGGTCTGGAAACCAAAGAGGTAAGATACACAAAATCTATTAAGGCCCCAAACTTTCAAACTCCAAATAAATTCTCTTTTAAGGTTTCCATTAAAGGCTTTAAGAATGCTTTGGAAATTTGTCTCTCCGGTCTTGTTAGCTTGGAGGGTATTCCAAGCATAATTTCCCAATCGGCGAAAATAAAACCAAGGCCAACAGTTATATTTACTGAAATGTTGCGCAGCCTCATCGGCCATTCACTCTACACAACAGAAGCTCTCGTCATGGAACTGATGCAAAGCATTAATGCCTTGATACCCCAAAAGAAAATCGAAATTTATAAGAAGGAGGCTCACACCGTAAAGAAGGAATTAATCGTTAGTCTAAAGCAGTTATTCTACCATCACATAATTCACTTTTTCTTAATTTTTATTATTTTCAGGATCTTCTGGGCACGAATGGCGTTCTCTTCTTTCCCACTTTTCACACGTCTGCTGTTCATTTTAATACATCGCTATTCAATATTGTTGGCATCGACATGATGCTACTCTTCAATGTATTGGGTCTGCCGTCGACACACGTGCCCATGGGTCTGGATCGTCATGGTTTACCGATTGGCTTCCAGGTTATTGCAGCACCTTATCAGGATAAGCTTTGCTTACAAATTGCGGCAGAACTAGAGGGCGCCTTTCATGGTTGGGTTCAGCCCAAGACGAAAAGAATTTAGTTAGTTGGTATTAATAGGAAGATAAGGATTTTGCGTAATTTTTTTGTAAAATGTAATTTTTGTAATTATTAAAAAGTTTAAAATTTCCATTAAATATGTGGGTGAGAACAAAGAATTTTTCACTTTAATAAAAATGTAACATTTAACTTTCGAAACACGATAAACTTCTATAGCACGGTAAAATTTTAATGAGTTGTATAAGGTTACACAAAAATCTTAACTTTAAATGATATATACAAAAAATACAATCTTGATTTTATGAACTAACGAAAGCAAGATAAATAAAAATAATTAAAAAATAAAATAAAATATAAGTTTATAATAAATCATGTGAGGAAACAAATGTCATCGACATGAACACATTTGTCAGATGTTATTTTTACATATCTTTAAAAAAAAAACAAAAAAGTAAAAAAACTTGAAATAGGTTCTGCTTAAAATTTAATTCCTAAAAAAAATTATTTTTCTAAACAGCATATTATTTTCATCTGTTTTAATATATTCCTAATTACATGGAGTACCCAGCATTACACGGGCTTCTATTTCAAATATGCCTTTAATACAAGTTAAAGACCTTGTTAATTTTTTTCCTCCCCTGAAAAGGCTTTGCGCCGAGCTTTTTAAGCGCAATTCTATTGAGTGTGTTATTAAGTGCTTCTTCTATTGGCATTGAACCTACTAGTTTTAAGCCAACTCCGAACCGCTAATGTTCATGTTCTCAATGAGCTTTACATAACACTTAAGTGACAACCCACCAGAACAAGGTACTTCAATTGATAACTAGTAAGGAACAGGGCTTCGAAGGGTTATACGCAGTCAGGAGGCCAAAAATATAGATTTTTCCGGAATTGTTCCTGGGAAGACATTTCAATTTACTAACTTAAATACAGAGTGAAAAAGAGTGCGATTTCCATATGTGAGGTATTTTAATTTCATTTGATCTTTTACAATATATTTTAATTAGTTTTTATACAAAACATCAAGAAAGTGTCTCCCTCTGTTGGGAGAAGCAAAATGTCCCCTTTTTGCTGCATTTCTCATCACTTTTTCGAGCATCTCGGATGGTATAGCCATGATTTCAATGGTCTGAGGCTTGCTGGTGTACACTTTGCTTTTCAAAAAGCGCCACAAAAAGAAGTTCGGAGGGGTCAAATCTGGACATCTGGGAGGCCAGTCAATGTCGCCATTTTTTGACATCACACGTTCAGGGAATTTTCGTTGCAGAAAGTGCATTGTTCGACTTGCAGTGTTACATGGTGCACCGTCTTGTTGAAAGCAGTAACTATCTAGACCTTTTGCACTCATTTTTGGGCAGACATGCAGGGTGGACCATCTTGTGGTTTCTTTTTAAGTCATAGTTTATTTTGACACTGACAACTGTTTCCCACTCGGAATCTTGACATAAAGTCAGTATCATAACTCCGCGGAAAGAAATGAGTCGCTTTATGCTGGAACAACGTTGGGAAATATTGGAAACTTATTTCCAAAGTGAGTGCTGTGTAGCCCAAACAGTGCATTATTTGAAAAGAAGTTTTGGCTGAAATGAAGCACCCACCACGCCTGCTGTATCTGCTGTACTCCTGCTGTATCTGGGGCTCGGAAAACCCGCACGTTATTGTCGAGAAGCCGATGCATGCACATAAAGTGACAGTTTGGTGCGGATTGCGGAATGTTAGAATGTGAAAATGAGGCTGGGAACAGCATTTCGCTCAACCGTGGGCGTTGCAGAGCCATGTTTACCGACTTTTATACCCCAATTTTTAAAAAACGTAAAAGGGGTATATTTTAATTTTGTCACTCCGTTTGTAACGCCCATAAGGAGGCGTTTTCAAGCTATCATCACGAAATTTGATATTTAAGCTTGTATCTAATATACAAAGGTCAACTTCGAAAATGAGCCAATCGAAATACACTCCTGTCTCCTATATAAAGTGACTTCTATACTATTATACAAAAGGCTTCTCACGTATCTTCGTGTACGCTAAACTAAAGAACTACTGAACCGATTTTAATAATTCTTTTACTAATTCAAAGCGTCATTCTTAACTTAAGCTATTGCATACTTTATTTTTTAAAACCTACCCTAAAAAGTTATTAAAATTTGAGAGTAAATACCATCTAAAAAACTTCAAAGAAAATTATTCATAAACGCTGCTTAAGCAGTTTTCTTTCTTTTCCATTGTGTGTTTAAAAGCTCTTTTTGATTACGACTTGCTTGAGGGAGTAGTACCAATCTTTTGGTGGAAAAAAGCATATATTTTTAATATTTCTTTTTTCAATCATATTTATTAAATATCAATTTTAAACTTTTTGTGACATATTTATAAATGTTTCAAGATAAGAAAAAAAAATTTTTTTTTGTTATCACTTCTTCGGCCGGTAGAGGGCGATGAAATCACGCACTAAAAAAAAATGACTTGTCCCGCTGCTGCAACTTAATGTCAGGAACGGCTAATCTGAAACAAAAAAATCAAATTGGTTATTATTGGTGACAACCTCTTACGCGGAAATTAACCACATTTAGGGAAAAAAGTCTCCTATATAAAGGGGTGTATCCAAAATTTTCAAAAAAATTTAAGTCTTTTCAGACTAAAATTTAGAACTTTAGTTCATATGATCACTGTTGGCAACAGTACTAAAAATGGGGGGAGAGCTATACAAATATGCTGGGGGTTCCCCCTTTCTTATATATGTATATCTATCTATATTCTTATCTATCTTGGTTTGTTCGGTTGCTTAAAACTTGAAAACGACTGGACCAAATTGAATACTTCCTTCTGCGAATATATCGACGGTGCTTACGAAAAAAATCTTCCGACATAAAATTGCGGCGAAGAAAATCTCTTTTTTCAAAATGCGGCGGAAAAAATCACTTTTATCAAAATGCGGCGAAAAAAAGCAATTTATTTTATGCTTACTTTTTTCGTGTTTGACAGCATGTTAGAAAATTTCGAAAACTTTCATTGCTTTTTTAAGAAAGTTTTTTTGTAAAATTTCGAAACAATCATATGAAATATATCATTATGTTATATTATTTGTTGATAAAATCATTTTATAGAGTACTGTAAAGAATTATAAAGATGAAATTATAAATAGAAATAATTATTTGAAAACATATTTTTTTTCAGAAAAATTGTTCCCACTCCTTAAAAAATACAGCGTTGTTAACGTCACACTCTGAAAAGAGATTTTCTTGATCGCGTTTAAAGAAGAGATAGTTTTCGTAGGGACCGTCGATATGATATCGAATATTTTTGGAATTATAGGTCACACAGCATGGAAATTTGATATTCGAATGAAATTACTGGTGAAAATTTATGGGCGTTGGACGAGGAGTATGGCGCTTTTTTAGCAGCCCAAATTTAAGGTATAACTCTCGAACTATAAGTCACATATCAATTTAACTCGGTAAAAACGTTCTATTTAGTTGTGTGCTTTGACTGGCAAAATTGAGTGACCATTTGACAAGTGGGCGTGGCACTTCTGATATAATTCAAATTTAGGTATCGAATAGCTTTGAAAGTAGAAGTCACATAACATTGAAACTCAGAATGGAGAACGTATTTCTACAAGAGAATTGGGATGAACATGGGAAAAGGGGTTATGGCTTCGACCACACAAGTCAAATTTTTGATACTGAAAAGCTTTGGAACTAAACGTCGCATGACAATAAAACTCAGTATGGAGTTACTAATTGCCAAAGTCTGGAAAAACTGGAAAACCGGTACGTGCATTGGAAAAGGGGGTGTGGCCCGATTTTCTATACAGAATAGCTATGGAAATTAAATTCACAGGACATTGAAACTCATAATGGAATTGCCACCTGGGAGTGATGTTCTGCTACTGGGAAACTGTAACGGGCAGTGGAACATGAACGTGGTGTCAAACTAAGGGACTAATAAAAGTTTTGAATTTACTTATTATTTCCAATATTCTTGTAGGGTGCAGCAACATGCGCCGGGTATCGCTAGTTATGAATAAACAAAAGCGAATATTTTCTGTTAAAACTATGACGAAAATGTTTTTGCAAATTAACATTGTTTTGACGTAGAATACGTCATTCTCGGAGGTTAGTAGGGCGGTTGATAGTGATGAAGCGGCGGTTGATAGCGTTTTCAGGTCACACTTTGAGCCTTTGGTGTGCCTAAAGTACTGATCGTACAATGTTGATGTTAGCACTTGTTGGTCTGCTTGATCCTCACTGGGAGAAAAATTCATGTTTGAACTCTCTAACTTATATAAATTTTACACAATTACATGAAATAAAAAGCCAACATTTGATGTTTCCGTTTGCTTTGCGCATGGTTCTTGTATCTGCTGCATATGAGTTGCATGAGTTTCATTCAATCAAATGGAACTGCGGAACTATATAGTTCCGGGACATGTTTTGAAACTTGAGAGTACTCAATTTGTTATTTAGGTGTATAAGGGAAAATGTTCCTTTTGCAGAAGTAATGGGGGTCGATCATGCATATTAACCCTCTCCAGCACTCCCTTAAAGGTCATCTGTATAGGGGTATGGAATAAATATACAAAAATCATCAAATTTATATGGGAGCCCCCATACAGAATTGATTTTGCAAAAAATATGTCATCAAAAGCGAATTGAATAATTCTACGTCTTGTGTTACGACATAGTCAAAACTGCTGTATCTTTTTTTTTTGTTTGACTGCTTAAGACTTTGAAAATACTTTGGTTCGGCCGTGAAGCTATTTTAACTTCGCCCAGTCGAAGGTAATTTCTTATTAGTTTTTACTGAAATTGGAGACATGAATTTCGATGACCTCTGGTTCATGCAGGATGGCGCGCCATCAATGCAGCCCATGCCGCAATCGATGTTTTGCGCACCAAATTCCCAAATCGTGCTATCAACCGTCTTGGCGATGTCAATTGGCGGAGCTGCGATTATTGCATGTAAAAAAATGTATTTAGCCCACCCGTTACTTTCTTGTAAATTAAGTTTTTGAAAAACGGCCCCACAACATTGTACCATTTTATCGTTTTGTTAAACAAATGATTAAGATTTAAAAACAAATTATAAAATAATCAACAAGAAAATGATCTACTCTATCTATAAATATTTCATCAATTGTTAGATGAATAAAAACGATATAAGACCAAAAGCAAATTTATGTGCATTTACGATATAGTTATTACGCCATTCGACGATAAATAAAAAACAAACACGAAATGGAACTGCTCTTGGCTCTTGAAATTCCCCAATAATGACTATCGATCCCCAGTGCATTATTATGCGAAAATGTTGTCAAAAGAGTAGCGCGAAAAAAACTCTAATCAAGGTTGCCGCTCGATGTTGGATCTCCGACTATTTTAGCATAAGTGTGTAGCTCGTTCGAACTTCGGCCGTTCGGAGCAAATAAAATTAAAATATGGATACAGTTAGCGAGTTATTTAAACATTGTTACAGTAAATCGCGCAACTCTTCCCAGATCGAAAGTCTAGAGAAGTCAACGTCTACTCGCTGTTGTGTCGTAATAACGTGTCTTTAAAAAAAACAAATATATAATTAAATTATTTATTTATCGTATAAGCACTCGTTAATTGCAATGGAAATATTATTAAGATGTTTAATGTTGTTGGTAAAATTCATTTATTGGATTGTTTATCCGTTGTTGCTTATTCTTATGCCACGTGACAAAAACCGCGCCCTACCGCCTATCAAAAATAAGCTTTTAATTCAGTCCATTACCCAGCTGGTAGAACAATTACGAACACGCAAGGTAAGCACGTGAAGCTAACACATTCATAAGGTTACAAGGAATAGTGTGAGGCATTCAAACAATTTCTAGCTTAAATCGAAGGAACTTGTCAGTGTCTATATCGAGCGCATAAAGGAGGTCAATCCGCTAGTGCACGCCGTAGTGGAGGAGCGTTTCAATGAGGCTTTGCTTGAGGCGCAGCAAGCTGATGAGTTAATCACTAATGCCGCTGATGAACAGCAATTGGAGAAGCTCTATGCTAAAAAACCACTGCTAGGTATACCATTCACCGTTAAGGAAGCGTGCGGTCTTAAAGGTTGTAATCAATAAAATTAATTTGAACCTTGTCGCGAGTGTGTGTAATTTTTTTGGTCATTATCAGGCATGTCACACGTAGTGGGCAGCTTACAGCGCATTGGTATGAAAAGCACTGACGATGGCCAGGTTGTTCGACTTCTAAAAGCTGCTGGGGCGATACCGTTGCTGGTCTCCGCCAATCCTGAATACTGCTTTAGCATAGAGACCAATACGTATGTCAATGGTATTTGTAAGAATGCCTTCGATATTCGTAGATCTGCGGGTGGTTCTTCGGGTGGTGAGGTAAGCTAGAAGGGCACTAAATATAATGCCTAAAGTATTTATGTAAGTACTTTTTTTTAGGGTGCCTTGAATGGCGCTGGCGCTTCACTTTTTGGTGTCGGTTCTGATATAGCCGGTTCAATTCGCTTGCCTAGCCTATTCAATGGAGTTTTTGGACACAAACCCACTGGCGGCTTGACCTCGGTACAGGGTCATTTTCCCGACGGCAATGATCCAAATTTTGACAGCTATCTTCAATTGGGTCCTATTACTCGATTTTCTCGCGACTTACCGCTACTTGTGGGGATAATGGCAGGAAAAGAGGCCGACAAATTAAACTTGGAGCATGCAGTTGAGTTAAAGAACTTGAAGGTAAGTACAATTTTATGGAGGTAAGCTCTCCAAATTTAAATATTTTTTTTAGTACAAAAACATAATTTTTTGAGGTTTTCCGTCATAAATCTGTGGTCAAAATATAGAAATTTCAAGTATAGACAAAAAATAGAGCTCCTTGGTTAACAGCCAATTAATTCAAGAAATATTCAGTTTGAACAGCATTTAAATTTAAGACGCAAATTTTTTCAAACATTCCTTGGAACCCAAGGTCAATATTTGAAAATTTAAAAAAAAAAAAATATTATATTTAAGCTAAATGCATGCAAAATCGACTTTTGCATTGTTAGTTATTTATTCCGAGCTAAAATTTGGAAATTTAAAAAAGAGGTCTTTGGCCATATTACACAAAAAAGTTGACTTATTTTTACATTTCAACTAAATTAACGTTTAAAACGTAACTTATTTGAAAAGTGCTTCATTTCAATTTCGCGCCCAAAATATTTGAAAATTTAAATTGGTGCTTTTGGGACCAGGTTTCGTTTTTTAAAAATATTTCAATTGAACTGAATTTATACAGTTGATAGATTTTAAAAACGTTTATATTCAAATATGGGCTCAAATATCTAGAATTAAAAAAAAATAATTTGAATCTTTGCCACCATTTAAAAAAATTAAAATTTAGAATAAACTTCATTTTTCGATGTAAGTATTTTTTTTTCAAATTGTTAAACCTTCATAACTTAATTTTAAAAAAATTAAAATTTAGAATAAACTTCATTTTTCGATATAAGTATTTTTTTTTTCAAATTGTTAAACCTTCATAACTTAATTTTACAGATTGATTTTATTTTATTTGTTAAACAATAAAAGCATTTTATTTAATATAATCGTTCCGACATTAGGTATGTCCCTGTACTCGTCATTTGAAATCCATTTTGCAACTGATTTAGTCCGAAAAGCAACGGAAAAAATGTTAAAGAATTGAAAAAAGAGAGTCAGAGCAAGTGAGTTCTGATTTCCTCTCAGTGCCACAAATTACAAATTCGACAAAAAATGATCAAAGTGTCAGAATAGGTCTGTTTCCGTACTCGTTTCAAGTAAAGTTCGAGTAGTAGGGAGTAATTTGATTATCTGTCAAAATGAGAAAAATGAGCCAAAAAGAACGGAAACGACTTCATGGAAGTTTCTTAACAAATTAAATTAAATAAAAATTTAATTTGCTAGTTGGTTTATTTAAAAGAATGGAAAATTCAAAGATGTTGCAAGTGAATTGTTCTCCAGGACCCTTCTGCTTCCATTTATGTTCATTTTACTAATTTTAACTTTCTTTTTATTAATTTTCTAACCAAATTCTTAATTTTTTTTTTTTGCAACAATTTAATATTGACATTTGACAATCAGCTGTTTGAAGCTCGAGATGTCTGCTTGAAGAACTTTTTGAAGTAAAGTAAAATTCGAGTAATAGAGAGTGACATTTTGTTTGTTCTTCTTCTCTCTCGTGCTGGAAAAATGTGTATGCGGAAACATACCTAATATGTACTTGAAATCGGTTGTTTTCAAAAAACAAATTAATAAAAATTTCAAAATAAGAAACCATTTTACAATTTGACATTTGCTTTTGACAGTTTTACAGTTTTTTATCTAAAAAAAACGGGAAAAGACCTATGAACTGAAATAGTTTCCAAATTGACAGTTTTTTTATTTATATTTTAGGATAATAAGAAAATTGTTTTCCTAAAATTGTCCAAGGCTTTTTCAAATGGAACTATGAGTGTCAGGCGGATTTACATACAGACTTAAAGGGATCTAGCCCCCCCCTCGGAGAATTTTTGTATGGGAAAAAAATTAAAAAAGCCCTAAAAGCCGTTTAAGACCTCCCTCCCCACCTTGGGCTGCAAAACTGTTATCTTAACCCCCCCTTCCGGCAAATCCTAGTTCCCCATTGATAAGTGTGATTGTTACTTTACAACGCAATTTAACGAAATAAGTGCTCTGCAGCGACGGAGTCATGTGTTTGCAGATGTGACCATTCCTATTTTGGTCGAGAATGTCATTGCATTAGTTGTACTCTCATGTGGGAGAGTCGGCTCCACAGAATAACTCCCAAATTAAATAACCCCCAATGAAATAACACCCAACGAAAATGAAATAAAGTCAAAATTACTGAAATAAAATAATACCCAAATGTAATGAAATAAAATCCAAATAGATAATGAAATAAACTCCAAAATTTAGGGTATGAAATAACACCCAACGAAAAAATTAAATTAACCCTAAATGAAATATCCCACAAAAAAATTAAATAGGCCCCAAAAAAAGAAAGGTTTAAGCTTAAAATATGCTCCTTTTATAGAATGAATAATTTGTAAAAGGCGCATTTATACAGAAACATTTAATAACTCCAAAATTTATGAAATGAAATTATCCCCAAACCGAATAAAATTAACACCAAAAAAAAAAACCAAAATAAAAAAATCCCCACATAAAATTTGATTGGGGCTTTTTCATTGGGCTTTATTTCATAATGAAATAAAACTTAAGATAAAAATCAAATATCAAATATATTACTTCGTGGAGCCGGGAGAGTCTCCATTCTATTAACCCTTCCTGTGACCACTATATTTTTGCGTACGTTATGTGTCCACTATGACGATTTTGTCAAAGCTATGTTTTCACCCCCTTAGAGACATCTTTTAAGCCTACATTTTTTTTGGGGGTTTAGTTTTAGGTTTAAATGAAAGAATAAAGACGGTTTTTTTCAAAAACCTTTATATAGTTTTACGCAATCAATTTTGGAACAGTCGAAACCCAGCTTTTTTACTTTTTTATAAAAAATTCATATATCTGATATATCATATATCGTTATTAATATTAAGAAAAAATGTTGAGATTTTACAAAAGTTTTTAAAAAATGTTGGGGAAAAATGGGAATTTTACTTTATATATAGGTCTCGATCAATTGTGTACAAACATTTAATAACACGCACAACACAATTTGATCATAAGAAGTTCGGTCAGAGTCCTTCCGAGGGCCCCAAAACTGGCTTAAATTGCCAGTTTTTTTTAACTGTCCTACTTCTTGTCCAAACTCTTTTCTTAATCCATATTCAAGTTCCTGACCTTATTCGAATTCGAATCCCTTTCCTAATCATTATCCCCCTTTTTCCCAATCTTCGTCCGAAATCTTGTCATTAGTCTGTCCAGATCCTTGTTCTATTTCTTGTCACATTTCTTGTCCTTATCTTTTTTTTCAATCTTGTCCTAAATATTGTTTTAAGTGTGTTTAACAACCCTATTCTGGCATAATCGTCACAATCAATTGATACTGAAAAATTGTGATCATTTTGATTCGGTCTCTATTGATTCGTATTCAGGTTGAACTATCACAAGTAAAAAGCTTTAAAAATTCACCACATCATGTTGTAAAGCTTTTTGAATTGGTCACCTTCTTTTTATATAAACTTGCTCATCAGTTGTCACTGGAAAATAAATGTCGATACATTTTTGTGTAACAATGAGCTGTGAGATATGATGAATTGACCGCGATACCGATGATTGGCTCATGGAAGTTGAAAAATGATTGCCGACATAGTTAAGATAAGAGCCATTAGCATAAAAATAAATAGTTGCCAAAAACCTCAAGGCAAATGGTATGGACGACCTTCGCTCATCATGTGGTTGGATTTCCTCAATTAAATTTCAAACACACTGTATTCGACAGTCGAAATGAATTTGCAAAAACGATTTCGGTGTCCTAGAAGCCGTCTTCTTAAGATATTCCTTTCTTTTTATTATTGCTTTTTATAAAATTTTATTTGTATGAATTTTTCGCTTGTGACCTTCTTAGCTGCTTGTCACTATTTTGATCACTATTGATACAAAAAGAGCTTTTTAAAGGTGCTCAAAATAGGAATTTGTATCAATTGTGACTTCTGTATCAATTGATACTGAGGTGGCTTTTGTGACTTTGTTAGAAAAGAGCTATAAATCTTTGTCATTGTCTCAATTCTTGTCCTAATCTTTGTCCAATTCTATGCTTCAAACTTTATTTTAACCTTTGTCTTACTCCTTATCTTATTCCTGGTCCGAATCGTTGCCCTCATCCTCTTTCTAATCCCTATTAAAATCTATATCCTTGTCCTTATATTTGTAATTATATTAATTTAAATTAATTTTTTGTTTTTATTTTATTTTTGCTTTTCCATTTGGTACATTTCGATTACTTTAAGGGGTTCCCCGAAAAGCCTCATGACGCCAATGATTTTTTTATATCATGTGATCGAAAACGTCAGCTTTATTGACGTTGCATAAAATTTATCATAGCGCCAATAGTAATGGAGTTATAATTCCATGCAACGTCTCCTTCAATATCGTTGTATTTTTACTGCATTAAGTGATTGCCTCCTTGGTGTCGTGTCAACAAATTTTTTTTTAAATTTTCGTTATGAGGTCAAAGAACCACTCTTTGCTGTCATAAAATAAAACTTTTCGTAGTACTTCTACTCAGCGAGTAATAATTCCATGCAACGGTGTTGTATTTTCTTTTTTACCGCAACACCTACACATAGCGCGTTATAATTTCATGCAACAAATTTGCACTTTCGTTGCCTAGGCAACGCGTTCCGACAACGACTTTATATTTTTATTTTTGCCATTAAGTCAAAGAATTAGCACCTTTACTAATTTCGTTACAATTCCATGTAACGCCGCGGCGATGCATTTTAAAAAAATGCTTTTTCAACTTTTTTTTTAAACCTACGCGATAAAACATAACGTTGTCTACTCAAAATTCGGAAAGTACTCGATTTGGCCATATTCATGGTGGACCAAACACGAATTTTTTTTTTTAATGCAATAAAATGGACTAAATTAAATTTTTTCTATGTATTATGGCTTTATTAGTAAGAGCAAACATTCCCATTAATTATGGAACACAAAGTCGTTCAAGTGGCTACCTCAGATGGCTTCGCAGTAGCTCATTCTGTCACTCCAATTTTCCAAGACCTTTTTGATTGTTTCGGACTGTACCTCGCCGATTGCTTGGATGATATTGGCCTTAAGTACTTGAAGCGTTTCCGGATTGTTGGCATAACATCGATCCTTCACGGCTCCTCACAAAACAAAAGTCCAAAGGTGTCAAATCGCAGCTCCGAGGCGGCCAATTAACATCGCCAAGACAACTGATAACACGATTTGGGAATTTGGTGCGCAAAAAATTCGGCTGTGTAATATGACACGCCATGCTCCATGAAGCAGAGGTCGTCCAAATTCATGTCTCCAATTTCAGTAAAAAAAAGTCGGTTAACATGGCTCTGTAACGCCCACCGTTGACCGAAACGTTATTCCGAGCCTCATTTTCGAAGAAAATTGGTCCAATAATGCCAACACTCCAAAATCCGCACCAAACTGTCACTCTCTGTGGATGTATCGGCTTCTCGACAATAAGGTGCGGGTTTTCTGAGCCCCAGATGCGACAATTTTGTTTGTTAACGTAACCGCAGAGATGACAATGCGCCTCGTCAGAAAAGATGATTTTTCGCCCTTTTCAAATAACGCACTGTTTTGGCTATACAGCACTCACTTTAGAAATAAGTTTCCAATATTTTCCAACGTCGTTCAAGAGTAAAGCGATTCGTTTCTTTCCGCGGAGGTATTATACTGACTTTGTGTCAAGATTTCGAGCGGGAAACAGCAGTCAGTGTCAAAATAACCTATGATTTAAAAAGAAACCACTAAATGGCACACCCTGTACTTATAGTTTGAACAATTCGATTTTCGATTTTTTAATACAATGTTTATGGAAGATACTCTTTAGTCATATTATTGAATAAATATTGTATGATTATTCAAAAATCGACTTATTTTTCTGTTTACTCTGAATAATTTGATTCAGAGCGTTAGAATACGTGGGCCATTCCATGCCAATTTAACGAAAGTACACTAAGGGAAATAATGCATATTAACATTATCCACGCCTGAGTATCAATTTTATTTAAATATTTACGTGGATAAATCAAATATTTTCCTTACAACTCGTTTTTTTCCCGTATTTGAATTTTATTTATACCACACACGTACACACATATTCCATTCAAGCAAGCAGCAACAGCATCGCACACGTACACACATATTCCGACAAGCAGCAACAGCATCGCACTCTGTTCCTGCAGTTTATTTCTTGCAGTTGCAACCTTAGTTCTTATAATTCTCATTTCGTTTTTGTTGCAAGGGTAGTATAAGAGGGATATTTGGCCGTACGTATGAGCGATTGCGTGCTGAAATAATGCAATTATGTAGGGTGGACTGACAACTCGACATTTTCCCACGAATGTGTCGCACCAATTGTCTTAACCCGCGCGACTTCTGCAGGGTTAAGGAACGAAAAAAGAAAATAAAGTAACCATGCTAATGGCATTAATGGACGCAGCTCGTGAAAAATATTTGAATATATTGTTTTTTAATTTCAATATTTTTTATATAAATTTCCTTTAGATGTGATAGTTTTATTTTCAAATAGTAAATTTTTAGAAGATATTTAAAAAATTCGTGCATAATTTTAATATATTTTTTTATTATTTCTGTTTAAATATTTTAATATTTTATTTAATTAAAAAAGTTTTTAAATGAATTTTAAATATTTACGTAGTCGATTTATGCAAATGCGTTATTGGTGCAAAAATTACTCGCTTTTTGGATAAATTTAATATTTTTTTCCCTTAGTGTACAATTTCACGGGTTGAAATGAAATGAGTCATGACACAAAAAAATGCTTCCATTGAAATTCTTATTTTCTTATCGGCCGTCTCCTCTCTGCAGCCAATGACAATTCTCAAAGATTAAATAATGCCGTTCGGATTCATCAGTAAAAGGTCCTTTTTTCGATAATTTGTGTACAAAAATTTGATAACATACACCATATAAATTATCATAAGAAACTTGGTCAAAGTTCTTTCAGGGGCTGAAATGGCCATTTTGTTTTTTATTTTTAGTTTTTTTTTATGTTTTTTTTTTTTTTATTTAAGGGGTGTTAATAAATTACGTGACTGATTTTAAACTTTTGTTACCCCCCTCCCCCTCCGTTACTCTTCGTAGTGCATTTGAAACCTCCTATCGTTACTTTTCGTAGTACATTTTTACCAGTCGCCCTGAATTGGTAACGTAATTTATGAACGACCCCTAACTCATGTTGACACTTCAGATCCAAGCTGTGTCTACTCGGAAGAGTTGTCGAGTCAATCTAAATTTCACCAATATACTAAGTCGAATAATGTTTTTGAACGTTCGACTTTATATGAAATTTGATTTTTTTTTTTTTTTGTTTATAAATTTTTCATAAAAATGTTATTTTTTTATAAAATCTTTCAGATATATTATTCCTTGGGATTTTCCGGACTTAACGCAGTTTTTCACTCCAGTGTAGCCGTTGACATAAAGCTAGCCATCCGAAATGCTGTAGGATATTTTCAAAAAATTGGTGTACCCACAAAGGAGGCAAAAATCAAGGGTTTTCATAACTCCACCGAAATTGGTCTGAGTGGAATAGTGCGCCTCAAAGGTTTTCCATTTTTAATAAACAACAACAACAAACAAGTCACTGTAAGACAAACTTTGTGGGAATACCTATGCAGCACAATTGGCCAGTCACAGTACACTAAGGATGCCTTGGTTTTTGAGTTAATGCGTCGTTCTAATGGCTTCATGTCCGCCAAAAATATGCAGCAGTACATCGATGAAGCTGCATGTCTTAAAGCTGAAATTATTGTAACATCAGTTTTTATTGATATGAGATTTATATTATTTAAAAGATTTTTCAATTCAGGAATTACTTGGAGATAACGGTGTCTTATTTTTCCCTACCTTCCTGGTGCCTGCTATACATCATCATACCTCCCATTTGCCAATCTGGGGCATTGATTATACATTGATCTTTAATGTGCTAGGTTTACCGGCTACACACATCCCTATGGGCTTGGATGCATTAGGACTACCGATAGGTTTTCAAGTTATTGCAGCTCCATATATGGATAAATTGTGCTTTGAGGTAGCGGCAGAGTTGGAAGAGGCTTTTGGGGGATGGATTCCACCAACGAAGAATTCTTTTTAGTGGTCTTACATATTTTTCAAATGAAATCTTCATTGTAAAACTATTTGTATGGAAGAGTTGTAATATAACTATTTTTAGAATGTGTCAGTAGTTATTTCATTCCGAATATTTATTTTATTTTAAATTTATTGTTTAAAAAAAAAAAAAACCCTACTGAAAATTTGTTTCATGGACTTATATTACGCTATGTATAGGTGCTACGTTAGAAATTATTATACACCAATTTGAGCTTTAGGCCAAGTATGTTGACAACAAGACAACCTGAAGACAAAGAAGGCTTTCTTGGAATGCCAAGAAAGTTACCCGGAAAAAGGGAGGAGCTAACAGCAAAATAACACAACTTGAATATACTCTGATAGCGGTAAACCGCTGTGATCGAATTTCGAAGATGAACATGAGTTAAGGCTATGCTTAAAAGTATGAAACGATCTAGGTTAACCTTGACACAGGGTGCATCGAAGTAGATAAGACCTCAGTTACTAATTTAAGCGTTCTTCTGTCAAAAATAAATTCCGGGTAACAGTGGACCCTAAACAAGTGCGTGTGCGTGGTTTAACTGTCAAAATCAGCTCATGAACATACATTTTGTATGAAGCCTACCGAAACACGCACCGGACTACCGCACCATGATTCGAATTTCCGATTTTGACAATGCGTTCGGATGTGAAGTTGGCTGCATACATGGTGTAATAATAATAAGGTGTTAGTGAATTTTTGACAACACCAAGAATAGCTTTCTTTCTGTCAACAAGTTGAGAGCGAAAGAGAGGAGCCGTTGATAGTTGTCAAATTGTGTTATTTGTTTGAGTTGCTAGAAGATGATGTGTTATATTTTGTATAGGTTATTGCGCGAACTAAGTTTAAATAAATATTTAATTCAATTAATTGTGCCGTGTTGTGTTGACAAATAGTTATTGCAGTTGTCTTCGCCCATTTCCCAAGTTCGCCATTGAATAGTTTTGTCATATTATCAAAAACGTGCGCTGGAAGGTGCCACCGACATGAAGCTTTGGCCAGCATGCAAATTGTCTTGCATTCACATCGACTGCTTCAAGAATATATCGAATGCCATGAAAGATGTTCAATACCTCAACAGATAATAGCCATCAAAAGAAGTGGACATGGCATTGAGTTTCGACCGACTGCACGTTAGCTGATTTATTTTCATTCCAATTCACCGTCAGCTGTTTTTGACAGGAGCGGGGCGAAAAAATTTATCATTTTGAGAGAGAAGTGTCAAATTTACTAACACATTATTATTACACCATGGCTGCATAAAACAAAAATATGAGTTGTTGTTGTTTCATATTTTTTCGATTGTTTCCGCAGCGCACTTGTAAAGGGTAAGCAAAGAAATAAAATATAAGGAAATGGTGTTGCCCACACACACAGTGTACGTGAACTGTGGTATGCTTTCTAAATTGAGCGAGCGAGATAGAGAGTGTTTTTTGACATTTCTGAGATCACTTAAAATAATTGAAAGTTTGTGCAGTGAAATAATTAAATTAAAAGCGTTTTTCACTGCTGAAAACTATGTAATTTTAAATAAAAATATAACCAAAAATAATTATAACATGCGTTGTATGGTTAGAAATTGCTAAAAATGCAAATTAGAGCCAGTTGATTTCGCACCAATTTGCACTCACAATGGTGCACCCACATCTGTCAAAATGCTTCAGGGGCGCATTAGTTTTTCACAGCTGAAAACATTTTTGGGGCGCTTCTGTGTTCGCATAGTTAATCAGATGTAATACATTTTGTTCATTTCTTTTCAGATTTCCGCATATTCGGGACGTTAAACTGACTATTCGTCAAAAATTGTATAAAACTATACATTTCAAAATGTGTAAAAACAAAATTTTTCATTTATTTTTCATGTATTTTATATGAATATTAGTATAAAAGCCCGTCCTACGACAGGTTGTACCCATGAAGTGTAATAAAAATATAAATCGGTAACGCACCTAATTGTATACCTCAAGGGTGGTGTGGAAATACAATACAAATTTCTTTTAATATATTAGTGGCAGTATTCATGAAATATTTTGAACCTCTTATAAAGCCTTCATAAGAAAAAAATCGAAAAAAAATTAAGAACATTATTCATGAACGTTACTGAACGAAAAATCACTATATTTTTATGAATACGGTCTATGAGTAAGAATTTTTATGAATAAGATATTGTTATGAATACGGCTGTAGGTCTTTAATTTTTTAGTTTTAGGTTTTACAATAGGTTTTATATGTAATTCTAACAAACACACTTTGAGCCTTCTTTTTCGACGTAACCGAATACGGCCCTTTGAGAATGTTTATGTATTTGTGTCAACCAACACGAATAAGAAAAATACCACACTTTTTTGCAATAACATCACTTCCTTATATCTTAGTTCTTTGAGGGTAAGCGTAAAATAAAATTGCGTGACGCTTGAGAACGCACCGCAATGCGCACTTGTTTAGGGTGCACTGTAACTTTCTCGGCATATTTGGCAGTATAAGTAGAACGTAAGTAGCTTGAGTGGATCCAGTGATGTGATTTGATGGGATTTCGGGCTCATTTCGGGATATTTGGCCTATTTGAGAACGTGTGGGATTTCGGATGCTTAGGTGGGATTTTCTACTGAATCATAATTTTTTAAAGTGTAAATTAGCAAAACTGGTTGGTATCACTTTTTTTGTAATCTTTCAAAATTTTTCGTGGCCAGGCGCGCCATCATGATATGACGTGAAATATTTTTTTCCAATTTCTCAATATTGTTCGATTGCTCGTCGAATTGTGAAAAGTAAACATTAAATATAGAATTCTACTCATATTCACCTTTTTTTATCGATAAGAAACACCTTCTGAAATTCACTAAAAAGAGATGAACTATTTTTGCTCAGCTTCGTTTTATTCGAATATTTTATTTCTCAACGGCCGTGGGGCTAAAGCAGTATGCGCATTCATCTCAGTGAATTATCAAAAGTGAACATTCAATGAGATGTTACTGCAACACTTTACACATTGGCGCATCAAAAAGACGTCAGAACTCACAGTGTTCAGCAGTAGGTGGGCCTCCTTCAGCAGGTGGGCATCCTTATTTCTTTTCAAAAATTGCATAAAAAATCGTTATTTGTATAAATATTTGGGTGGGATTTTTTGTGGGTTTTTCGTGGCATTTTGGTGGGATAAACAGGTCTAAATCGGGATGTTATCGGGATTTTTTACTAAATCAGAATCACATCACTGAGTGGATCACAGGGAAAAGTCGTGCAAAGACTACTGAATGAGTTGGTGTAGCGGCCATCGCAACAGTCTATTTAGTCAAACTGTGTGATTTGCTCAAAGAAGTAAGAAATAAGGAAGCGGTGTATTGGCTTAAAAGTGAGGGATTTTTCTTGCTTGTGTTGGCTTACACCAATACAGAAAGATTTACTCAGGGCCGCATTCGGTTAAAGCGGAAAGTAAGGCGTAAATTATTTCTTATTGCAATTGCATACTAATACATTCTGGTTGGAATAAAATAGTTTTGAACGTACTCATAAATATAGGAAAGAATTTCTACGAAGCGAAAGAGATTAATAACTTATTTATTTAATATTTTTTTTTGTATTTCCACACCACCTTTGAGGTATACAAATTGGCGGGTTACCGATTTTTTTGGGTGTTCGGTTCCCCGGTAGGCCTATTTCACCCGAAAAAAAAGAAAATATTAGTATTAAATATGTAGAGAAAGTAAAAGCAATATAATTCATGATGTATTTAACAACCTGTAAGCGACGTGATTTTTTTAAAGCAAAGTTCGCTTACACTTTTTTAATTACATTATTTAAAAATATAACAAATTAATACTACAATATAATAATAAAAATATGCTATATAAAAAATGTAAGTAATTTACTAAGAATATAACCAACTAATTATATGAACATGCATTAAAATAAAAGAGGAATTAAATAAAAGCATACTTTATTCTTCATTTTTATTTTAAATTCCCTTAAAATGTATACTTTTATGCAATTTTTGCCTTATTGTTGGCTTTTCATTAATTTTTTTTTGTGATATAAAAATATCTGGTTTTTAAAAACATGCAAATTAAAGCTTTAATTACAATATTGTAATGTCCAGAAGACTGAATGTGTCCCTCAAATATATTTTTTCCTACAAGGGAGAGTTGTGTATTATACAAAATTCGGTTAAAGTACATTTTATGAAAAATAGATTTGTTTTTGTCCAATAATTTTGTTTGAATACGCAATTCTTTTTCCGCAATAATGCAAGTATCTTCAACCGATTTCGCTGGAATTTTCAAGTATCCTTTCGATTTAAATTTAACCAATGACTCTGGGTCCATAATGGGTCCTTCCAAATCTATTTTGCATTCATTGCACTTTAAAATAGATTGCAATTTGAGTACAACAAAACCGGCAATATACTTAACTACGTGAGATGTGTATTCTGTCAAAATACTAGCGTCTGCAAAATAATTATGCTCATTTAAAAAATTATTTTCATTTTCTTCATTATCTACAATATTTAAAACTAATTCCTGCTTAGAGTCGAATGAATTCAAATTGTCCTTTTTGATGGGATTAGAACTACTTAAACTTAAAATTTCAATTTTTTCTAATGGTATGCAATTACCAATGCCCCCTTCCCTAATTTTGCATCTGATAATTAGTTTCCTATAAGCAGCTTTAAACTGCTTAACGGAAGGATTATCATTGTAGCCTAGATGGGAACGAACTGAACTAAAAAATAACTCTATATGGTCCTGATTAAGCTTATAAAAAGGTATAAAAGATAAAATATTACTGTCTTTAAATCTTTCATAAAGTACTTTAATATTCCTTACACAAGCTATGATACCAATAAACCCTGTCTTTCTACGATGGCTTATTACCAATTGCCCATTAAGGGTGCGAAGCTCACTCAAATATTGCACGAATTCATTTTCAAATTTAAGAATACTATCTCTATTTTCTTTACATAGAGCTTTTTCAAATCCAAATTTATGTGAGTTTCTACTGTTAAGAACGTCAAAAACATTATTTATATATCTTATAAATTTGACTGTAGCCTCGCAACCTTCAAACTCTGGCAATAGCAATACCTCCCTACAGAAATCTAACGCATCAGCTACAGATTTGCTAAGAGCCTGTACTGCAAGCCTGACCTTCATTTTCTGGTCAGAAAAGTAAATATGAGAACTTCTTAGCTTATTCCCTAAATGCAATTCTTCTTTTTCTTGCAACTCCACAAGCTTTTGAAGATATTGCCATTTAATAATTTTGCCATCAGAATCCTTAAATTCCCCTATCTCAGCGAAAAAGTTTCTAATAAGCTTAATCATATGGCAGGGGTCTGGTAAAAAACAAAATTTTGTATTTAAGGAATCTAATTTGAAAACACTTTCGGTACAAGTATCAGAAATGTCGGATCCTAACAGTCTTGCTGCAGTGAAGTTTACTGCAGCCCCATCAAATGTAACTCCAATTACCTCCGCACCAGTGGCTAAAAGGGTTTCTAAGCAATGTTTCGTCATATTTACCTTTTGACTGGCATCCAGGCTAGTAATTGGAAAATATCCAACTGGAATTTTCCAACTTTTGTTGACACAAAGTACCAAGAAGACGAGTATTCGGGTAGCCTCAGTACTACTGCAATCACCATCTCCAACGAATGTGTATCCCAAGGCTCCTTTGCTGCTCCAGTCAATATGTCTTAAAAAATATTATAATAAAGAAAAGTATTGTTTATATCACTAATATTATTACCTCCGAACTGCCATTTCATCGAATATTAAGTTCAATATTATTTTTTGCGATGCTTTACTCGCTTCATCCACAGCTGCTTTGATTGCCTCGAAGGACTCTGTAGTAAATCCAGGGCAGGAATCAATCCCTTCGTACCATTTAGCGAGCGTTCGAGAATGTGGTAAGCAATTATCGAAATTTTCTCTTACATATTCGTACGCCTTTGGTGACAAAAAGTTCAAATTTAACGCAAACGATCGAATTTCTGGGCGATACATTTTGGAGTTTGGTAAACCTCGTACTTTTTTTAACTTTCTTTCGAAGAGATCTGCATTCATTGCTCCTAAATCCTGCAGAATTTCCGAGGTTTCCTCGTTAATTAAGTTATTTCTTTTTATTGCCCCTATTATTTCAGCCAAACTTCCAATTCGCTTCGATCTGCGTCTAACTTTCTCATTCAACGTTTTAACTTTTCTATTTTTTTTCAAAACTATTTCTTTAAGCGCCTGAAGTTTATTTTTTGCTGCTTTCTTCCGTGGGGATGATGACAAATCATCATCAGATTCCAACATTCTTTTTAGTGTGAGCTTTTTCTTTTGGGGCTTTGGATTATTTTCTTTATCATTATTATTTTTATGTGGAATGATTTCACCACATTCTAATACGTTCTCCCTAGGTGGCATTAGCTGAATATTTTGTAAAATTTTAAAATTATCTTTATTCGAACACTTAATTTTATTTAATTCTGCACCCAAACTTTTGCTGCAGTTAGGAACTGGGACAATATGTCTAAATAATTATTTCATATGTAATAGTTATAAAAATAAAAAAAGAATGACTTACATCTTATCATCGGCAGCTTGTAAAAATGGTACTGCTGATGGATATAATCTCCGGTTGGTTTTTTGAAAATCAATAAAGTCATTTTCAAAAAAATGCTTGGAGCATACAACAGTTCTTGCTGTAACTGAAGTGGGATCTAACTCTAGGGCCCGGATCCATTTATGCCTAATATCTAGCATATGTGGGAATCTGAAAATAAAACAAATAAATTTATACTAAAATATTATCCATTTAAGACAATGACGCCCTTAAAATATATGCCACCATGAAAAATTATTGCACCCTCATAAATGAATGCGCCCTTGTAGTACGTTTTGTGTTTTGGCGTTTTTGCTCTTGCAAAAAATTGCGGGAAATTAACTAAATTCAGAAATTGATTTTCTTTAATTTCTGATTAGAAATTTGTGAAATTTAATTTAAAAAACACTTTACTACAACCAATATTGTTTAAATAAAGTGTTTTTCTTAAAAAAATTGTAACCGTTTCAACACAATTGCAAAATACTTACTTGTGAAATGAAACCAGCTTTTCCTTCAGTCTCTGGACACTAATATTTAATTTACAAATTAAACCAATTTGAGCAATTATAATCGCTTTTAATATATTTGTTTGAATGTTTTCTTCGCGCACTTTCTTTTGCTTTGCAGTAAAATCGCAAATGTCAAAAATCCAATCAGAAAAAAAGCCGCAGTACACATACACTGTGTGTGTGAGAAACACCATTTCCTTATATTTTATTTCTTTGGATTTGCTCTATACAGAGCCGTTGTTGTTGGCTGTTGTCTTCATATTGTCTTGTTGTCTTGGCCTAAAGCTCAAATTTGTTTTCAATATAAATAATGAAAGGCCATATTCAAATAAAATTATTTTATTTCTTTTTCAAAGTAGATTATTAAAATTAAAGTATTGACATCAGTATTGACTACATTTAAAAATTATATTTTTATTTTTTTTTTTTTTCACTGCGATGAAAACAACGAAATTTTGGTAAATTATGAATTGCCTGTTTTGTATTTAGTGTGCGATATGTTTGAGAAGCTACTAGTGTGAAGTCACCCTCAGCCGTAGACGAGCAAATTAAACACACTCATGAACTGTCAATGGCTTTCGTCCCACATTAAAATTATTTCCATTGCAACATTTAGTGATGACAAATCGACAGCGACAAAGCAACAAATTTGAGTCCGATTAGTAATCTGAAAATGTACTTCTATTGTTAAATAGGTAGTGTTCAACTAATATCGAATAAGAATACAAATTTTACTCTTAATCATATATGGACACAGATTTGTTGCTATGAACTTATTGATTTTGATTTTAAATAGATAAATATTTAATTATTTTCTTAAAATCTCTTTATAAATTAGTCAATACTTTTTACAATAATTTCTAGTCTTAAGATCCAATTATATTAGACGTAATGTGAAGTAACATAATCTTTTCTTATTAATCAATTGAAATTTATTTTTCAGACCAATCGTCAATTCTCTGTAGACAACGGCAAGCCTCAGAGATTAAAGAATGTCATGTAAAGCTTCTTGAAAATATGCACATTAGCCATTGGGAGTCGGCAAGAAAACTAGTAGGTCTTGTTTTCGATGATTTGTGTACAACCATTTAATAACACGCACAACACAATTTGATCAAAAGGGTTCGGTCAAAGTCTTTTTAAGCTTTCAAAAATAACCAATTCATTTTATTTTTTTATTAAATTAGCTAATACTTCTTAAAAAATGTCTAGTGCAAAAATCTAATTATGGCAGTAAAGTAACGCAATGGTTTTAAGTGTCATCGAAACGGGATGGAATTTAAGCAATTATAAAAGGCAACTAACGAGCAGGTTAAAAAAGAGCAGATCTCAGTAAAGCTCAATAATTTCATAGCCAATAAGTCATTTAAGTTGTGATATGGCCCAACTACTATTAAAACCATATTAAATCAGTAGAAATAGTGGACTTTTTCGGCTCCCCATAAGGCTTAAAAGAAATTTTAAAAATACTACACTACCTCCTATTAGACCTACTCTTATTTTCCTATAAAAATGAGTCCCTAACTATAGTTTTCAACAAACTTTTTTTGTTGTCAATAAAACAGTTAACACATAGTCTTTCTACAATATAGAAAATTTTCGAGTAGACATTTTAAGATTAAATCTAAAGGTTATCATATTTCAATGTCTGATCTTAATTCTTTCATGAGAACTTTTATGAGCACAAAAATAATTTTTGTCTTTTAAGGCTGTATTCCAATTGGAAACTTTGCATTCGGATGATGAAATATTGACAGTCAGAAGAAGAATATTTGACATTTCTGAAGTGAATATGATTTTCAAAAATTGTGCTAGACCCAGAAGTTAGAATGAATTTTGACATCAGCAAAGGAATTTTTGACACGATATTTTAAATAGTTTTTGGTTTCATTGATTTGGTTCGCATGTAATATCTTAAAAATAATGTATTATTTAATAATATCATTATTAAACATCTTATTATAGCTACCTTAAAGGCACACACACAATTAATTGCGGATAAACACGACCGAAAGGTTAAATGTCAAAATTCGAATATTTTAATATTTGATGGTGATTTGGCACAGTAAAAATTATAATTTTATTACAACAGACAAAAATTTTTTTCAACTCAGCATTTCTTTCCTAGCACGAGTGAAAAGTTTCCGGTTGGAACACAGCATAAGCATTTCAACATATTTTTGTTATATATTTTTTTTTTTTTTGTTTTTTCTTATATTATAGAAATTAGGCTTTACATTTTTAACAAAGCTTGGCTCTCTTAGCTTTTGGAAAACAAATAAGCTTATACTTTCTTAACAGTTCTGATGATATATCAAACTTTTATAGCTAGAATGACATATGTCTTTCTCAGTCATTATACGTCATTTTTTATATTGGACTATATTATATGGGACTTTATTTAATTTTAATTGATTTTTTATACTGTTTTTGCAAATACAATGTCTTATATGAACAATTATTATATTCCCCCATAATTGAATAGAAAAAACCTCATTTTTGTTAATATCTCCACTCCAACCTTCACACTTATCGGGTATAAAGTTTCGCAAGTCGCTTCATAAATGAAAATCCGTAGTGCCACACAAAGATATGGTGTGAATATAAGGTGGTTAGGTGGTAAGCTTTAGTGGTTTAGCCATAATGGTTAGACATACTATTAGATAATAGAACAATAGAACATTACATGGAAACACAGTCATTCTACATATTAAAAAATAATAAAATGATTCATGTCATTTCCTTAGATTGCGTATATTGTTAATCAAATTCTTTGTATATGTCATTGACATGAACGCATTTTAATGAACTTTCGTACTGTTATTGTAAACAAAATTTGTTGGCAGTTTTTATTATATGAGAGCGCTTAGGTAGCAAGGATCTATCCAAAAGTCAGCAATAATTAAAGAAACTGAAGGAAAGGAATGCTAACGTAAATATAGCTTCTTCAGTCAAAACTGCTGAAAAAGTTGCCATGGAAGTGAGCACTATGATTTTCTCACTCTCTCCAATGACAATAAAAGCAAAACACATCTTCTGAAATTAATTGCTTGCGGGCGGAAGCCCATAGGCAATAACCCGGCGGCCACACGTGACAGTTTTGCCATGACAATAACAATACACTCACACTTTTTCACCAATACAAGCAAGCTCTGGCAATTGCCAATCTATTGCCAGGCAGTTGTCAGCATGACAATAGGTTGGCAATTACATTGGCAATAATTTGACGTTTGTATTGATATTGACGTTAATAATCGTGGTTGGTGTACAAAAAAAGGGAAAATGTTGAGTTTTCATTCATCTTCAATTATGCCAAAAATTTAAGGCTAGAGATGGTTACAGCGACACAGAAAAATTATAAATATAATGAAATTACATTCATTGTCATGCTATTGCCATGCATTTGTCAGGCCACCTACGTCACAATCGACAATTGCTTGGCTGCCGACAATGATTTGACAGATTATACGTATTCTCAATTGTCATAGCAATACTATCTCGTGTGGCCGCAGCGTAAGGAGAAGGTAAGCACGCCTATGAGCCTGAACAGAACCAAAGCGGCTGTCGGTTGTGGTGTGCGCTGTGCAACAAAATACATGAAAATCTATGCGGCTGCCAAAAATTAAATGGCCGTAGAAATCCGCGACGGAAAAACGCCAGAATAAAATCAATTATATTTTTTCTCTGACGGCTGGCGGATCTCTCTTTGAGTGGCGTGAGTGTTGTCATATTTTAGCTAAGAATTGGCTGTGTTCAATGCTATTTTCTTAGTTTTTACCATGAGCTGACGTTTTGTTTTATGTGTGTGTGTGTGTTTCATTCCATGAGCTGACGTTTCGTTTTGTGTGTGTATGTTGCATTTGTACCATTTCAAACACCGAAAAGCAACGCTGTTCCAACAACCGCTCCTATTCTGGGCGTGTTCTCAGCGGATTTCTCCGAGAAAGGTCCGTCAACCGACAGCCGCTTTGGTTCTGTTTGGGCTCTTTATCCTCGGAAATGACCCCTTTTACAAATGAGTCGGATGACGTACTCCTTATCATAATACAATTACTATGTTTGCATGGCGAGTTAACTCGGTGTTTACTCGGGGTTAACTCGCTATGGAAATGCGAGTTGGGTTGAGTTGAGACTACCTGCACAGCTGTTGTTGACGAGTTGAGACGCTAAAATTTCGGTTGTTACGGAACAGAACATCTCGTCAAACCGTTTCGTTTAGTTTCGATAAGTTTACGTTTGTTCATTTTGGGTTACAACATTGAAATGCATTTAAACTAACATTTTCGTCTTCACTCGTTACGGAGCAAATAGTCTATTTTGGTTAGGCCTTAAGATTTAACTGGGTTCTATCTGTCAAAGTGAATGCTGCCATTTAGTATCCATTTTGCTAGTAAAACAATATCAAAAATGTCAAATGAAATCGACAAGTTCAACTCAACTCGATGCTGTGCATGGAAACACTATCGACGAAAACCCTAACCCCGAGTTAACTCGCCATGGAAACATAGTAAATTATAATTTAGGCTTATATTGCAGAGCAGGTTGCGCTAGTTGTCAAAATCAGCTGGTAATTTTGAGTTTTTCTAATTGTTGTTGTTGCTTTTGCCGTTTGACGTTTGTGGCTCCTACAGCTTTGTTTTTGCAAAATTTCACAATTGGGCAGCTATTTTAAAATGAGCCTACCTTGTAATTGTATCATGCTCCTAATATCTATGTATAAGTATTCAAGAGCAGTCGATATATGGTACTCAAACTGCAGACGAAACTATGACGAAACCGCAGCCAATAAGCTAACTGTGTAACCAATAAATTAACTGTGAAAAAAAAAATTTTTATGCATCGAACACAAATTAATTATTGATTTTTTTATATATTTTTTTTTTTTAATTGAATGGTCCTAACAAATCTGTAGTCAAATCGTGGTGCATTGGAAACATAATCTTCCACTTTCTACTACTTTTTTCAATTTGCGCCTTTTTCCAACACAGAACAGCGTCAACCCTAGCGCATGTGGCAATCGCAAAAATGAAGTTTTGAAGTGAGCTCACAAGCAGCGGCCGTCAATTGTTTTTCACTCGCTGTTGGAAATAAACGTATTCTCGGAAGTGTTCCGTGAGTGAAACCATAGCATTCAACTTAAATTAATCGGGAAATAGAAAAAGAAGAATTATTACACATTAAAATTAAAAAAAAACAACAAAATACAAGTGAAGTACCTCAATTAAAAACACATCAATAAATATCAATAAAAACGTAAAAAAAATAAGGATTCAGTGCCTCTTTTTCTACTAAACTAAGCTAAAGTTAACTAAACAAAAGACGGTTTCAATTCAAGTTATCTGAATATATAAGATTTTAATATAAAACAAGCAAAACTACTTTTGTAACAACAACAATATCAACTGTAGGAATTTGGAATTCGCTATCGTCGTTACAACACATTTTTTTATACATATATATTTTGCTGATAACTCGTTCTTCAGCAAAGCCAAGAAAAACCTCAGAAGCCACAGGAAGTTCCTGCAAAACTCTGGCGCTCAACTAAAAGATTAAGTTGAGCTGTGTAAGAAAAAGCGCTGCTATTGAAACAAAGTGTTAAGCATTTTTAATTATTATCTAATAAGTAAATAATTTTTGCACTCTTATAAAAAAAAGAAAAAATAAAAACACGATTTATTAAGAGGAATAAAAAAAAAACAAAAACTGACAATTGAGTGCTAGTGATTCAGAAACGGCGGCAACAACAACAAAGCACACTCATTCAAGTGAGTGGGTAAGCGCTAAGGAGCGAGCGAGAGACAAAACCACACGCAACACTGCGACGGCGAAGTGCAAAAGTGACGGCAACAGCGTGAGTCATAAAAGTGAAATGAAAATGCGGATAAAGAGAGAATCGCCGTGTCTTGTGCTGAGATTTATGCCAATCAACAAAATCGGTGAGTTTTTTTTTTTTCATTATTTATGCGGCTGCTTCTTGGTTCTTAATTTTGGCATAATTCTACTTTAGAGCCCAAGCCCAAATATTTTATTTCTTATTTTTATTACAGGTATATGGGTCTCCTAAGCCTAATGGTGCAATAAAATTTTGTCGGTCTCAAATGGCTTAGGAGATAAAAATCGGGAAAGTTTCAAAATTCAGTGCAAATTTCCAAGTGCGTGGAAGAGGGCCCAAGCCCAAATATTTTTTTCTTAATTTTATTATATGTATCTGGTCTTCCTAAGCCTAATGGTGCAATAAAATTTTGTCGGTCTCTAATGGTTTCGGAGATAAAAATCGGGAAAATTAAAAAATTCACCGCAATTTCTAAGTGCGTGGAAGCTAATTTGCCCTTTTACATAATAATACATTATTATTTTTATCTCCGAAACCATTCGAAACCGACAAAATTTTATTGCACCATTAGGCTTAGGAAGACCAGATACATATAATAAAAATAAGAAAAAAAATATTTGGTCTTGGGCCCTCTTCCACGCACTTAGAAATTTGCACTGAATTTTGAAACTTTCACGGTTTTTATCTCCTAAGCCATTTGAGACCGACAAAATTTTATTGCACCATTAGGCTTAGGAGACCCATATACATGTAATAAAAATAAGAAATAAAATATTTGGGCTTGGGCTCTAAAGTAGAATTATTCCTTAATTTTATTTGATCTTATAATAGAACAAAAACAAAAATGTCCGAATATACTTATGAATTCTTTATTTAATTTTTATTAATTACTTGTTACTCATTTCGCTGCGCTAAACGCGACATCCGAGTGTAAATTTTGTTATAGTGGCAAGTGTTTATTTGACGTATTGTTGTTGGACTATCCGCTCGCATGCTTTTGGCCAAGCTAACAATTATTTGTCTGCATATAAATTAAACTTATTTATTACTTTTATTAAGAAATTCAAAATATTAAGAAATTAATGTATTTTTAAACTTTTTCTTTGCTATTATTTTTGGCACTCATGTGTTTTGTGCACACCCTCCTCTCCCCAACAGCTACATCAATTTGTGACTGTTTTATTTTGATTTTCTTTTCTTTTTTTTTTGTTATCGTCCCATAGAAGAAGCGCCCTGTAGTGTTGTCAACTAGGAATAAATTGTTCTTACCGAGCAACTGTATTGTAGGGATTTTTATATAGCGAATTGATGAACGCTTGCAATGAGATGACCCAGTCGCAAAATTTCTCCTTCACCACTTCGAGCAAGAAGGTGATCGTGATTTTTTAACTTCTCTCAAAAAAATTTTGCCCACCCTTGTCAAAAACAGCTGCGATTTGCTATTTAAATGTGCATCGCGTTTCATTTTCGCAACGCATTGTTTTACGCATCGCGATACGGAGTAGGTCCCCAGAGGTGAACAATACGGCCCTAAGTCACATTGAAATAATTTTTGGGAAGTAATCATACACTTGAGAAATGGGTATATTTTCACTTTTCGTGAGCCGATTGCAAATGCCAACTCAATTTCCTTTGTGAATTTTTTTCCATTCGAGCGGGACCCAGACATCCAATGTTTTGATGAACCAGCGGACTTAAAAATGACCGTGAACGCTTTCAACGGTCAAATTTAATGCACTCTCAATTTCTCTGACAGTCCAATGCTTCGTTGTGTCCACGTCTTGATTTGGTCGTCGTCAACCTCAGAGGGCTTACCAGAACGAGGATCTACTCGTGATTAAAATTTACCATCATGTAAATGGGCAAACCACTTCTGACCTTGTCTTTCTTTAATCCATAAAGTTCCACTAATTTTTGTCTGGCTTTAGTTTCATTTCTGCCTTTTTTTGAAGTAAAAGATAAAATATGGCGTATATGCTTATCAAAGTTCTTCATTTTGAAAACACCCTTAAAACACTACTTCCAAAGAAAAGCAAGAAAAACTTAATTTATTTATTTATTTTTAATTAAAATAAACAGCTGAGCACAAAAAATACATATGCTTCAAAATTCTTTGACTATTCTTTGACAATTCTTTGACTAAAACAGTAATGCCTACCAGAAGAAAACGCACTTTCTTCTTGAACAACTCTCACTCTCACATCAATTTGTAATTCACAGGTACATGCATGGTGTAATTAACAAGGCGAACGTGTCGTTTACTAATTTCCCTCCTGTTGTCAAAAAATGTTGAGAAAGTAAGAAAAAAGAGACAAACTGTGGAAATGTGTCAAATCGCTTGCACTCAATATAAAATTGTAATAGATTGTTTTGCAACTTTTGCTTAGAATTTACCATCAGCTGTTTTTGACAGGGGTAGGTAAAATTTTTTTGAGAGAATTAAAAAATTCCCGATTTCCTTCTTAATTACACCATGGTCACATGGATGTGACATTAGTCACACTGAGTTTGTGCAAAGGACATTAGAAAGAAAAACTAAAAGTAAAAAGTCCATATAATTGACTTAATATATTAAAAATACTTCCAAATTGTCGAATCTGGTCTGCAGCATTCATGAATTCAAACATTCTTCATTATATTATAAATCCACTATATTTAATTTATAAATAAAATTAAAAAAAATTACAAATTATGTTACTATTTCCCCTTCTTCCCTTATACATACATATATCTATGTTTCCAAATGTCGATCTTCTAAAAATATCTGAATGATATATTGTAAATCACAATCAACAGACTTTATTGATACGAAAGATTACGAACGGAACAGACCGCATAATGCAGCTCTAAACGATAAGGATTTTAAACATAGTTTTTGAACGTTCAATTAAAAACAAAAAAGCTTAACTCATCAACCGCTTCAAATTGACTCAACTTAAACTTATCAAACTATTTCTTCAGTGCCATTTTTTTAATTTAACATAACTATTTCAAACTGCGTGAAGTTAAATTCGTAACTCCGAAGATAACTTAGCAAAGACACAAAAAACTTTGCAAAAAAGTACGCCAAAATTCTTACATGAAATAACTTATTTCCATTTGTTTACATTTAAAAATATTTTTTAGAATTTTTCAACATTTTTGTGTTTCCAAGTCGATGTCAAATTGATTTCAGTACAAATCAAGTTAAATTCGTACCCAAAGTTAAATTCGTACTTTGCATAGAAGTACGAATTTAACTTCGTTCTGCCGTTAGTTAAATTCGTATCAAAAGTTAAATTCGTACTTTGCAAAAAATTACGAACTTAACTTTGTACAGAGAATAAATATTGGTTTGTGTCTTTGCTAAGTTGTCTTTGGATTTACGAATTTAACTTCACGAAGTTACTATTTCAATACAAATACATTTTTCTTTAGCTTGTATAAAAAAACATTAACTCCGATATATAGAAGTTTCAGTTGAGTAAATTTTTTATTTGTTGACGAACTGTAAAATTATCATGTGTTGAAATATAGTTTTTATCTTCGATATTTTTTCAATTAAAAAATGTATGACATTTTACATTTTACGACAGAAAGCTTAACTGTCATGCTCATAAAGTTTAATTAATTCAGGTCTTTGTTGAATATATTACTCTTTGAGTCTTTTCTCAGTAATGAAATAAGTTTTTCTTCTTGAATATAAATAAATTCCGCATCCTTCTAGTAACGAGATAGACTTAAATTCCTTAAGTTCAAATCCTAACTGAATCAGTGTTTTCGTTGTATTCTAATGTAACCCTTTTCGTGAGTTTTTGACAAACCTAGCTTTTTACTATCGATTTTCAATCATTCATTTCATAATTGAGTGTAAATAATTATAATTTTTTATTTTTTAAAACTGCCGCTCTTTCACCTCCTACCCTCTCAGCAAGCAATTAATTTTCGTGCCAAACATCTTTGTAAGTTATATTTTTTTTTTTTTGTTTGTAAATAAAGGTTTGTGTATGAAGAAATTCTCGGACAGATGGAATATTGAAAACGTTAGAACAGTTAATTTTAAAAAACATTTGGGAAAACTTTAAAGAAATCTTTACAAATCCCACCACTATAAATTCCTATGAATATAAGAACAAAAATATATTCTAAGAATATTTTCAAGTTCTAAGAATAAATTTTGAAAAAAATAAACCCAGTCAGTCGGTGTTCACTTCCGACATGTGCAGACATATCATTCTAGCCTGTATTGCTTTGTTTTTTTATAAGTGTTTTTCATTTATATATATATATATATATATATGTATGTACATATTTATTTTTATACCCCTGCAAATTTCAGATAGTGGCCGGCTATTTCTTAATACGCCACAAACATGCATGAGTCACTCTCTCAGTGAGTCTCTCAAACTCTTGTCTACGTTGTGCTGCGAGCTAAAAAAATGGAGTAGGCAACACTTTTGATCCGATTAGAAACGACCTTTCGAGTTCGAGTTGTGCTTTTCTTGTTGTTATTGTTTTTTGTTGTATTTGTTGGTTCACTGTCGTAGAGCTATGCAGTGCATTGTCACTTCTACGTTGTTGTTGTTATTATTGTTTATGCTGGTGTTGTTGATTATGGTGGCACTGATGTCTTATGTTGTTGTCTTTTTATTCGCTCAACCTTAAATTTTATAGCTACGTTTACAATCTAATTTTGCGCATATTTTTTTTTCGACTTGATAAAAAGTACTCTCAAAATACAAGACATCGTTTAACCCTAAAACTCATAAAGTCAGTGTGTCTCTATTTATTATTTCTTTAAATAATTCAGTTTTTGTAGAAAATTGTTCATTTTAAAATAATTAAATATGTTAAGTTACATAAAGGGTTATCCAATTTCGAGTTTCAGATGCAGCCCTGGAATTTGGCAGCTTCCAAGAACGACTGTTGTGACAGAAAACATCGATGTTGTGCGTAAACTTTTGAAAGCGGACCGCCGGGTGACATATGCAGGGGTGAGGGCTGTGTTGTGAACCGGGCTGGGTTGTGAACCATTACTTTTTTCTTTCCCTTTCAATTACTAAATGTGTTTTTTGACATGACTCAATTTTTGCAGTTACACCTGAGTGTATAGAAATAGTTCATAAATTACGTTACCAATTTAGGGGGGTGGGGAAGGGATTTTAAAATGTATTACGAAAAGTAACGATAGGGAGGAGGGGGTCTCAGATAAAGAAACTTGACCAAAAAATAAAAAAAACTCGAAAAAATTTAAATTAATATACCCAATAATTTCAAAACATTTTCATCCTTACATCTTCATGTTTGACCGTCTAAATTGACGGTTAATTATTGACAAGTGTAGTAAGGGCATAATTTTTCTTTGCTGGCTTTTCGGAAGTTGCTTCTTGTAGTTTGCTCGTTCATATTACTTTCGGTGAATCTTGTTGCAAAAATTTCTTCCAGCACCTTTTCCATTAACAGAAGAACCTTTTGGTATCCCTTCCGGATATCATCATACGTCTGAAAAATTTGCGTCTTTGTTACTGCGTCAGGCTTTTGACAGTAAGGCCTAAATATTCTCGATCAAAGGAGATTTCATACGACTTGTACTGTCCTTCGCAAAAAGAGGAAATCAGTTTCAGATCGTGTCTTATCTGCGGCTGGTATTTTGCTTAAAAAGCATCTATGAATTCTCATAAGTGGGTTTTATTTAATTTAAAAAAATCGGAATAAAAAGTACAATTTAAATCAGTGGGGCCCAAGAAATTTTAAGCGCGGGCCAATGCTTAAAAAAACTAATAAACAAACACAAAATGTTGCTCATTATTCTTTTAGACAAAAAAACAATTACAATGCAATAAAATCACATGTAATAAAGTACACTTACAATGCTTGCATGAAAAATTACGCGACACACAAGTAACGAGACAATCAGCTTCAGTAGCGACATCATCGAGTGGCTTTACAGTGGCTTTGGCATGCATTTGTTTTTGTAAAATACGCTGGAAAATGTGCTGAACACTAAACGAGTGTGGTTTGTGTTGTTGTTTTTTGTAAGTGTTCTTTGATTTTGGCTCATCGCAAAGACAAAATTAAGATAGAAAAAAATTTGTATGAAGAGCCACGAGGGCCATACGGGCCACTACGTGGGCGTGTTTGATTCAAATAAATAAATTTTAAAGAAGCATACTCGTATTCACAAAACCACTGAACTTGATGCTGCCCCTTTACGGGTACTCTCTCAAAGACCAGACGAATTTCTTTGAATAAGAAATGAGGATACACCTGAATGGGTCCACATGAAATCCGTTGAAGAATTCTTTTGAAAGTTGAAAATCGGTTACGTAATTTATGAACGACCCCATAGATGTATTGCTTGTGCCGGCGACAGGCCTCGTGTTTGAAAATCGACCGCGAAAACTTAACCGAAAGGCAATGGAGAGCTGCGAGCTGACTTCTCCAGACAAAATTGATAATCTGAAGCAAGGAAAAACAGCAGCAAAGTCAAAATCACCAGCAATTACTTCCCAATGACTTCTTGTTTTTCCATCGCATTAAGAAAAAACCGTTGCGACCGTTTTTATACGCCTGAACAGGCCGTGTATGCCTTCAAGAACCTGGTTTCGGATGTACCAACTTCAGAGTGACAAAACTGTTTCGAAAATTTGTTCAAACGAATTCAAAAGTGTATTGATCATCTTGGAGAATACTTAAACTGTTTTTTCATTGTTAGGCGCAAGACTTAAAAGGCAACCTATGTATTGGTCTTAGCTAGCTGTACATGTAGTTCTGAGCTTCGAGATTAAGCTACTTTTAAGCTTTATTTTTTTGGTTTTTTATGCTATACTGTCTGTTATATGCTGTCAGCAATTTTTACACTGCTTATCATCATTGCGTGTTTTAAAAAAAAACACATTTTTAACAAAATCTCATGTTGACAATTAATTTTGTTACTTAAATTTTTACTGCTGATAAGAAGAATGTTGCGCCGTCGCGACATCAGCAACTATTTTTAAACGTAGCTGACCCCCTCTTCTTGAGGTTATGTTTAATTCATGTTTTGCGTTGCTTTCTGCTGCTAGGAAAAATATATATTTTAAAACTACAAAAATTCGAAAAAGTTTTCAGCATTTCAACATTTTTGCATCAGCGAAACTTGTCTTCGTCGTCGTCGTTGTGTGTCTGTCTTGGCTTCCTGTAAGTTTTTTATTTAAACAATAATTTGACTTGGCTTTTTTTTCTGTCGATTGATGGGTTCGTCGGTTTCTTGATTTATTTGCTGTTGATGAATGAAAAATTCAACAACTCAAACATCGAAACTTAAATTGAAATTTTTACTGTTGTTGTTGTTGTTATTGCTATCGAATTTTATCGTAGTTGCCATGCTTCTGTTCCTGTTTTGCATACCTTTGCGTTATCGTGTTTTTTTCACAGCTGTTGACGTCATATTCTATAATAAATGCCTCATCTAACAGCGCGCTGCATGTTTAACTGTTTAATCTTAACATCTATTCTACCTCGTCTTTGTTTACTTATTGTGCTCTCGTAAAAGCGTCGCTCTGACAATAACAAAAACAATTTCTAAGATTAGCATTTCGACGCCATATATTACATTATATTTTTAATGGAAATAGCATTTTATTTAATAATTTATATTTATTTTTTTCAATTTTGCAATTGCAGCGAATCATAAGGACTATCCGAATAAACGTTCGAAAGAGAATCTGACAGCAACGTCGCCATGTGAGGAGCAGCCACCCAGCATGAATCGAGCTCCACTCTCAAGGAGCTGCTCTAGTCCTGCAGTCTATGGTGAGTGTCTTTAACAGATTATCTATTTTTTGTAGTATCGTTCAACATACCACAACATTTGACCACGAAAAAACATTTTTTTTTTAAATTAAAAACTGTTCAAAGAATTTCAGGTGTTGTACCTATTCAGTCAAGTCTGTCTTGGTTCGAAATGGGTTGATAGATTAGTGGAAAAGAAGGTGCAATCAAGTAAAACATCTAAAGGATGTGCTTAGCGGATAAAGGCAAGAAATGAGTATGCTTTGGGTATGATCTTACACCTATATCTTTCACCTCATTTACCCTTTTAAACGTCGAATTGTATGTATAAAAAATACCTAATATGTTGGAGATAGTTCAGGAGACAGAGAATGGCAACCTAGGTTGACTAATGTATTCAGTCATAAATATTTAAATAAATATTTTTGGTGCTAATTCTTTTTCGACATAGGCGTCATTTAAAATTTTTATTTTTATTTTTTTTTTTAATGCTTATATTGTGGATTGTATTTTAATTTTTATTATGGATTTTATTACCTATATCTATTAAGGATATTAAACTAAAAAGATTTTCTCTAAACAGATGCACATATGTTCAAAATTATTACAATTCTGTAACTATTAATTCAATAAATTTTTCAACACAAATGGCTAAACTATGAGAAAAAGGCACTTTTAACTGGTAATGTATCCTACAGTTAATTATTTTTTAAATACTTCCGTCATTTGATGTAAAATATATTCACATATCTTTTCACAATTCACAAGAACTATAAATTTGGAATGTCGAACCCAGAACCCCAGTTGTGGCATTCAAGCGTGTACCTTCTCGACTACCGAGGCCGGCAGATAAAGATACCTAACGCCAACTCCCCCAATTTTCCAGAGCCATTTGCTACGCTTTGACATCCTCTCGACAATTCAAAAATACTGTATGAAACTATTTCGTTTTATCATATGTGCCTGTCAACACTCCGAAAGTTCTATAAAAGTTGTCGTTAGATGGCTCTATAATGTAATATCTCTGATAATATTAATTGCATCTGGCATTGCCATAGCTTGTTTGAATGGTGACGTTTTAAGCTTCTTTTTGTTAGAAGATATTATTAAAATTGCATTTTTCTGTAAAAAGTTATCTTAGTTTGAAAATGAGTGAAAATTCGGAGCATTATCGTCATATTTTGCTTTCCTATTATAGAAAAGGTAATAATGCGTAGCAGGCTACTGAAACAATTTGTGAAGTTTACGGAGACGGTGCTGTAACTAGAAAAACAGCAGCAAAGTGGTTTGCTCGTTTTCGATCTGATAATTTTGATGTTAAAGATGCACCTCGCTCTTGTCGACCAATCACTGAAAAAGTCGATGAAATCATGGAAGAAATTGAGCAAGACCGGCACACAAGCATCGTGGACGTTACTAGAGAACTAGGCATTCATCATTGACCGAATATGCATTTGCGAATCAATGCTACAACAGAACGAAGTCGAACTATTTCTAAAGCGAATGATTACGGGCGATGAAAAGTGGATCACGTACGACAATAATGTGCGAAGAAGATTATGGATGAAGCTTCGCAAACGGTCACAAAGCCAGAATTGACACCAAGAAAGGTAATGCTGTGCGTCTGGTGGGATTGGAAAGGAACTGTTCATTATGAGCTTCTACAACCTGGTAACACGATTGATTCTGTTCTCTACTGTCAACAATTAACGAATAATCATCAGTAAAGGTGTTGTGTGCCATCATGACAACGCCAGACCACTCACATCTTTGATGACCCGGCAGAAACTAAGAGAGCTCGGCTGGGAAGTTTTGATACATCTACCATATAGCCCGGAACTTGCACCTTCAGATTATCATTTGTTTCGATCTGTGAAGAAATCTCTTGATGGTGTAAATTTAAATTTTGTGGAGCCCTGCTAAATGCACTTGGATCAGTTTTTCGCTCAGGAAAACAAACTGTAGCTTTTACCAGGAATTATCAGAAGATCAAATACATTTTAATAAATTAAAAATAATCCACTGCTTTTTACGGATTTTCGACCTGCGTTTCGACTTGTAAAAAGTTGACTTTGATCAGTATAAAATTAAATTTGAAGCAGCAGAATGTTGATTTTATTTTTAAAAAATTGAATTGAAGCTTTAATTTGAAGTATAAAGGTTCGAATTTGAAGTGAAAAAGCTGTATAAAATTAAAAAAAATAGATAAGTAGCGCTAAACATACAGAATTTCTTCTAAATTGGTTCATTAATGCTTGACCGACCGTTATTTTCTTCAAAAGTTCTCGCGATTTAAAGCGTTATTTTCAGTTTCCTAAACGAGGCTTATCAAGTGGACTAAAAACATATGTTATTCATCTTTTTCTTGAACGAGTTCATTCGTACTTCAAGAATTTAATGGTCGATTAATTAAATTCATTTTTGATGAATTGAATTAGCAATCAATAAATTTGTTCAATCTTTGATTATGTTGTGCTTTGATGTTACTTTATGACGACTTTGTGCTATCGGTCTTCTTATACTTCTTAAGATCTATTTTGATCTTTGATTTGTATCTGATTAATAACGTTAAGAATCTTGCGCTTGACAATATGTAATTCTGCTTTGGAATTCCTGTCAGATTCCGGAATTTAAATTGATTTTTTGTTCTATCGGCATAGCTATGCATGACTCATCTTAGCAGCCAAGGGTAATTCCAAGATATTTTAAACTTTTTTTAGCGAATGTTCTTGGGTTTCTTATCAAATAGCAAAACTGCCGTTTTGCTAATTTTTCCAGTTTATGGAATATATTTAGAAGATGTTTGTTTATTTCTTTACACTACAGAGTAGGATTCACGTGGTTATACATAAGTAGTCAGAGGGTATCAAAATTTAAATGACAGATTTACATGGAATTTCATGCCATTTATCTCCGTCACATTTCGGATTTCGACTTCAAGTGCGAAGGTATAAAAATTAAATTCTTGAGTTATGTGCCTGCTATCTGTTTCAGAAGTATTCATAACACTTGTCTCCTAACGAAGATAGTGTAACAATAGCAACTTATTTGCTTTCTAGTTACAAATATTTAATATTGTTTTTTGAAATTTGTTCCGGGTTGCTTAGTTCGGTTTGCTACTCGTATCTTTGCTTTAATTTGCCTAAATTTATTTACATTTAATTTTATTTAATTTTAATTACATTCTTCTTAAGGGCAATTTTCACTATTTTATTGAATTCGTGGTACAGCATTTCCTTAACCTTTTGATAGGCAGTGGTACTTTTGCGTACCACCTTCCCGCTTTGGTTCTTTTTGAATTTCCGAAGCATTCTACATGACTATTCTAATCGTGAGCACTTCAGGGTCTCTTGGGGCTATATCAGTTGAAATATACTCTTTGGTAAGAGTACTTAGAAGAGCCTACTTAGCAAATCCTAACTTTTACCAAATTTTGTTCTCCTAGTTTTTCGGGGTTGCTCATCACGAGTTCGTTATTAAAGTTTAAAATATTCAATATGGCGGTTTCAAAATTGCGCGCCTGCAATAATGAAAATTTTTGTATAAATAAGTAATTGATCTGGGAATTTATTACTCGGGCTTTTTTTTTTGGATACCTTATTATGGAAACGTTATCAAAATTTAAAAATAAAATCTAATTGATTCCGCCATTCTGTATGGGATCGTAATTCAGAAAATTCTCGGGAATACAGTTTGCTGCCTTATTCATAGAAAATCGATAATTTACTCCAAAACAGTCGCCATTTTGATTGTCGTCATTCTGATTGCGTTATTTCGAAAACTATTACATTTTAAAATTCGTCTAGAAGATTCATGTCCGCCTCAAAAGGTTAAAAATATTCCATTCCAAATACCTTAAAAACTGTGTGGATCTAAATCTCTTAACTACACCGAGAAAAAAACAAGTAAAATAACCTAAGTTGGCTTGGGTGGAAAAGAAAACTTATTGAAAGTTTTTCAGCATAAATTTTTAATTTCCATACAAATGCTTTTCACCCAAGCCTGGTTTGTTGGTTTGTGCGATTTTACTATTGTTTTTTTTTTCTCGGTGTAAGTTAAGTTCGAAACGCTTGCGAAGGAGCCGTTAATTTTTTTCCATTATTTTTTTTTTTGTCTTTTTTTTTTTTTTTTGGGTACCATAAGAGCAGTGGGGCCCAAGAAATTCTAAACGCGGGCCAACGCTTAAAAAACAGAAAAAAAAAACATAATTTTGCTCATCGTTGCGTTTGGCAAAAAATCAAACAAAACAAAAAACAATTACAATGCAATAAAATTACACGTCATAAAATTACTCGACACACAAGTAACGGGACAATCAGCTTCAGTATCGACATCATCGAGTGTGCGTTTTTTATTTTGGCTTTTGTAAAGTTCGCTGGAAAATGTGCTAAACACTGAACGAGTGCGATTTGTGTTGTTTTTTTTTTTAAGGCGTTCTTTGATTTTGGCTCATCGCAAAGACAAAATTAAGATAGAAAAAAATTTGTATGAATGGCCACGCGGACCACTACGTGGGCATGTTTGATAAGAGTCTTAGTTTAGTTTCTCTCTTTACTTAAGTTTTTCAGCGAACCATACTGTGTTCTTAGATGTTCCTTCAGATGTCTAGCCTGTGTTGTTTAACTTATTCTTCAGTCTTTGAAAAATCTACTGCTCGTGCATAATAGTCGACGATTTTGTAGTTCTGGATATTGACATGAGAGATTGGTGGTTATCTCCATATCGTTGCAGTGTCAATAAAAGACCAGTGCCGTTATGGCGGCTATCCTATTGGCGATTACTCCAATGGAGTAGTGGTCTCATCAGACTGCTACAACAATCCTGATTTCCTTCTTTTGTAGGGTATATCATCAAGAGCTGTAGTATTGCAAAGTTGTATTATTTAACAGTTGGTCGCTAGGCAGTTTTGAAAAATATTAAGTTCCATACATAATCTCCATCTATATACCCTATAATCTAATAAAAATTTAAAAGACATTCAAACAATTCTTCGTTTTATTAAGAAAACAAATCCCATACCTCTTCTTGATACACCATATTTCCATGCAGAGCTCATACTTTATGGATACGGATCTTATTTTCAGTTGAGTACCATTCGAGTTTTTGTTCTTCAGCTTCATAAATCTTTGTATTAAACACTTCTATCATTGGAATGGATGTAGTGTCGTTTATAACAACACACTTGATCTTCATGACGATCTATGATTCTTCAAGATTCCGTCGTCTTAAGGACATGCATAGTAGATGTGTGAAAAGTATTATTTTTCTAGGCATGTGATATGCTATAGGTGAACCGCTGATGAATCATGATGTGGGGTGAATAACACTCTCGGTCGCCGATCTTTTCGGGAACCTCTCTTGCTGTAGCTCTATTTTTTTCTAAAAATTTTTTTAACGTATCTACCTATCACTACTTCGACGCTACTATATCAAGAACAAAGTCTATTAAAATTTTTTAAATAACATACGGACGGACGGCACACATTTCAATGTCGAAACGTTTCAACATTTTTTTAATAAAAGCACATTCTTTCTGGAGCAGCGAACAGCAAGAGCAGAGCCAATTATTTCCTATTTATTAAAATAAAATTCGAAAATTGCAATCTTGTCATGCATTAACGTTATATATGTTGATAACGACGTTTACAAATTGACTGGCAACAAAACAAGATGAAAAATAATAAATCACAGTATTTAGCACGTGCTACAAAAGCCAGCAACAGTAACAGCAACGACGAGGGCAGTAACAGCAATTTTGAAATGCAAATTAAAGCCAACAGAATATATAAACGAGTAGATTGTAAAAATGGAAAAATAAAAAAAAAAAGTTAAATGCTTAACAACCAACCCAATCAGCGTGTAAAGCTGTGATGTGATGAGGGGTTCAGTTTGTCTCCGATGAAAAGGTGTTTGTGGTGTGCTGCGGTGGGCAGCAAGTAGGCTTGCAGGCAGGAAGCAAATCAAAACTAGTGTAAAGTGCTTTAGTTTTCATTGTAAAACTTCCGTAAATAACGAAATAAATTATTGCTTCTGGTTGTAGTTGTTGTTGCATTTAGGTAGAAGAAAAGAGACGATGTGTTGGTTACCTTGTCCCTATGATAAATGTTGAAACTGGTTGCCAATCACTTGCTGCAAATTGCATTACTACAGTTCTTCCTGTTTACATCTTGAAATAAAATTCCGGCTTCGAAATGCGTCGGACTTTGGCTTGATTATAAGATTATTGGTCAACACATTGATGATTCATTAAAGAATATTGCGAAGCAATTTTATTGATGAGCAGCAGCAGCACTCAAAATAGAAAATAAAACATCGAATGAAATAAAAAGAATGCCTTCTTGATGCATAAAACGACGGGATTCCCTTCAAAATAACCCACAGCATGAAAATTGCTTTTCCAACTAAGCAATTCCGTAATCAATTGATTATTGCCCGAAATGAATTTCTATGAATTTAATTTTGATTTTGAACGCTTCAAAAGGTTTTGCTTGCAAAGTTGAAACATGAGCTCATTTGTATTTTATTTCACTTTGCGTTACTTATCGCAGACATATTGAGATAGTCAATAAAATTATCTTATCTAGACGCTTGATTTTCAAGGGTTCAATAAAAAATGTTTTCCTAGCAGTAGGAAAATTTAACGTCTCATTGCTTTTAATGACGTCACTACGAAATTTTTAAATGATTTCCACTATTGCTTGAATCGAGTTTGAAAAGTTTCAAATATATAGTAGGAGGAAAGTTTTTCAAAGGCTTCTAAAATGCAGACAATGCAAACAATGCAAACAATATAGCAATAATCTTATAGTTTGCACACTTCAAGTGGATGGATGTAGAATTTTTTTGATACCACACAGACAACCTCAACTGTTGCATACTAATTGTACCAAGTACTCGTACAATTTAAATAAATTTGAAACAACTCTTGAATTTCGAGCATAATTTCGTTGTTGATGTGATTAGTGAAAAAAATTGAATTGTCTGATGTGAATTTCACTAGCTGATGTGGGCGGAGTTGCTCGGAACCTTTTTAGAATAATAATAATTTTATTGGAATCTTAGTTAGAATAACGTTAGGAACCCTCCCGACACAAAGTCTGATTTGGATATCGAAAAATGTAAATTTCTCCAAGAATTAGTGAAGAAAACTATCGTATTCGAACTTGTTAAAGATACGATAACGATCCGTTTGGCGTTCTTAACGGACAGTTCGTAAGCAAGTGATGGTTTTGTAACGAAAAAGAACCCGTTTACGATGTCGTAAGCGATAAATTTTATGTAAAATGAACGAAGAAAATCATCGTATTTTTAATCTTATACGAATCGAAAACGATCTATTTGGCGCTGTAATATTTACACGAAAACTAGAGTTCGTTTATGCTTCGAAAAAGGAGCCATTTACGATATTATCAGCGATAAATTTTATGTAAAATTATCGAAGGAATTATCGTTTTTCTACTCTTATATGTATCGAAAACGACCTATTTGGCGCAAGTAATGATTATTCGAAAACGAGTGTTCGTTTATGTTCTGAAAAAGAAGCAATTTGCAGTCCATTAAATTCCTTTTTTACGTTCACTTTTCTTCACTTACAAACTTTTTAATTCTATGCAAACAAATTTAACTTTTTTTTTTATTTAAGACTTCTTCTTAACCACACTTTTTGATTTAATGCAAACGTCATTATTTTTCTTTTTTTACGATACGTGGTTGCCATGAGTTCTAAAAATAATTACAAAAAGTGTGATTTATGTAGGGCGACGGCGACTCTGATTGCAAACTTGTATATTCTTCGTAAATTGTGCGCCATATCGACAAAAATACGAAATTTACATTCGACAAAAGTTCGTAAGAGACGAACATTCGTTTTTAGAGAAATATGTGCCGGGTGGGAAAGAAAAAAAACTTAGTTTGGATTTTGTGTCAACTCTACGTTGTAACTTCATTTTGAAAGCATTGATATAGGGTGTTTTTGGTGTTAACCCCCCCCCCCCCCCCCCAAAGGTTTTTGTCTACCCTACAGTTGGATCTTGTACGCGATCGCAGACACGTGTTGTTTTTAAGCCCTTTTCGTTGTTGGTAAATGCAACAATTGTGCACGATTCATATTTTTTATGTTGGTTTTATATGCATTTCGCTGTTGGTAATTCTTCATTGCACCACGTTCCCCAAGCTTCGCTGTTGATTTTGGCTTTTTGTTAAAATCATTGTTGCACTCTTCGAAGAATTTTTGTGGGCATCGCTGCTCTAAACGATAATACGCATCCGCAAAGAGGTCGTACAGTGCGCACTGAACAAGCAATTGCTGCTAAAGGTCGTACTATTGAGGATGGGACTTTCAGAATGCCCGCATTCCTGAATCATAGTCTAACACTAATTAAAAGATAAAACAATTATCTCTCTAATAGAGCCAATTCTCAGTTCTGATTATTTAATTTCAATTCAAAGTTCGACACCTCTCTAAAAAAACACCCTATAGATTAAATTATCTGTACAATGAAGCCAATTGTCAGTAAACTTTTCTTTCAGGATAAAGAAACATAGTATGTTGATGAATATATTCGTTATATTTCGCAAGGGAGTTAAAGACCAGAGCTAAGAAATAGCTCACCGAAACCCTAATTTTTCTATACATTTCCTTAAGCTTTGAAACACAAAAAAAAACCGTTATAAATAAAAATCAATATTGTCAACCCATTTCCCCTCCCCTCCCCCCTCGAACCGTTAGACTTACATTTATTGCTGACACCTTGTCTGGCGTGTCTATCTTGCAACAGCCTTCCTCTTACATGCACCACCCTTGCATCGTTGCTGCCCTGAATATAACTTCACCGAAGCAACAAATAATGAAAAGACCACAAAATCAATGTGTAAAAGACAGAAGAAAATGTTGTAAAAATATTCAATTGCAAGGCAACATCGACCCATTCAAAGATTGCTGCCACCATTCAGAGAGCTACCCAAACAACGTCGTTTGTTTTACTCGAATATAGCTGCCACATTTTACTGCCGCATGACTCATCGTAGTGCTTCATGGCTGCTGCTGTTAGCAGTGAAAAAAAAAGGACGACGTAAACCAAAACAATTGTACGCTTCCAAGAGTATTTTGTAGGAAGAGCAATGAGGAAATTGCAGCCAAGTTGCAAAAGCGGAGATGTGTTTTTTTTTATGAACCTGAATACTCACATATTTAAAACTTGCGCTCTCTCTCGCGCGGTATTTCATGTGATGATTGCCAGTGAGATCTTACAACATCTCGAAAACTGCATTGTAAGCTATAAATGTGTTTTTTCTGGTTTTTTTTTTATGAAACATAGCAACTAGTTTATTTCCACTTGAGCGACGTTCTTCTACTCTGATCTAGGCTACTTTCCACAGCTTTACTTGAACGAAAATCGTGAGCGAAAAATATACGAAAATACTTTCTTCACTTAATTTACGAAATTTTTGAAATTTTGAGAACGTATTTAACATCATCTTTCTTTCTTCTCTCTTTCCAGATATCGAAACACACCCCGCGTCTCCTGTTTTCCCACATCTGCTGCTGGGTAATGGCAAGGATGCCGATGATCCCAGCAGCGTGGGTGCCAATTGTGTGCTGAATGTTACCTGCCAAGAGCCGACATCCACTCAATTATCAAATCTGAAATATATGCAAATACCTGCCAGTGATACACCACATCAAAATATCAAACAATATTTTCAGGAAGCCTTCGATTTTATAGGTGAGTTTGAGTGAGAACCTCAGGCATCGAGTGAGGAATAAAATTTGTATACATTGAGTTTTCGTCACCATTAATATTTGGCCTTATGTAGAGAATGTTTCAAAAATGAATGCGAAATATTTCACGCTATGTGCTCGAGTTGTGCTCGATTAAAAATTTCGCAATAGACATGAAAATTCTTATCCAAAATGCCAGCCTTGCTAATTTAGTAGGTACTCAAAAATGTGATTTTCGCGGTAACCAGCTGAGGCTACCTCATGATTTGCTTCTATGTAAAAAACAAGAAGTTTATTCCCATTTGAACATTTATTAAATGTAAACCTCCCTCAATTTTCTTCATATTCTTGAAAAAGAAAAGAAACTTAACCCCATTATTAATACTTTATGAAAAGGCACTTTTAATACCTAATTTTTTGATTGATTACATTGATAGCAATGTTACGTTTAATAACTTCTTTGTTGAAATTTAATCCTATCTTAACCCTTTGACGACGAAGAATTAACCCTTGGAAAATTTGAAGATTTTGTTACGGATTCGCACTCAGAAGACCGACATTTCTAACAAAAGTATAGTCAAAATTTACATTTTTTTTACCCCTTCTATGAGAAAAATCATGGGATATATGTGTTCCATTCGTCGTCAATAGTAAAAATTTGTTAACAAGTGGTTTGAACAAGGTAGCATATTTTCGTTACCAAATGTAAACAAAAGCATGCGCGATCATGCCACATAGTTAATAGGCTCCTTCTAATCAGTAGAAAAGCTGATATATATCCAGTCGACTCCTCGAGCTACCTCCCATACAAAGTGACTTTTTCAAAACGGTAAATTCTCTTTAAATTCCACAAAAATTAATATATGGACGTGCAATTTTGCATATGAACTTTGATATATAATATGTACTATGTGTATGAAATTCAACCAAATCGAGTGAAAACCACGGCCACCTCCCATACAAAGTGACTTTATCAAAAAAAACAAAAACGAATATTTTCTGTTAAAACTATGCAAAAATGTTTTTACAGATAAATATTTTATTGACTGCTTAAGATTTTGATTTTTGGTTCGGCCGTGGGGGTATTTTAACTTCGGCCTAGTCGAAGATCATTTCTTACTAGTTTTCTATAAGATTTTGTGCTATGGCGATATTCGTTAAAAATATGTATTGATTTTTTTTTTTCGGAGTCATAGCATTTTCTAAGACTCAGACTCCTTCACCCAAAAATCCTTACCGACTCAGACTTCACAGCCCTGGATTAATCTTATGACATCATCGAAAAATTAAAATTTTTGTACTTTGGAATGGCCTTGAACTCAATAGGTGCAACAAGCCTTGTACTTTTATACATTTTTAAACGGATACGTTTCTTTTATATCTAGAAGTTCTAATTTGGTTAAAATCCGTTTGAAAATGTGGCTGTGATAAGGAAAAAAGCAAATGGGACATACATGTACTATATGTCGCCAAAGGTTTAAGTTTTCATCAACCAAAATCCTTATTTACGGTCTATTGCAGCACAACTGGGGCACATCACTGCCCAACACCAGACTCTCAAAAAAATTTACTAACCCTTTGATGACCGCTCCTGAACCGCTGGAAAATTCGTTAATCCGACAACGGATTAGTGTTAAGCGACTCCAAATTACTAAACAAAAGTGTCGCAAAAAACAATTTTTTTACCTGCAAAAGTGTGAAAAATCATGGGACCTATATGTCCCAATGGTCGTGTAAAAATGTATACCACTATTTTCTCTCGTTGTCAGTATGCGAACGAAAAGTTAGGGGTTCAATTTTGATTAACTTCATGAGAATTCGTTGTTTTTACTCTGTTTTGAAAGTTTACCAATGAAAGTTTAAAAAATAACCTTTGCAATGATGGTACTTTGACCTCTATATGATTATTAGTTTAGGAGATATTCCAAAAATATTTAAAAAGATTGTTAAAAAACCCCAAAAATTCTATCATAATATCTGGCCTTCTATATTTGCTACGGCGTAATGTTTGATATCCAATGAAACGTTGAAAAATAACCTTTCCAATGGTGGTACTTTGACCTCTTTACGACTATTCAGAATATCAGAAAATAGGTTAAATTTTCCAAAAAATTGGATCTTTCATTTGATGCAAAACAAAACTCCGTAACAAAAAAATTGTTGGGATTTTTTAACGATTTTGTGACCTATTTTGGAAATATCTTTTGGACCAATAGTCGTAGAGTGGCCGGAGTACCATTAGAAAGAAAATTACACTTTTGATTTTGTGTTTTTATTTCAGTATTACTACGAACACTATCGCATATCAAAGACCAAATTCTACTTGCGTCTTTTCTGTAATCGCTTTGATTTGAGTCTGCACAATCAGTGGCGGATCTAGGATTCACCAGAGGGGAGAAGGACTGAGCTAACAGTTTTATAGTACAAGGGGAGGCTGAAACGGCTTTTAGCGCTTTTTTCAATTTTTTCCCACACCCAAAAATTTTTCAAGGGGGCTGGCGGCTAAAGCCTTTTCAACCCGTATGTAAATCCGCCGCTGTGCACTATGGTTACAACAAAATTTCTACTTCGAATAATGATTCATTTTCTATATCTGCATTGGAAGTCTGCGGGCAGCTGGCTACTCAAATGATCAATACGGTCACCAACCGCGAAGTTGTAAGACAGGTACCTAAGAGATTTAAACTTGCGGATATCACTACCCTGTCCGATATTTCTGCAAAAGTGCAACGGGACGTAAGGATGTATTTTCTGCTCAAAACAACACAAAGGCCATCGAATGAATACTATTTGTGCCTTTTGCAAAAAACCATTTTGCTACGCCAATGATCGAAATAACTTTAAATTTCATCGTAAGAAAATGATAATTCAATGCATTGATCAAAAATGCAAACAAATTTATTTTTATTTCAAATAAAGCAACTCTTCAACAAAATTGGCGACCATTGGGACATATACAGTAGCGAGCAATACCGTTCGGATGTTTGTCAATGTTAATTTGTTATTGCTGTAAAGAGAGAAATAATACTCCGATCGTTTTGAAATTTTGAGCACTTGTTCTTTATATGTACTCTTTTCTCCCAAGTATAACATTTTAAAACAAACACAAAAAGAAACTAATACTATTCTTTTAATATGCAAATATGTCAATGCGAACGGTTTTGCACGTTCACTTTAATTTTGAAATAACATTATACTCCTTCCAATAATCCCGTTAGTTTACTCCCAAAAATTATGTTTATTGCATTTGATGTGTTATATTTAATCATTCTCATTTGGTATTACGTAAAGTTAAGTTCTAATATTTAAATTTTTTCAATTCGACTCAAGATAAGAAAAACAATGAAAAAAATTCCGGCAGATCTTGAAAACCGTGTTGTTGTTTTATTACGAAATAATAATAGCATAGGAAAAGTTGCGAAAATTACCGGCCTTAGCAAATCAACAGTTTTTTCAGTGCGAAAAAGAAATAATTTGGAGAGTTCTGACAATTGTGGTGGACGACCCCGAGTTTTAAATGACACTGATGCTCGGCATATGGAACGCTTGATACGAAATTCATCAAAAATTACACCTAAGGAGGCTTCACAAATGATTAATAAACCAACTAGTGAGTGGACAGCCAGAAGAGCTTTAAAAAAAATTGGTATGGTCGCGTCAGTAAAGAAAAAAAAACCAGCCCTTTCAAAAAAAAACATTGCTGCACGTTTGAAATTTTGTCGTGAACATGCAGAGTGGACTGTGGAAGACTGGAAAAGAGTGATATGGTCAGACGAAACAAAAATAAACCGTTATCTGTCCGATGGTAAATCATACTACTGGCACCGTCCTAATGAGTCTCTTCAACAACACCAAGTTAAGCAAACTTTAAAGCATGGAGGTGGTGGCATAATGGTGTGGGCTTGTTTCACTTGGTGGCATGCTGGACCAATTGTAAAAATCAATGGTATAATGAATAAAGAATATTATTTAAACCTTTTGAAAACTAATTTGCCAGACTTCGTCGATGAATGTGCATACCCCATTGATGAAATCATTTTTCAACAAGATGGGGATCCGAAGCATACTGCAAAAATCGTAAAGGAGTGGCTAGAAAATCAACAGTTTAAGACTTTAAAGTGGCCAGCGCAAAGCCCAGACCTCAACCCGATCGAGAACCTATGGGCTATTGTAAAAAGAACGCTTACGCGGCACGATAGTCCTCCAAAAAATTTGGATGAGCTATGGGAGCGAGTTCAAGCAGCTTGGAACGAGATTCCCCATTGCACGTTGGAAAAACTGGTAGAAAGTATGCCAAATAGGATTAAAATGATAAAAACAAGAAAAGGACTTTGGTCCAAATACAAAAAAAATTGAAAAATTAATTGTTATTTCAAAATTAAAGTGAACGTGCAAAACCGTTCGCATTGACATATTTGCATATTAATAGAATATTATTAGTTTCTTTTTGTTTTTGTTTTAAAATGTTATACTTGGGAGAAAAGAGTACAAATAAAGAACAAGCGCTCAAAATTTCAAAACGATCGGAGTATTATTTCTCTCTTTACAGCAATAACAAATTAACATTGACAAACATCCGAACGGTATTGCTCGCTACTGTAGGTCCCGTCAGATTTGGTGGTCGCGTGGATAGCCCGAGTGGACTATCTTTTTTTGCTATTTTTTGTTAAAAAGTGGAAGGTTGCCCGCAACTTCTCCAAAAATTTTTTACCTATAACTCCTCCTACCCCCAAAATATTGCATCAAGAAGAAGGGGGAGTAAAAGTAAAGATTTTTCGACTCTGGGGTGGTCTGGTAGGCAAAGGGATGAATCTACCCTTGAAAATTAAGTACTTTCTGGAAGCCACATTCATTCCCTGTTGAATATATATATTCATATGATACATTCTAAAGAAAAATCGTTTGCATAGTTTTTTCAGGAAAAATTCTAAAGTAAAAGGGTCACCGGTGTCCCAATGGTCGTCAAAGGGTTAACTGCACATAGGAAAAGTTCCAACTCATAAAAATCATAGAATTAGAATAAATCGTCCATCTAATGTGGCACATAATAGCTCAAACCAGCCAAAAGTGAACTAATTGTTGTATTTGTTAATAATAAATAATAATGGCGGGGCCGCCAACGACTGGATAACATATTTGTTTTACATAAAACCCGAATAATACCGGGTATATATCAGCTAGTTGAGTAGAAGCAATGTTTCGAACCAAACTAAATACTATCAATCATCAACGAATTGCACACCGAAAACACATATCATACTTCAATGCATACCTAGATAAATTTGTATGTGTGCGTGTGTAGATGTATGAGTGAATGTATGTAAAATACTTTTGTGCTGACGTCAAATACTACAGTCATCGACACGACGACACGTGTAGCTTTTCTTGCTTGATTTTGTGTTGCATAAAAATCGTAAATTTTTTTTTTTTGTTCTCTTTAATTGGCTTAGTTGTAAAAACTGCTTAAATTGCGTTATAGCGTTGAAAAAGAACCAAAACTATTCCAGAAAATATGACAAAGTTATAACCAGTTCAAATTCCTGCATAAAAATTACTGTGAACGGCTAACTTTGCTGTCGTTGTTGCTAGACTGTTTGGCTCCAACATAGCGCTGTCCTCCCCACTGTCGCTTCTGTCATGCCTTAAACCATACATTGTACGAATCCATGCTCCATTCGACTTTATTTCCTTGCTTTTTATACCATTTCATTCCATTCAGAGGGAGCCACAAACAAAACCACAGACTTTATTAAAAAAAGAAAAAAAAAACAAAAAAAGAAAAACAACCCAAACAAAACCATTCCATTTCCACTCATTATAGCTAGCCACCATTACTTTTTGTTGTTGTTGCTGCTGTTGATTTTCTGAGTCGTTCACAGCTTACCGATGACGTTATTACAACTGGCTTCGGCTTCGCACTTATTTCTCTAACGGAAAAATAAAACGTAGCTATACCGCGCCAAGGTAACCAAAACGTCCTTCAAACGGAAACCAAAAAACGAACCAGCCAACCTTATTCAGTCTGTCGTTGTTGTCGAAATCACCACCACCACCAACACCAACGTCTTATCATCAAGCTCTGACTCAACAAGGGTTAATTCTTGCCCGCCAAATATGCCAGTCAGCAGCCTTTGTTGTTGTTATTATGATTGTTATTTTATAATAATCGTTGTTTTTCTTACTATGCTCCCTTACGTCACGTTCACGTTTGTCCTCGTTCCCAACGAAGCGTGTTGAAAAGAGGAGAAGCACATGGAATAACGAACCAGGAGATTGCCGCGACACCACTACCACCACCACCACTACCATCATCTCTGCCATTTACGAGACATTTCGAGCGATGAGTCATCATCATCATCATCACTAACGTACATCAGACGCACATACAATATTTGCTATACTCTCACAGAGTCCTCCCCCAACCAACCGAACGACCGACCGACCAACCGACTCAACTTCCTAGCCACTATATCATCGATTCTTTGGATTTCTTTTCCATATGCTTTGTTTTGTTTTGCTTGTTTCTGTTTATTTATGTCTGCGCACGTCGCTCGCTCTTCTTTCGAGCAAGCAACCGCATCGATTTGAACCGGGCCAAGCCACCAACCCCACACGCCTGTGTCTTCCTGTTGCCGCCGCATCTTGATCTATTTTTGGTAGCATGCTAAAAGTGTGCAGGAATTGGGAAAAAATAACAAACGAGCGAATGAACGCACAGACTACGTTGTTGCCACTGTTGAACTCTACGGTTATAGTTATGACGCACACCCCCGTACTTAAACACAGCTGGCTTATTCCAGCCCTGGCAGGTGCGGGAACGACGACCATCAGCTATTTTCTGTATTATTATTATTATTATCGCCTGCTTTTTAATTTGTTTTTTTTTTAGTGTTGATAATATTTGGGTAACTGTGTATTAGTTAGTACCCTGAAGGCAGTAGCGTCAAGTCGGTGGCTCAATTGACTCGATCGGCTCATTTAATTTTGTGTCGTTGATATTAAAGTGGCTCCGGCTCAATCAAAATCACTCCAAGCAGTTTTGATAAGGCTTTAAAAGTGCCCAGTAGTGACCTGTCTATGGCTCAATTGGCTTAATTTCTAAAAAAAACTTGGAAATATTGGGAGTGCTCTCAGAAAAATCTAATATTATCGATATAGGGGAGTTGTGATCATAAAACAATGTTCAAAAGTCACAAAATATGTTTCCTTTTTCTACTCACTATCAAATGAGATAAATTCAGTCATATAATCGATCAGTGAAGTAATTTGGAAGATATTGAAATTTAGGAGAAGACACTTATTTATATTTATAAAAAGATATAAAGATATTTAAAGAGTGCGCTCAAATTTTTTTAATAATTTATAAAGTAACTCACACAATATTGCAATTTAATCATTTTTTGTTCACTCGAAACTTAATTCTTCTGTGGACTCCATAAAAAACATTTATGATTTTATGGTCAAGAGGTTGCACTCGGATTATTTCTGGAACTAGTTGGCTCATTCAAAGTTTATAAGATTTTTTAACTCTTCTGAAACGATGACTCTATGACAGACAATTTCAGTTAAAGGATTCCACAAAGCCAATTGCCTTACATTTAAGTAAAGTCTCCAAAGAGTTTTTGTTGTTTGATGACCGCGTTACTGAGATCGTCTATGGAACTAGTTGAATAATTTAAACTTTTTTGCGTTCTGTGAATTCCTTGCACGAAATCGGTTCCTGAGGCAACTCCTTTGGAACTATTTGGGTCACTCGAACATTTATATTTTTGTGGCCTCTTTGGAAAAAATTTCTGATTCTATCGTCAATAGGTTCCACTGGGGTTATCCATCGAACTAGTTCGGTGATTGGGATTTGTTCAATTCTTTTGAAAAAAGACTGATTCTTTGGCCAATGATTGTAGTCAAATAATTACACAGGATCAGCAGAAAATTCCAATGACCCAAATACTTCCATAAATAATTCCAGTAGAACCTAAAAAACTATAGATTTTTGTCAAAGCAGTTCGCAAAATCCAATAAGTGGCAATGATTCAATTTGTACCCTTAAGTATCTAAGTAGAACCTATTGGTTTTATAACAAAAGCCGTTTATGCAATACGTTCAAAAATTCCAACGACCCAAGCGTTACATAAATAATCTAACTGTAATCTAAACCTTAAAACCTTAGGTTTTTTAATAAAGTGTTTAAAAGATCTGTACAGGTTCCGAGAGCTCTAATGGGTACTTAACGCACTCCTGAAATATATTTTAAAAAATTTACCAATAATCTCCGAAAATATATTTATAGACAAAAGAGTGTTTTAGATATGGTATGCCGGAAGTAGGGCCTAAATGTAAAGAGAAAAGAATTCTAGACATGATATTACGGGGTAGCCCGGATGCTCGAAAAGCATGATGATCGAGAGATCTAGTTGTAATGAACAACTTTATCACAGATTTATAAACTCTTAAAGTTTTAAAACTTTTGCTATAACTTTCTTTAGCAAAAAAAGTCAGCTTGGCTCCCTCTTTCTGAAATATACCATACTTTCAAAGTATGTAAAATATGTAAGTATATAAAATCAAAAAGTCTCAAATTGTTGTACTGTGTAATTATTATTTTCAAGTCACTTATACTTAAAAATGCTAAAACGATTAGGAATAACATAAAGAAACTAAAAAAATTAAGAAGAGGCTAAGCCAAGAACCAGAGCCTACCCAAGATTCGAACCAAAAAACTGTGGGTTGGCATTTGAAAACTTTTGTCACGACAAAGGGCTTGGACCGAATATTTCGAAATTCTGTATGTGTCTGCTCATTATGCCACTTTTACATTAGTCAAGAATTGAGAGCAATTTTTTTTTCGTTTTCTTTTAACCCCAAAAAAATTGACGGTACAAAACAATTTTTCCCCACTTTCTTTTAGTCAATTCTCCGCAATTTGCCTACAAACTCGAAAAATTGCTTTCAATTCTTGACCAATTAAGAACCCCCAAAAGGGTTCTTACTCCGATTCTTTAACGTATCTGAAATTATTTTGAAATGTTTTTGTTTTTATTTGATTTCAAATAAAAATGGTGGGCTCGAGACGTAAAATGTATTTTAGGCATTCATAAAGATTACTACACACCAATTTTAAAAACAAAAAAAAAACAAAACATCGAATCATCATTTTTATATTTATATTTTGTTTTGTATGTTTATACATACATTTTTATACGCACACGGCACGAAACGATCAAAAAATGTTTCAAACACTTCTCCGCAACCATTTGTGTTCATCGGTCCAAACCCAGCCCACCCGCCTGCTAGTCAGCCTACCCGCCTAGAGCGCTCTTTCTATTAAAGCGCTCTACTCGATATCTTTGTTGTGATATTTTTTTATTTGGTACACAAAACATACATAGCTACCAGAGATCTGCAACGAATCGCATTTTTGCATCAATGAGCCGCTCACTCAAAACTAAGTATGAATAAGTATAAGTAGTTTCCAAATCAGAGCTCGGATGTTATTGATTCAAAACAAAGTGAATCAAATTTTTGAATCATGAGCCGCTCACTCAAAACTAAGTATGAATAAGTATAAGTAGTTTCCAAATCATAACTCGGATGTGATTGATTCAAAACAAAGTGAATCAAATTTTTAAATCATGAACCGCTCACTCAAAAATGAGTATGAATAAGTATAAGTAGTTTAAAAAGTAGTATTCATATTTGATTCATTCAAAATAGCTCAAAGCTCATTTACTATTCGATTTTTTTTATATTTCGATTTCGAGTATTCATAATATGTTCAAGTACTTAGAGTATTGGAATCATCGTTGAATCTAATTGATTTCGAATCTGATATCAGAATTTTAAAATTTATGCTGGTTGATAGGGTTGCCAACTAATTTTTTCTAATTTTTACGAATTTGGTGCTGGGGTGAACACTAGGAAAAATAGGTCGCTGAATCCGAATCCGTTGTCAGAATTTCGAAATTGTGAAATTTTTTAAAAAAAGAGGGTTGCCACCTAAAAATTTGTCTTTTTACGAGTTTTAAACATTGTCTTACAGTTTTGGGGGGTTGCTGATTTCGAATCTGATGTCAGAATTTTAAAATTCAAGATGGCTGATAGGGTTGCCACCTATTTTTTTTTCATTTTTACGAATTCGATGCTGGGGCGAACACTAGGTAAAAATGGGTCGCTGAATCCGAATCCGTTGTCAGAATTTCAAAATTATGAAATTTTTAATCCTATAGGGTTGCCACCTAAAAATATGCTTTTTTAAAACTTTTAATCACTATTCTACAGTTTTAGGGGGTCGCTGATTTCGAATCTGAAGTCAGAATTTTAAAATTCAAGATGGCTGATAGGGTTGCCACCTATTTTTTTTTCATTTTTACGAATTCGATGCTGGGGCGAACACTAGGTAAAAATGGGTCGCTGAATCCGAATCCGTTGTCAGAATTTCAAAATTATGAAATTTTTAATCCTATAGGGTTGCCACCTAAAAATTTTGAAATTCTGACAACGGATTCGGATTCAGCGACCCATTTTTACCTAGTGTTCGCCCCAGCATCGAATTCGTAAAAATGAAAAAAAAATAGGTGGCAACCCTATCAGCCATCTTGAATTTTAAAATTCTGACTTCAGATTCGAAATCAGCGACCCCCTAAAACTGTAGAATAGTGATTAAAAGTTTTAAAAAAGCATATTTTTAGGTGGCAACCCTATAGGATTAAAAATTTCATAATTTTGAAATTCTGACAACGGATTCGGATTCAGCGACCCATTTTTACCTAGTGTTCGCCCCAGCATCGAATTCGTAAAAATGAAAAAAAAATAGGTGGCAACCCTATCAGCCATCTTGAATTTTAAAATTCTGACTTCAGATTCGAAATCAGCGACCCCCTAAAACTGTAGAATAGTGATTAAAAGTTTTAAAAAAGCATATTTTTAGGTGGCAACCCTATAGGATTAAAAATTTCATAATTTTGAAATTCTGACAACGGATTCGGATTCAGCGACCCATTTTTACCTAGTGTTCGCCCCAGCATCGAATTCGTAAAAATGAAAAAAAAATAGGTGGCAACCCTATCAGCCATCTTGAATTTTAAAATTCTGACATCAGATTCGAAATCAGCAACCCCCCAAAACTGTAAGACAATGTTTAAAACTCGTAAAAAGACAAATTTTTAGGTGGCAACCCTCTTTTTTTAAAAAATTTCACAATTTCGAAATTCTGACAACGGATTCGGATTCAGCGACCTATTTTTCCTAGTGTTCACCCCAGCACCAAATTCGTAAAAATTAGAAAAAATTAGTTGGCAACCCTATCAACCAGCATAAATTTTAAAATTTTGATATCAGATTCGAAATCAATTAGATTCAACGATGATTCCAATACTCTAAGTACTTGAACATATTATGAATACTCGAAATCGAAATATAAAAAAAATCGAATAGTAAATGAGCTTTGAGCTATTTTGAATGAATCAAATATGAATACTACTTTTTAAACTACTTATACTTATTCATACTCATTTTTGAGTGAGCGGTTCATGATTTAAAAATTTGATTCACTTTGTTTTGAATCAATCACATCCGAGTTATGATTTGGAAACTACTTATACTTATTCATACTTAGTTTTGAGTGAGCGGCTCATTACTCAATAACGTGATTCATTGAAAATTTTTGATTCGAATCACTGAGCTGCGAACGAATAGTACTCGAGTACTACTTATTTTTAAGTATTCGTTGCAGTTCTCTGATAGCTACATACACGACACATAGATATACCACTATACACTATAGTACTTTATACAACCTCAAGTGAGTGTACGAGTACCCGCTGGTTGTGGCACTTAAATGAGTACAAGTCGACGTTATTGCTGGGCCATACGGCAACGGCAACAACGTAAAATCAACAAAAGCACGCGGATGAGTCATGATTTCGCTCATTTCAGGCAACAGCAATAATTTACGTTTTCGTCTGTTTGTATATTCTTATATTATTTGTTGATTGTTTTATTTACTTTTATTGTTGTTGTTTTCTTTTTTTCTTTTTTTTTCATTTTCTTTTCTTATTCATATTTTTGCTCATTGCGCATGTCAGTTTCATTCATGTTAATTTGAATAAAGAAATTAACTCTAGCGATATTGTTGAAACGTGTGTTGGGAAAAAGAAAAAGGTCAAAATTCTTCTGATATAATGGAAGAAGAAAAAAACGACGTTAATGACGTCCGTTACTTTGGCTTTTTAGTCTAGTTTTTAAACACTAGTCTTGATTCAAATATGGGCAAGTTTTGCCACGCAACCTTGTTTGATTATGTGCCATTGTTTTGCAAATTAAGCCCACTGTGCTATGAGTTTGTTCTATTAAAATTTTATAATAGTTTTTACTATTTGCTATTATGTATTTCGATAATTAACATTTAACGTAACCAGGTTTTACTACCCAGAGAGTTGTCTTTGTTGTTGTTTATTTAATTTCGGGCACTCGCTATCTACTAACTACACTCTAATTATTTAGCTCTCTCTCCTCCCCAAACTCTCTATTATGACATGATTAGTAAATCGTTTTATGTGATGATACGCATTGCTACTCTATAAAAACTACTTTTTTTCTGGTCATGCTGATGATCATTATCATCATAATATGTTGTTGTTATTGTTGTTGTTGGCATAGCTCATATATTGTCATTAACGCGTTTCTTAATTTGTTTTGACTCTAATGGTGAAACTGAACTCACTGTGGCAATGTACGGTACTTGGCCTAGAAAAACAGCTTTGTCAGCAAAGTGCATTAATGTTAATGTTGAGTTGGTTAACTTCATGATTTTCTTATATTGTTGTTGTTCTTAATGTCACGTTTAATTTTTTTCGGTTTAATTAAGTAATTAATTTTTTGTCATTGCTAGGAATTGAACCTAATGCGAAGTTGATGAACATAAAAGTTGATCATTCGAATAAGTCTCAAATTAGATTTTGTTATTCTATATGGTAAATGATCAGAAATGTGGCTCTTTTCAGGAATATTCTTTGATAATCATTTTCAAAATTCATTTTTTATTTTTAATTATAAAATGAAAAAAAAGCATCAATTCGAACTCTCAAAGCTAACATTAAAGTCTAAACATCTATCGCACCGAAAATAGAGCCTCAATTATGTGATCGAAAGTGTAATCGAAAATTTCGAAAAAAATGTATGCCTTCAAGCTAAGCCGAGGCGATCAAATGAAAAATTTGGTATAAAAATTTTTTATAAAATCTCCATGTGTCTACTTTATAATCCAAACACAAATTTAATCCAAATCACTTTTAAGTCGTGCGCCTCCGCTACACTAAGCATTGTCAGATAAATACCCAGCGGGAAAATAAAAAGCGTTCCTAGAAATAACGCATCTTATGCGCATTTTGTGGAATCAGAGTTGTGGAGATCATATTTTTACATACATATTGTTCACAAGTAATCAAGCAAGGAAATATCAGAGCGTTAAGACATTTGACTGTAATGCCAGCAGTCCGAGTTCAATCCCCGCATGTGACAAATAATAAAATTGTGTCGCTTTGTTTTTAGTCCAAGTGCTCGGTTCTCGCTACGTTTTGTTATTTACTACAATGAGAGCGAAGCGCCTACATCTGATGACATGCCAATGTTAAAAAAGGCTCTATCCACAAGGAGCAAAGCGCTCTACTGCTTTTTAGGAGTGCTTCAAATGCGCTAATAAAGCGCTCGGTTTCCTGCTGGGTATTGACAGTTCCATTTGAAAATTTGACATTTTCTAGCATAAACGTACTTACAACGTTTTGGTGGTGAATTAACACGTGAACATTTTCGGGTGATTGATTTTACGATTTTCGACGTGGATTGACAAGAAAAGAAGGCATTGATTAACTTGGTTCAACTTTTGGTTATGAAGCACCACACTCAACGACTATAAAACGTTGGTGCAATGAGTTCGAGCGTTGTCGTCGTTCTCTCCAAGACTGATTTCGTGAAAATCATCCAAGAACGACTGTTGTGGCAGAAAACATCGATGATGTGCGTAAACTGTTGGAAGCAGACGCAGACCGTAAAATGGAGTCATCCTTGGGCATTAATGGGACTAGCATACATTCGATTTAACATGAGCATTTAGGCACAAGGGCGTAGCCAGGGGGGGTCAGGGGTCCCCTAAATCTGAGATTTTTTATTTAATCGATGGCTTTCAAAGTAGTTTCCATATGTTATTCCTTTTTAATATGTGGTTTTTCCTTTTTCTTTGAAACTAGATATGGTAAAGATATGAAAGATATAGCAAAAAGAAATTTATAACGTCTTGCCCCCCTAATTTTCATCCTGCCTACGCCCTTGTTTCGGCATTAGGAAGGTTTGATCCCGTTGGATACCCCATAATTTGAAGGTTGCTCAAAAAAAATTCTCGTGTCGATTGATGCAAGGAAATGGTGACAATACTGCGGGAGTGGATCAAAACTTTGGATCTTCCAAAGTGAGCAAAACCCTACAAAATTTGTCCGCGGACAGAGTACCGGACTGAGAAAAGCCATAATTTCCGAACTCTATCAAATAAGCAACGGAGAACTGTTGATGCTGAGTGGTACACAGCCATTTGTTTGCCGGAAGTCTTCGAAGAATTGAGGAAAACCTACCACTAAAGCAAGAACAACCTCTTTTACGATAATGCGAGTTCTTCCCAATGGAAGAAACTCTTTTGTTTCATTACATTAAGAAAAAAAAATGCGTGGCGAGCGATTTTCTACGCCCGTACAGACCGTTAAGGCCTTCAAAAACCTGGTTTCGTAGGTACCAACTTCAAAGTGGCAAAAAATTTTTCGAAAGTTGGTTGAAACGCATGTAAAAGTGTATTTATCATCTTGGAGAATATTTTGAAAAACAATAAAAACAGTTTCACTGATTAGCCCCTGTCTTTTCGTTATTAAGCAACTGCGTGAAGTTGCATAAATTCGTAAATTCAACGCTAACTTAGCAAAGACACAAACCAATATTTCTTCTCTGTAGTTAAATCCGTACTTTGCAAAAATTTCCAAAATCTTGAGTGTGCACGTATGAATTATATATCGTTGGAAAGGTGCATCAATTACCTTTACAATGGTATGCATCACATTCTAGGTTTTTATTTCTGATATTAAGATTTTTTCATATAAAGTGGCTGCAATGTTCCTACAACACTTCACTACATTTCAAGAATTTTTGATGATGAACTTTCGACATTTTCTCTTTAAATAATTTCTATGCATATTTTTAAATTTAATAATATTTTTTAAAATTTTTCATAAACTCTTCAACTTTTCTGTGTTTCCTAGTCGATGTCAAAGTTATTTCCTTACAAAAAAGTTAAATTCGTAGTGTCGTTAGTTAAATTCGTACTTTTTTGCAAAGTACGAATTTAACTTTGTACAGAGAAGAAATATTGGTTTGTGTCTTTGCTAAGTTAGCGTCGGATTTACGAATTTAACTTCACGCAGTTTATGTGAGCGACAAAAAAAAACACCTTCATATAATTTTTTTAGAAAAACAGCGTGGAAATGCTTTTATGTTCAGCTAGATCAGTTGATTGTGATCTGTTGATTGTGCTGTTATTGTGAAAAAGGCAAAGTTAATGGAAAGTTAAGCGCTCTCATGAAGTTTCAGCCCTTTAGTTTGGTCATTAATGATAAAATTCTTTGTTTTAAATTGCAAAAGGAGCCTCGTCACTCTCATAACGGTAAAGGCGCAAGACTTAATAGGTCTCGTATATCCGTGAACTTTTTTTTAAAAGTACTTCTTAATAAAGTAGTTCTTGTATAATTCTGTTTATACACGATTCTAATTAATTTAACTGTAAATTTTACTCAGTGAATTCTACAATTTATATTGCCAAACAATTAATTTTACTTTAATTTTTTGCGTTACAACCGCAGAACTTTTTTAATAATTTGCTCTTGCTTATCAACACGTAGTATCTATAGTAAATCCTTTATTTGCGTCGTTTAGTTTTATTTTTTGTTTTTTTTTTTTTTTTTGTTTTTTCTAACTACACTTCATCACTCCAATTTTTTATTATGGTTATTTATTCAACTCTTATATTTTTTAATCTTATTTTTTTTTTAAATTTAAAGTAGCACAATAAAAAAAATCAACTGATTAGATTAATTTCTTGTATACCAAGTACTTAAATATAACATTTATATATGCTGGATTTTCCTTTTTTACACCCGCGACTACTCATTTACACCTACACACCCACACACTGTAGTTTTCCAAATAATTTTCACCTCAATTCCAATAATTTGTGAGAATTTGTCATCGTTCTAACATAAAAAATTATAAATGTAAATTCCAGAGATTTTTACTTTAACCAAAACTTTACTCATTATTTCATCATCATCATCATCATCATCAACAACAAACAAATGAATCGCATATTACAAGGAATTTTTAACGTCGTGCTAAAATATTATGTAAACATGTTCTCAATATAAAGTTCAAAAGTTGATGAGGGAATGGTGTGAATGAATCACTACATCCCGCAACATGTGCCTTGAAACACGATGATATGCTGCTGACTGACATGTGTCTGTCCGTAATAAGACAGAACCTCGGGTGTAAGTTAGTCGGGCTGGCGCTTACACGTAACACGTTGCCAAGGCACTAGAGTTGCTTTTATTTTATTTATTTATTTATTTATTTATTAATTGCAGTATTTATTGCTTATCAATAAACTTAAAATCGAATTACATAAAAGTAAACAACCTGAAGGAAAAATACAAAAAAACACAAAAACTTGTGTATATTAAAAATAAAACTTCAGAACAAGTAAGAGCCACTTGAGTCATACTCAAATAAAAATGAAATAAAATGACGATTTTTTTCTTTTTTGAACGTCCACGTCCTTCAGTATGACTGTCGTTGTCCTCTGTATTGGATGACGACGACGACGTTTACACGGCATATACGGCGCATTTCAAGTTGAAGGTCAGCTGCGCTTAGCTCAGTGGTTTGATGCTGCTGCTGAATCTTTTAACCATTTTTTTTGTGTTTGTTTTACTCCAAAACAAGCTAGTGAATCACACCAAGATAGTCACTTTGTCATCAACAATACCAACACCATCACCTGCCACTTTGACGAATTGCCGCTAAGTCCAATTGTCTGACTGTCTGCCGATTTGTAATTGTTTTATTATCTTTTTTTTTGGTTTAACGTTGTCTCAGGCTGCCTTGGCTCTAGCACTTCGCTCACTTGACTTGCCTGCAACCCGAATTTTAAGCGAAGCCACGAAATACGTAAAAAAATAAAATAAAAATGAAAAATAAAACTCAAACTAAACTCGGCTAGAAACTCGTAAAAAATTTTGGCGCTTATTTTTATAAATGCTTTATTATAGCTTGTAACAAAAAAAAAATACTACCGAACAATGACTCACTCACCCAGACGTGGCGAGGAATCCACAGCGCATACTTGGGGGACACTCACTTCTGACACACAGACAATTGGAAGACACCAAACAATGCATGCGTCAGTCTTAAAATTAAAAAAAAAAAAACTATGATAAACTAAATAAAAAAGTCATGTTTAAAAAATTTACACTTTCCTTATTGTCATACCAACAACAACAACAACAACACCAATATCAGCGACAACAACCTTAACAACATCCCAATCGTCTTGTTCGCGTCGTGCCCCTTTACGCTGATCTTTATACTACTACTCATCGCTTACTTTACTAATTCGATTGGGTTGCATTCCGAAAATTCTTAATCATCCGCCGCTATACAGCTTAAGTATTCCAAACACTTGTCACCGAAGTTATTGAGTTGAATGAGCAGCAAATCTTAATCATTCAATTACGCATCATGCACGTAAACATGCTGCGGCACGACTTTGATATAATTCAAATTCGAATTCAAAATGAAATTCTATAAATTCTACATTATTTCTCGCCTATGCTTTATTGTTGTAAGTTTAGTCATTGTGAAGAATGCCTCCAAACTTAATCATCATCACCATCATCGTATCATCATCATTATACATCGATTAGTAATAAAAACGCAACAAAATCCAAACTTCGCAAAGCGCCATACTTACGGTAGCTGCCAATTACCGTATTACGTATTACGTGAGCGACTGGAATGCGTAGCAAACAGTAGTAGTAGTAAGCGTCTAGTTCGTTTACACTTGAACGTGTTGCCTCAAAAACTGAAGAATAAAAGCATGTTGCCAAAGTAGGTACCTTCATTTGAATGTGAAATGGTCTTTAATGCTGCTTTAAAACGTTTAAAATAATACGTGAACAATATCGAACTGTTGACGATATCAAAGCCGTTAACAAACCAAAAAGAAGACAAAAAAAAAAAAAATGAGTCAGCTGAATTATAGCTGCTGCTTGATCGCGTTTTAAATGGCAAATCCATGCTTTGTAAGAAGTAGAATCATCGTCGGATTATGACAAAGCAAACTCTGTTTTAAATCAGTTCACACACGAGCAGATTGAAATTTCATTCAACTATACAAAATTAAGGGCAATCGGCGAAACGCATTTAACAAAAAGTTGACTATTGCTAGGGAGAAAAAGCTTTTTAGAAGCTTGTGAGAAAATTATTAATGCTATTTCCGTGTTGTTTTAATATGATTCCAGATATGTTTGTTTAGATATTTGTTTTTTTTTTCATAACTTCATCGTAGAAATCATATTGTTTTTGGAATTTCGAATTAGTCAGCCATGATTGAACTTTATCATTGTTTTAAGAGAACTTTTTTCACACGCTGCTATTTTATGTCTTCTATGATTAAATTAAAATGTCGCTCGCACACGTCATTATTTTATTAATAAATCTTATTTAATCACTTTCGGATTAAGCCATAACTACTAACGTTTTCATTTAAAAATGATTTTAAAGTAATTGCATTAAAAGGAATTTGTAATAGTTAAGGCCCCTATTAGGTACGACAACTCAACTTAAGTTGAGTGTGTAATTTGTAAATTTGTATTGTCTATTACACATTTAAGGTACATACGTGTCGATCGACTGACAAGTATGTATCTGAGAGATGTGTATGTATTTTTTGTGGTATTAGGTTTAACAATGCAACTCTGTGTCGAGTGTAAAAACTGTCAAAAACTTACATCTGCTTTGAGCTAGTTGTATAGCGTCTTTTTCATACAAACTTTTTATTTGTTTATTATTTTTTGTTAATTGAGTGAAAATGGATAAAAATACGTAAGTAAAATAAAGTATAAGGCCCCTATTAGGTACGACAACTCAACTTAAGTTGAGTGTGTAATTTGTAAATTTGTATTGTCTATTACACATTTGAGGTACATATGTGTCTATCGACTGACAAGTATGTATCTCAGAGATGTGTATGTATTTTTTGTGGTATTAGGTTTAACAATGCAACTATGTCTCGAGTGTAAAAACTGTCAAAAACTTACATCTGCTTTGAGCTAGTTGTATAGCGTCTTTAGAGGTGCCCAAGCCCTATGCACTTGGTGCACATTTGTTTTTGTAAAAGCACTTAGGCATAGGCTGTGTATTCTAATATACACACACAGCACTCCGCACTAAGCAATACAAAATACACAAACAAATTTGTCTTTTTTGTTTTTGATCTTTTTTCGTTGCTTATACCGAAGTGCAAGCAACAACACTTTCGTATGCTTTGTTGGTACATTTTGGTGACAGTGATCTTCTACGTAGATTTTGTTGTTGTCTAACATAGTATGCTTTCGTTTACGATAGGTTGCAGGATTTTATATGTATTAGTGTTTGCACTTCCATAAGAAAGTTTTGGGCACTCCTGCTCTATACTATTATTTCCTTGCTTTATTACTTGTGAACAAAATACATATACACAAAAATTGAAATTAATGCGAACAGCTGATTCATTTCAACGAAAGTGTCAAAATTTCGGTGTAATCATGCTCCAATAGAAACAGCAATTTTACACCACAGCTCAACTGAAAATGTATGTTATGCGTAATATGGCAAAAAAGTTCAGTTGAGGTGTCTTAACTCACGTCAACTTAAGTTGAGTTGTCGTACCTAATAGGGGCCTAAACTTAATTTTATCTCAAACTATGAAAAACTATCTAGAATTTTTTGTTTAGTTTAGTTTATTCAGTCCATGGACATTCAATTCCTTACAGACTAGAGAAATTGCCAAATATTTTTTTGTAATATTATAAATACATCAATTATTAATATTTAATATAATATAATAATAAACGATCAGAAAAATTAATTCAATTGAAAAAACTTTCTGTGTCAGATGGAAATCGAACCATGGTTCTCTGGTGTATGGGTCACGCACTCTAGCCACTGAGCCACGGCCGCCACGTCATGATATCATAATACATAAAAATAAAACAACTTAAATCAAGTAAAAAGAAACTAAGTAGTAACAAAGTTTCTAAAAGATAGTAATAGGCTCATTTAAAGCATAATTCGTTCGATGAAATTTAGAGCAAATTCGGGTAATGTGATATAGGTTTTTTTAATATTTATATTGAAAACAAATTTTTCGAGCTCTAGGCCAAGCATGTTGACAACAAGACAACATAAAGAACAAAGAAGGTTTTTTAATATTTATAATTACTCGTCATTTTCATACCTTAGCTTTACACAAGATAGTTGTTTGATTCATTGTATTACTCTTTCAATCAAGATTGAAAACACCAGAAGATAAGTAGATATTTTATTTAATTTATTTTTCAATTTAACCAAATTTACCCATATTTTCAGCGTTAAAGCCTTTCACCATATCCATTGAGGTTCCGGTTGGACTCCTTATGCTAATCTCTGAATTGTGCCTTTTTAAAAATACGTACAGCCAGTCTTTTCCAGCACATTCCTTAACTACCGAAAATGGGTTGGCAATGATGTTTATTTTTTCCACTTGAAATGCTAGTGAGCGAATATCACTTCGAGATAGTCCTTTATATACCCAACCAGATCCAATTTCATTCCCCGATTAAAAACAGCTTTACGTCCCAAAGGCGTGGCTAAAATTTCGCTGATAGGCTTACCACTGCGTGCTGCTCTTTGCAGCGTTGCAAATAGAACTCCAAATGTCTTAGACGCCAACAGTATGCCCATTGCTCCTTCTCTGACTGCCAAAATTAGCCTTTCTTCATTCCTTCTGGATTCCACTTACGTATAGACCGAAACACATAGAACGCATGCATCGAATATGTGATAAATTTCAAACATGTCACACTGAATAGAAATTTTAAAGGAAAAGTAGTGAAATGGAATTGGACGATATTTTATGGTTAATAGGTATGTTGATATTGCTTTTATTTCACACATCTCTCCTGTCAATGCCTGCAAAAAGTTAAAAGTTCGCCAACTTCAAGCATCATGGATGCGAGCATGCTTTTGATGTGGTATACTTCATAATAATATGTATATTCAATCACAAATGTCAGATATTTGAAGCATGCATTTCAATGAAAGGATGAAAGCATGCATGCAATTTCATCCGAGCTATTCGGAGTAGTAATGTACGAGGCGCATAACAGCAGGGTGAAATCGTGACATTCAATCCTAATGCAAAAATGATCCAAGGTAGAATCAGCATTAGGTAAGGTACAAAGGTTTGAGTGAAGAAGACGTTTTGCTACAATAAAAAACCGCTACACCGCGAGAGACCAGTCTTTAAAGAGACAATTCTTTAAGGAGAACAGTCTTAATCTTTTCGATACACTTGAAACATATCCAAGTCAAAAAACTCTCCATCATAAAAATCCATGTTAGGCCAGGTTTCAATAAAGATAATCAGATCGAAATAACCATGAGAAGATTTGTATATCGCTCATCCCAACAAAAAATTCTACCAGACAAAAGTTAGATAATTACAATTCAATTATTTTGAAAATAAGCAAGAGCCAACTAGTCCAATGGATGCCACATTCGTGTTCAGCGGGTCAAATCTACCTGCTCGCACTGAAAACTTTTTTTTTTGTGTACCGGTTTAATATGAAATTATTTATGAAAAAAAACGAAAAAGTCTCAATGCCTTACAATTTGTGTCCCGATGCCATACGAAATAAATAGGAGATATTTTTTCATTGAACTGGCCTATAAAGATTATAAAGCTATGTTATGAAGGGGTAATGCTTTACACAAAATTAGTGGAAACTTTTAGTTGTAAATGTATCCAAAATGCAGAAATTGTGTCACAAAATGTCATCTCACAAAAAATAAATATCCGTGTCCCGACGCCTAATGTTTTTTGAATGCATGATTCTAAAAAAGTCTTGCACATTTAGTATTAAATAAATGTATTTGGTTAGGACATAAGTAGTTCTATTGTAGAAAAAAATTAAAAAATATTTCACAAATATTTCTGAACTTAAATGTATTTCCATTTGCAAAATATGTACTCCAAATCTCCTAAAGCCTTATTTGGAATGAGCGATATGACATTCGCCTTAATTCTAATAATGGACATATTTTGAAAGTAGATTTTAAGTTAGAACTAGTTTAAGAACTAGTTGCAGATATTTTTTTAGCTAATTAAATATGTTCTGTGCATCCAGCTTTTAAAAATTTATGAATGAGCGCACTCTCACATTAGCGGGCCAAAGAGATGGGTCAATAATATTATCAAGCAGGTTTGCTGAAACATCCATTTTAGGAGAAGGAGACCCTGCTAAAATTTTCAAGCATAGAATAAGATAAATCTCAATAAGATCTCTTATTACAAGTTTAGAACATGAAAAATTACTTCTATCAATTTCAGTTTGCTGAACCACATAATCAACTATGTCACTGCCTAAGACAAACGGTTTAAACGGTTTTATAGATGCACAAATTTTTTTTCATGCGACAATATCGTGACGCCTAAATTATTATTATTATAGTCGCTGGTTTCGGTGCTTCATCACCAAAAGTCAAGCTAACAGCTCTATTCTAACAAAGTCACAAAAGCCATCGCAGTATCAATTGAAACAGAAGTCTCAATTGATACAAATTCCTATTCTGAGCTCTTTTAAAAAGCTCTTTTTGTATCAATAGTGATCAAAATAGTGACAAGCAGCTAAGAAGGTCACAAGCGAAAAATTCATACAAATGAAATTTTATAAAAACAATAATAACAAAAAGAAGGGAATATCTTATGAAGACGGCTTCTAGGACATCGAAATCGTTTTTGCAAATTCATTTCGACTGCCGAATACAGTGTGTTTGGAATTTAATTAAGGAACTCCAACCACATGATGAGCGAAGGTCGTCCATACCATTTGCCTTGAGGTTTTTAGCAACTATTTATTTTTATGCTAATGGCTCTTATCTTAACTATGTCGGCAATCATTTTTCGACTTCCATAAGCCAATCATCGGTATCGCGGTCAATTCAGCATATCTCACAGCTCATTGTTACACAAAAATGTATCGACATTTATTTTCCAGTGACAACTGATGAGCAAGTTTATATAAAAATAAGGTGGCCAATTCAAAAAGCTTTACAACATGATATGGTGAATTTTTAAAGCTTTTTGCTTGTGACAGTTCAACCTGAATACGAATCAATAGAGACCGAATCAAAATGATCAGAATTTTTCAGTATCAATTGATTGTGGCGATTATGCCAGAATAGGGCTGTAAGTTGATCGATGTATTCTTTTCTTGTCAATCCACGTCGAAAATCGTAAAAAAATCATCACCCGAAAATGTTCACGTGTTAATTCCATTTTTTTGCTGAAATACAATTTTAAAAGCACTGCAAGCAACAAAATGAGCGTTTTGAGTACGTTTATAATAGGAAACGTCAAATTTTCGAATGGAGCTGTCAAAATTTATCTGGAAATGCTTAGTGTTGTCGAGGCGCAAGACTTAAAAGGCAGCCCTTGTAAGTTATTTTAAAGTTAAAAGTCTGTTGCAGCTGAGCACAAATTAAAATTTTTTAGGTGGAGCGCCGCCAGCCAAGATGTTAATTTTCGAATCATTTTTGGGTCCCAGTTCGTCACTGATCAGTGACCATCCAACGTTTAAGTTTCGTTACTCGATAAAATATTGAAAATTTTTAAACCTTAGGTTTTTGTTTTTATTCGCTCTGTTTCTATTTTGCTTTTTTCCAAAGCAAACAGAACGCATTTAACTGAAAATGCATGCACATCAATCGATTTATTTTCAGCTGTTCTACTCCAACAATATCTCTGCATTTCAATTATTCTTGTCCACATTTTAACTTATATTCGTATGTAATGTTCAAAATTATTTAAATTTAAATAATACAAAACAATTCAGTCAGGTTTAATTAAAACCAGTTAAATACACTTGAGTCTATTAATTTTTTGTTTTTTTTTTTTTTTTTGGGGTTTTCGTTTTTGAACAATAATTCGGCTATGCTTTTTTTTTTGTCTCGTAACACTCGCTTGCGCGCTTTAACAAATTTTCTTAATTAAATATTTATTGTTGATTTATTGAAGTTGTGTTCTTATCGAAATTACCACCATCACCACCACTACCACCAGCACAAACCATCATCGTTAAGAACAAAAAGAGTAACAAAAAAAAAAATATAAAAAGTGCTATCGCTGATTGTCAATATCTGACTCATCATCGTCAACAAACATCATCCACAGAAGCAACAACAACAAGACAGTCAACATTAATGTTTCGCGTTCTGCTTGGCTGAATTGAAATTTTATTACTCGATCGATCGATGAGTTTATTTATATTTGTTGTTGGTTGCTGTGTTATTTAATTTTTATTTTTTTTTGTTTCAATAATAAATTGATTAATATAATCAATTTTAAAATATTTGCAAATCGTATAAAATTATCAAAGAAATGAACAAAATTCAGCAGCTGTTGTGTGCGACAATGTCAGCGCCATGATGTTGATCAAAAGATTTGTTTTTAATGGATCAATAATATAACTATTCAGTAGTTGCAGCCTTTTAAAAGATTAGAATTAACCTTTAGGCTTCCAGATTTTTTTTCTTACAAAAGATGTAGTTTTGGCTGAAAACTCTGTAACGATCAAGTAATTCATCCACAGCGTGCCCCTTTGAATGCTTAAAAAAATCGCAATGTCTCCATTATAATTTCTACAAAATTAAAAGTAATTTAAAGAGCATGAAAACAATTTAATACCTTTTGCTTAGACCCATAAGCTTAACCGTATAAAGACCGATTTTTTTTATTGCTTTTCGAAATACTCTCCTTTATGATTAATTCACTTTTGCATACGTTCGAACCATTTGTCATAACATTTATCCCATTCCGCTTGAAATACCTCCAAAACACATGCATTCATATTTTTTGAACGCATCAACGGCTTCTATCGTCGAAAATTTTTATTTTTAAAGTATATGTGTCTAAACTGGGTCTGATATCTATAGTCTTGCAACTATAGTCTTGACGCTGTGAAGTCGGATTCTCTCATCACTTTAGACAATTCGGCTCGAATTGGTGATTGAAAGAAGCTTTCGCATCAAGTTTCATCATTATATCTTAAAAAAGGCTTCAAAATGTGGCTCTTTTAGAATTTGTGTTTGAATGGAGAGTTGGCGTTTTAGTTTGCTTATCCCGTCAATATTTTTTTCTCCATAATGACAAAAGTAGCTTCTGTGCTTAGTTTGATAATTATGTTTTATATAGACTACAATATGGGTGTCTTTGAGCAATCAAAAGTGGGCGTGGTAGTTGGTTCTTCTCAACAATTTCTTTACATTTTACATGATAAAAACAAATCCCCCAGCCAACATTGAGGTTTGAGAATGATTTGATATCAAATGTATTTTTCAAATGTCAAACGTTTGAATCGACTCGAGATTGATTTGGGAATGATAGCATTCTCAACAAAAAGGGGACTTTATTCTCAAATTGAGAAATAAGTTTATTCTCAAATTGATTTCAAACGTCGATCTTACACCTGTTTCAAATGTGATTTTCAAACTGCTTAGAAAAATATGTATTCTCAAATCAACCTTAAATCGAACTCATATGTTAATATCAAACATTAATTCTCGATTTGAAAATGATTTGAAAATCACATTTGAAATCAAATTTGAAAAAAAAAATTCTCAAACCTTTGACTTGTGTTTGCTGGGCGTTTGTCTCTGTGCAAAGTCTTGGTATCATGAAAAGTAAATGTTCTTATAATTGACCCAAAAAAAACACCCTTCGTGCAATTTTACCCACAAGTTCTTAGGTCATTAATTAATCTATTCTATTTTTCACATAAAACACACCAAAATGGAGAAAACCTGACCCATTTTGGTGTGTCAGTCAATTTGCGTACCTTCTAACATATAAACTGAAAACAATTCTGCTGGGCCAGATTTTTCATAAGAACAATAAAACTCTTGCTAATTTTACCATCTTAACCATCACTCTTGAAACTTATTACTGACTTTATCCTTTTTTCTCTTCCTTTCTTTCAGAGGATGCTCGCAAGACTGGGTCACGCGTACTACTGCATTGTCATGCCGGCATTTCACGCAGCGCCACCATCGCCATCGCCTATGTGATGCGCTACAAATCACTCTCCCTTTTGGAAGCATACAAGTTGGTCAAAGTAGCACGACCCATCATTTCGCCGAATTTGAATTTTATGGGACAACTTTTAGAATTGGAACAAAGTCTACGTGTAAGCGGCGTGCTGGCGCCACTATCACCAACCACTGCCGCCCTGCCCATCAACAGCTGCAGCAATAGCAGCGCAACATCAACTAGTCACGATGAAATAGATGCAGCGACAACAGAGAAACAAAGAATACTTGGGGAATCAATGGATGATGAGGATGAGGAAGCTTGCTCCAACAGTCCTACCAGCAGCAGCAGCAGCAACTGTTCGTCACGGCTCACATCAGCGCCCGCTACACCCGAAGATGAAATTGCAACGACCTCCAGTGCAGCCAGTTCCTCCAGCAGAAGCTCAACAACCTTGCTATCTCCCACAGCGGGTGCGTTCTCATACTTCAGCGCGCCACGTGCACGTTTTCAACGCAACTCGCCTGCGAAACTGACACTTAATTTGGAATCAACTTTTGCACCCATACCAAAATCATTATCATGCATATCGATACACAACAGCAGCAGCAACAGCAGCTGCAGCAGTAGTCCGCTAAGCAAAGAACCACCAGCGGATGATCATGAAAATAACAACTTCCTAACTATGAACACTAGTGATTGAAAATTACTTAATAGAAAAACCAAAAATTATAAGAAAAAACTTAAGCATGGTAATTTAAAGTCAAGAGCAAATCCAGCCACCAATCTGAGACCTTCATTATCCATCATTAAACAATGTGACAATACGTAAGGCATTACCATATGGTCTCACGTGCACCTCACACATACACACAACACACATACATGCATACTTACAAAACACACATCAATGCAATGGAATTGATTTCAATGGAAATTTAGTCACTCACTACCACGCCTGCGCAGCAGTGAACATCAGAAGTAGAAGTCTTGCAAACCTCTACGAATGCCACCTAATTTGTACCTATTAATCAATTAATTAATATATATACTTAGCTATAAAAACAACAATATTAGTATGAATGAGTAAACGCGATCGATTATTGCGAATTATATCCTGAAATATATGTCAAACTTGAGTAAACATCGAGAATGCCAACAATTGTATTTGGCCAATTCTCTCTATATAACAAAAACAAATGTACGAAATGAATTTTAATTTAAGCTGTTTAGTAAAAATAAGTTGTATGATAAAAGTTGTCTGTCTAAATAAGAATGTTAATTAAAAAGTTTTTCTGCGGCAGTCTAGTTATTTAAATCAACAAACTTTATACACTTAAAATATAAACGATAAACAAAAAATTTGGCATATTTTTACAAAATTACTACAATTATTTATAAGCGTTTGAACATAAACAAATGAACTAAACATATTTATAATATAATTAAAAAAAAAATTATAAACTCGTAAAATATAAAGCTGAACGCCTTGCACGAAGCAAGCACTCGTTCTTAGCCTACCCTACACCCCTTTTACACTTACCGTTTTAACTACTCTGTGCACTTAAAGTTCACATGAAATTTATCAAAACTGTTTTAAGTTTTAAACCCATTCATAGTTTAAATGTAACTATTTTAGCATCACATAAGCTATAAAACAAACAATTTTTAAATTATTACAACAGCAAAGAAAATGATTTTTTAATTTGCAATAATAAAAGAAGTAATAGATCAAGAAACGCTATTTAAATCCTAAACATTAAATAAAAAAAACAAATTATTGATAAAAATTAACTTCTGTAAATTATTTATAAATCTATATTAGTCTCTAAGAAACTCGATTATATAGTATATTTGGAAGAGTAAAGAAATAACGAGCAAAAATATATGATTAAATAATTTTATTCATGAATGTTTTTTTTACAAGGCAAGGTTGTGATAAAGGTCAATCCCCTCGACTTTTTATATAAAAAAAAAAATAATTTATATCAAAAATCGCAATCTCATTAACAATATCGTTGGTTCGAACTAATTTCGAAATTATAGTTACATGTTTTAAATTGTCTCAAAAAATTTGACTCATTTTAAAATCCCTCAATTATCTCGTGCTCATGATACAATTACAAGGTAAGCTCATTTTAAGATGGCTGCTCAATTGAGAAATTTTGCAACCATGGTATAATAATACATGGTAGCATTGACAACTGCTTATTTTCTCTTCAACAGGAAAACATAAACTGTCAAAAACAGCTTTTTGTGGAAATACATCAGCAGCTGCTGTGGTTGTTGTTTTTTTCACTTCAACGTTTTCAACATTGCTTGTGTTTTCAATGGCGGATTGTGAGCGCTCTCTTTTTGAGTATATTTTTTGACAGTAGATGATTTCCCAAGCAACTGTCAATGCTACCTTGTATTATTATACCATGTTTTGCAACAACATAGCTGTAGAAGCTACAAGCGTCAAACGACAAAAGCAGCAACAACAATTAGAAAAATAAAAATTACCAGCTGATTTTGACAACTAGCGCACTCTGCTCTCCAATGTGAGCCTACCTTGTAATTGTATCATGCTCGTGCTATATGCGCTGCTTGGGGCCGAGTGAGTTAAAAAGTGCGTGGATCATACGATGTCAGGTTCGAATTCTAGCTCACAGATTTCAATTGAAATAAATTTTCTGATCGGTCGTCAACTCTCTGCAGACAATGGCAAACATCGGAGAGTTAATAATACCATGTAAATAAAGCTTCTTGAGAACATGCGCTACATGCGTTACATTTTTGGCTAGATCTGTCAAACTTATAAGTGAGTGAATTGTGTTCTGATGTTTTACTACTGTTAACTTAGGTCGACTTATGGTGATGAACCATCACACCCAGCTGCTGTAAAACGCTGGTTCAATGTGGTCTACGTGGTCTTCGTTCTCTCCAAGACGAATTTCTTGAAATCCAAGAACAGCTGTTGTGTCGGAAAACATCAATGCTGTACTGTTGGAAGCAGATCGGCATTTGATATACCGTGAGGTGGAATCATACTTTGGCATTAGTGAGATTAGCATACATTCGATTTTACATAAGGATTTATGCTTTGGATATCCCATAATTTGACAGTTGTTCAAAAAAGGCTCGTGTCGATTGGTGCAAGAAAATGCTGAAAACATATAGCGAGGGTGGTTCGAAACACGTCAACAGCATCACCACATCTGACGAATCATGGATCTATCTCTATTTTCGTATCAGCTACAGTTGCATTCATTTTGCAGTTGCATTCAGTTGAGTGACGTCATGTAGTCAATTGAGAAAGAGAGCATTAGATAAAAGGATTGCGTTACGCGTAATCTTGTTTCTATCATTCTTGGGTTTGGACGGTTATTGTGGAAGTAGCTCACTGCCTGCTGATCTCCAGATCTTACCTTTTCTTTTATCTCCACATATCTCATATTTACTTTCGTCACTAGAAATAACGTTCCAAAATGACTAAACGATAGTTTTATGAGACTTTGCAAAGTTAAGGTGGCTTGCAGTCGAAATCATCTAAAAAGTTGCATCTGAACATACCTTTTTATATGAACATTAGAATACTTTTAGGCATTTATCAAATTGAGTTTTGATAAACACAGAGAGAAAGTTGAGTTTATCTGAGTTTCATCCTACAAAATAGTACTGAGTTCTACTCACTCAAGAGTTTAATTTGCGTTTAATGGCAAAACTGAACTTTGTACTGGAAACTCAAACTAAACTAAAATTTATTCAATAGATTTCCTTAAACTACCATTCAACGCTTGTTTACGTGTGCACTGTTTAAGGCTTTTCGCAGCCTCTACGCAACCTTTCTTAAATTGTTATTCATAAACATTTTTTCATTTATTGTTCATAAACATTTTTTATCGGTTGCATTAAAAGAAAATCCAACCGAAAATTAACTATTTTGACAGATCGTTTAGCTTACATTCCATTCTACGTCAGCTGATTGGTGAAAATTTAAGGTTAGACTTTAAATGCAAATTTTGGCGTTTAAGTTACGCAGCTCTTAAGCAACTGTGAAAAATGTTTATAAATCAAGTTTTCGTGTTTAAATGTTGTTAAAAGTTAAACAGGCGCTAAAATGTGTTTATAACCGTACCGGGGTATGGGAATCCTAACAATGGGAAAAAAAATTTACCGTACTGTCAATTCTATAATATGAAATTAGGCAACAGTATATGATACACAAATAATTGATCATCAACTCTTGATGTGTATAAACGTGAACATCAAGTTTAAACCTGCAGTAGTCGCGCGGATTACATATTTAATCCAGTCATGCAAAATTATGAATTTCACAATTGCCTGCAATCGATATTCATTGATTTTACGTACTATAAGAATTATGTTTATGTTTTTTTTTAATAAATATAATATAAAATAAAGTAATAATAAAAATTAAAACAAATAACTAAGCATTTTAAAATTGCCATCTCTTATTTTTAACTTTAAAAAACGGATTACATATGTAATCCGCGCGACCACTCTCGTCACATTTAGGTACGCGACTACTGCAGGGCTACAAGGAAATTCGAAACAATTGACCGTCAATTCTTGTCAAGTGTAAGCCGGGACTAAATAACACTGAAATAACACGAGAGGCGATATTCAGCTACGAAACACCTTGTTTATTGTACCATAGTATTTCAATAATGTAAACGTATTCAAAAAGGTACGCAAGTACGGCATTTGCAACCTTGTATATGGAAAATAATCAACTGTCAAAATTGCGCGCTATTTTCGTATAAATTGTGTCAGAGATAAAGAGATGGGAAACTTCGATGTGAAAGGGATAGCACTATGCCTGCGTTACGTCAAATTGAAGTCAATACTAACACAATATTATAGTTGTGGTCGTACATTTTGTTGAGAAACTCACCCAGTTTGGGTTCCAGTTTGAGTTGAGTTTGAGTTATTCAGCTGTTTCGGGTTCTCACCACTGTGTAAAATTTCACTGAGCTTAACCAAACTGACCACGGTCAAAACCTAAACAAGTAGAAAAATTGCTGGTCTTGTACTCAAGTAGCAATAATTTATAATTTTATGTTTTTTTGCCTAATTACAAAAAAAAAAGAAATAAATTTCAAACGAGCAAGAATGCATTTTATTAATAAGAAAAAATTGCTTTTATCATTTTTTCCAAATAAAAACTCCTTCTTTATTAAAGTAATTAATTATGTTATGAATTTGTTTAAAAATATTCATTATATTTTATCTGTTTTACAATTTCGTATTTTTAAAAACAAAAAAACAAATTCAAAATTATCTTATTGTTTAAAGTTAATTAAAATTTTACAATTATTCATTTTAAAACATGATTTACTTCTTTATTTACAGCTATAAAATATAGAAAATATTAATATACGCAACATTAAATAAATAAAAAATTGCCAATACTTTTCTTAAATTCTTTCTTTATTATTTCGATGGGAATCGAAGGGGAAAAACATCAATTACTGTTCATTGGCGAAATCTGGGCTATCAAGAACTGAATAGCTTGATATCGCTACATCCATTTCTTTGCTATGAACACTGTTGTATTAACTGCAAGTTCCATAGATTTATTTAGCGAATCCGGTTTTGCCTCAATTTGTTCCAGTACTTCTTGAACGCCAGAAGCAGGTGTTGAGGCACTGCTTACATTTGTAACCAATATATTTGGTGTTTTAATTGCATTAAATAGTACTTTTAGGTTTTCACCGGATATGCGATCCTCAGCAATATCATGTGTTGCATTATGGGACAATTCTTGCTGCTGTGCGTGAGGATGTTGCGGTTGATTGGCATTTATGAAGATTTTCTGTAATAAAAAAGAATAAGAATTTTTTTATATATCTATTTTACATATAAACAGCCTCTCACTCACTTCATTTGCTTGACTTGCAATTTTCATTGCTTTTCGTTCAAATCCTATTGCATTCCAAGTAAAAAAGAATCCAAACAAGAAAAAGCTTTATAGCTCATGCGAATGTAACCAATTTGATTGCAATTGTGCAAGAACCAGCAAAGTAGAATTGCAGCAGCCACGATCAAAGTAAATTGAATCTGCAAAATATATTATTGTAATTAAATTGCATTTCGAATTTTTTAAATTATTATACAAAACATTTTGTATGATTTAAATTATTAAATTAAAGTACAAATTGAATTGCTCATTTTCCATGCAATTCCCCTTAATTTATATTGGACTGCATTCGGGCTCAATTTTTTTTTATTTAATAATATATAATCTTTAATATTTTTTAGTTAAATTTATTTATTTAGCCAAATATTTCGAACTCCGCCGGAGTTCATCATCAGGGAGAGGATTAAACATAAAATTAACACTGAACAATTTTGTATCAGGAAAACAAACGAACGAATTTTTTTATATTAAATCAAAAAAATTACCTTAGGTCGAATGCAGCCCAAATAATGAAATACATATTTTTTTTATCAATTTTACTTACTTGATTTCTTTTCGAACGTTCTTATTTTGATGTTTCTTTAGTGTAGTCAGGAAATTTAAAATCCTACCTTTTTCTTATCTCAGTTTGAAAATGTTCAGCGATTTTCTCTGCAACCTATTGATAGTTGTTTGTTTATGTTTGATTACAGTATCATACATATCGACATCATATTGTCGATTATTATTTAAATACTACTTACTTTATTTCCATTCGAAATTTCATGCTTTTTGAAATCCTCTTCAAATGTGTAGTCCTGTTTTTGAATGATGTTGTTTTGTGTCCGTCCAGTCTTTTTTTCTTGAATCTGTTAAAATGATTACAGAGTAATGTTTGACTCAATGTATTAATGAAATTAATAAACCTTTTTTTCTAGTGTTTTTTAAAAGCTCAATATAAGATGCTGCTCCAGATAAAGTATTGCTTACTGCACCGTCTTTATCATTATCTTTTTCATTATTCCCATGCTGTGGCAGTGTCTTATCTTTGACTACTTTCGTAATTTTCTAATTTTTGGAGGAATGAGCAGATTCTAGGCTGGTGTCTTCCTGACTTTTTTGGACTTTGGAAGGAGCAGCAATGCGTTCTCGACGAATTTAAATTTATTGTTTAGCTCGAGCGTTTGTTACAGATATCTCATTTGTAACTGGGTTGTCCATTTTAATATTTTGCTATTAACATAAATAGAATTATTTATAATTTTACTCACAATTAATTGAGATGCTTACTATTTTACTCAATAACTTTAGTTCGCTAATGCCATCATTTCTAAAAATTTGAGAGACAAGATTCTCATTTGCTGCTTGCTTCGAGGAACACTTAAAACAAATAAATTATCAATATACATATGCAGAGTTATCTCTTATAATAATATTACTTACTTCCACTCCCATTTCTTTAAGTTTTTGGTTCCCTGTTGCTTTCGCCCAAGTGACGGTTCTCATCACCGGGTGCGCCATGTTCCTTGCCATGGAGATTGAAGTGAGGGCCGGCGGAGGTGCATCCATTGGTGTTGTCACCAAATTCATGCACATGGAAACCATGTATGCCCTGGGTGAGACCATTAACTTCACCAGTAACCTTAACTGGCGCACCGGCACTCTCTTGTTCGAAAAAGACGGTGCCACTAGCATCGCCATTGATAACGCACAGCTTTTGCAGGCATATTTCTTTAGTTTTATAACACTATATTTAAGAATGACCACAACTTTATAAGATAATTATAAACTTTTCTCGAACGAGCTAACGTGAAATGAAATTAAAGCAAAAATAAGGTATTTGAAAAGCAGACAATTAATAAAACAAAGTTAAAAATTATAAAACTTCACAACAGCTGCCGGCAGAGATAAAGAGATGGGAAACTTCGATGTGAAAGGGATAGCACTATGCCTGCTTTATGTCAAATTGAAGTCAATACTAACACAATATTATAGTTGTGGTCGTACATTTTATTGAGAAACCCACCCAGTTTGGGTTCCAGTTTGAGTTGAGTTTGAGTTATTCAGCTGTTTCGGGTTCTCACCACTGTGTAAAATTTCACTGAGCTTAACCAAACTGACCACGGTCAAAACCTAAACAAGTAGAAAAATTGCTGGTCTTGTACTCAAGTAGCAATAATTTATAATTTTATGTTTTTTTGCCTAATTACAAAAAAAAAAGAAATAAATTTCAAACGAGCAAGAATGCATTTTATTAATAAGAAAAAATTGCTTTTATCATTTTTTCCAAATAAAAACTCCTTCTTTATTAAAGTAATTAATTATGTTATGAATTTGTTTAAAAATATTCATTATATTTTATCTGTTTTACAATTTCGTATTTTTAAAAACAAAAAAACAAATTCAAAATTATCTTATTGTTTAAAGTTAATTAAAATTTTACAATTATTCATTTTAAAACATGATTTACTTCTTTATTTACAGCTATAAAATATAGAAAATATTAATATACGCAACATTAAATAAATAAAAAATTGCCAATACTTTTCTTAAATTCTTTCTTTATTATTTCGATGGGAATCGAAGGGGAAAAACATCAATTACTGTTCATTGGCGAAATCTGGGCTATCAAGAACTGAATAGCTTGATATCGCTACATCCATTTCTTTGCTATGAACACTGTTGTATTAACTGCAAGTTCCATAGATTTATTTAGCGAATCCGGTTTTGCCTCAATTTGTTCCAGTACTTCTTGAACGCCAGAAGCAGGTGTTGAGGCACTGCTTACATTTGTAACCAATATATTTGGTGTTTTAATTGCATTAAATAGTACTTTTAGGTTTTCACCGGATATGCGATCCTCAGCAATATCATGTGTTGCATTATGGGACAATTCTTGCTGCTGTGCGTGAGGATGTTGCGGTTGATTGGCATTTATGAAGATTTTCTGTAATAAAAAAGAATAAGAATTTTTTTATATATCTATTTTACATATAAACAGCCTCTCACTCACTTCATTTGCTTGACTTGCAATTTTCATTGCTTTTCGTTCAAATCCTATTGCATTCCAAGTAAAAAAGAATCCAAACAAGAAAAAGCTTTATAGCTCATGCGAATGTAACCAATTTGATTGCAATTGTGCAAGAACCAGCAAAGTAGAATTGCAGCAGCCACGATCAAAGTAAATTGAATCTGCAAAATATATTATTGTAATTAAATTGCATTTCGAATTTTTTAAATTATTATACAAAACATTTTGTATGATTTAAATTATTAAATTAAAGTACAAATTGAATTGCTCATTTTCCATGCAATTCCCCTTAATTTATATTGGACTGCATTCGGGCTCAATTTTTTTTTATTTAATAATATATAATCTTTAATATTTTTTAGTTAAATTTATTTATTTAGCCAAATATTTCGAACTCCGCCGGAGTTCATCATCAGGGAGAGGATTAAACATAAAATTAACACTGAACAATTTTGTATCAGGAAAACAAACGAACGAATTTTTTTATATTAAATCAAAAAAATTACCTTAGGTCGAATGCAGCCCAAATAATGAAATACATATTTTTTTTATCAATTTTACTTACTTGATTTCTTTTCGAACGTTCTTATTTTGATGTTTCTTTAGTGTAGTCAGGAAATTTAAAATCCTACCTTTTTCTTATCTCAGTTTGAAAATGTTCAGCGATTTTCTCTGCAACCTATTGATAGTTGTTTGTTTATGTTTGATTACAGTATCATACATATCGACATCATATTGTCGATTATTATTTAAATACTACTTACTTTATTTCCATTCGAAATTTCATGCTTTTTGAAATCCTCTTCAAATGTGTAGTCCTGTTTTTGAATGATGTTGTTTTGTGTCCGTCCAGTCTTTTTTTCTTGAATCTGTTAAAATGATTACAGAGTAATGTTTGACTCAATGTATTAATGAAATTAATAAACCTTTTTTTCTAGTGTTTTTTAAAAGCTCAATATAAGATGCTGCTCCAGATAAAGTATTGCTTACTGCACCGTCTTTATCATTATCTTTTTCATTATTCCCATGCTGTGGCAGTGTCTTATCTTTGACTACTTTCGTAATTTTCTAATTTTTGGAGGAATGAGCAGATTCTAGGCTGGTGTCTTCCTGACTTTTTTGGACTTTGGAAGGAGCAGCAATGCGTTCTCGACGAATTTAAATTTATTGTTTAGCTCGAGCGTTTGTTACAGATATCTCATTTGTAACTGGGTTGTCCATTTTAATATTTTGCTATTAACATAAATAGAATTATTTATAATTTTACTCACAATTAATTGAGATGCTTACTATTTTACTCAATAACTTTAGTTCGCTAATGCCATCATTTCTAAAAATTTGAGAGACAAGATTCTCATTTGCTGCTTGCTTCGAGGAACACTTAAAACAAATAAATTATCAATATACATATGCAGAGTTATCTCTTATAATAATATTACTTACTTCCACTCCCATTTCTTTAAGTTTTTGGTTCCCTGTTGCTTTCGCCCAAGTGACGGTTCTCATCACCGGGTGCGCCATGTTCCTTGCCATGGAGATTGAAGTGAGGGCCGGCGGAGGTGCATCCATTGGTGTTGTCACCAAATTCATGCACATGGAAACCATGTATGCCCTGGGTGAGACCATTAACTTCACCAGTAACCTTAACTGGCGCACCGGCACTCTCTTGTTCGAAAAAGACGGTGCCACTAGCATCGCCATTGATAACGCACAGCTTTTGCAGGCATATTTCTTTAGTTTTATAACACTATATTTAAGAATGACCACAACTTTATAAGATAATTATAAACTTTTCTCGAACGAGCTAACGTGAAATGAAATTAAAGCAAAAATAAGGTATTTGAAAAGCAGACAATTAATAAAACAAAGTTAAAAATTATAAAACTTCACAACAGCTGCCGGCAGAGATAAAGAGATGGGAAACTTCGATGTGAAAGGGATAGCACTATGCCTGCTTTATGTCAAATTGAAGTCAATACTAACACAATATTATAGTTGTGGTCGTACATTTTATTGAGAAACCCACCCAGTTTGGGTTCCAGTTTGAGTTGAGTTTGAGTTATTCAGCTGTTTCGGGTTCTCACCACTGTGTAAAATTTCACTGAGCTTAACCAAACTGACCACGGTCAAAACCTAAACAAGTAGAAAAATTGCTGGTCTTGTACTCAAGTAGCAATAATTTATAATTTTCTTTTTTTTTGTCTTAGTACAAAAAAAATACAAATAAATTTCAAACGAGCAAGAATGCATTTTATTAATAAGAAAAAATTGCTTTTATCATTTTTTCCAAATAAAAACTCCTTCTTTATTAAAGTAATTAATTATGTTATGAATTTGTTTAAAAATGTTCATAAAATTTTTTTTATCTGTTTAACAATTTCGTATTTTTAAAAACAAAAAAAAAACAAATTAAAAATCATCTTATTGTTTAAAGTTAATTACAATTTTACAATTATTCATTTTAAAACATGATTTACTTCTTTATTTACAACTATAAAATATAAAAAATATTAATATACGAAACATTAAATAAATAAATATTGCCAATACTTTTCTTAAATTCTTTCTTTATTATTTCGATGGGAATCGAAGGGGAAAAACATCAATTACTGTTCATTTGCAAAATCTGGACTATCAAGCACTGAATAGCTTGATATCGCTACATCCATTTCTTTGCTATGAACACTGTTGTATTAGCTGCAAGTTCCATCGATTTATTTAGCGAATCCGGTTTTGCCTCAATTTGTTCCAGTACTTCTTGAATATATTTGGTGTTTTAATGGCATTAAGTAGTACTTTTAGGTTTTCACTCGATATGCGATCCTCGGCAATGCCATGTGTTGCATTATGGGACAATTGTTGCTGCTGTGCGTGAGGATGTTGAGGTTGATTGGCATGTATGAAGGATGCCATCCTCTCGGACTTAGAATATATTTATAATTTAACTTAAGTACATATCCCATCAAAAAGAATAAAAGAATTGGTGCCATCAAGTTGTTTGAAAAAGAGATTGCCTTTTAAATAAAATGGTTTGGAGTAAAAAATTTTAGAATGCATTTAGGTTAATCATTATTTACTTGAAAACGAAGACATTGTAGCTGTACACTTTTCAATAAGGAATTCGGATTGTTTCATAAACAATTCATTAAGGTACATTATTAGCACATGATCTGGTTGACAAATCCAATTTTAAATTTCTAGCTTTTCTGTAATAAAAATTAATAAGAATTTTTTATATATCTATTTTACATAAAAACAGCCTCTCACTCTGTTCAGCTGCTTGACTTGCATATTTTCATTGCTCCAGAAAAGAATCCAAACAAGAAAAAGCTTTATGGCCCATGCGAATTTAACCAATTTGATTACTATTGTGCAAGAACCAGCAAAGTAGAGTTGCAGCAGCCACGATCAGAGTAAATTGAATCTGCAAAATACATTATTGTAATTTAATTTCATTTGAAATTTTTTAAATGATTATACAAAACATTTTGTATGATTTAAATTATTAAGATGAAATTGATATTTTTAATATAAAAGTATACAATATCAATATTTGGGAAATGATCACACAAGGAACATGCTTACCTCGGATATTTTCAATAGTTCAAAATTATCCATGAATATGTCCAAAACTATATCAATTCCCATGCTGCTGTCGACGTTACTTCCGAACACGCTATCCAGCTCAAGTGGATCACTTAGCTGTTCTAGTTTTTCCTGTGCTGGTAGCAGCGTGAAGCGTAATGAGTGATGATACAGCGGAGCACCCTCCTTAAACTGAAATAAGTTACATAAAATAATAAGTTATTTTAATTAAAAATTAAACATAAACAAATGAAAGCTTCCGTTTACTTTTCATGCGTAGCAACATTTATGCTATGGTGTCATCACTGCCTACACGGGCGTCTAAATTAATTTCTTAACTCCACATGTGCATAGTTCTTACCTGCAATTTTTGACGAAGTACTTTCATCATTGAAATATGTTCTTTACATCATAAGAGCAAACAGCTTAGATTTTGCAAATGCCAATGACACCGCAGCCAATGCTCGCGCCAGCATTGCCAGTAGACTTGCTCAACTCGTGCCCACCTTTTCCCAAAGCATCGGGATGGGCATGCACAACAATAGTACGTCCAACGATGCTCTTGGCACCGCACAATGTGATTTTGCTGTTGCAAATGTCTACCTCAGTGGGTCCGCTTGCTTTGGCTTCAATGTTGCCCAAATCGCCCAAGTGACGGTTTGCATCACCGGGTGCGCCATGTTCCTTGCCATGGGGATTGAAGTTAGGGCCGGCGGAGGTGCATCCATTGCATGCACATGCACATGCACATGGAAACCATGTAGGCCTTGGGTGAGACCATTAACTTCACCTATAACCTTAACGGGCGCGTCGGCACGCGTCTCTTGTTCAAAAAGACGGTGCCACTAGCATCGCTATTGATAACGCACAGCTTTTGCAGGCATATTTCTTTAGTTTTAGTACTTTATATTTAAGAATGACCACAACTTTATAAAATAATTATAAACTTTTCTCGACCCGAGCTAACGTTGGAATGAAAAATTAAATTACAGCAAAAATAAAGTATCTGAAAAGCAGACAATTTATAAAACAAATTTACAAAATTATAAAACTTCACAACAGCTGACGGCCGACACAGCAATTTTTGACAACTATGAGGTGAACTCACATACACAATACGTGAGGACATAAAAAATGAGAAGAACAAGCACCATTTTGGCGCAAAATCAACAAAAATGACAGCCGAATCGAAGTTTCCCATCTCTTTAGGTCTGTTTCCGTACTTTACACTGTGTAAGATTTGTGTAAAACGTGTGCTAGAGAGTAAAAACGAAATGTGAGAATAGTTGCAAAAGTACGGAAACAGCTTCTAGTAAGTTTCAAGCACAAAACAGCTGATTTTGACTGCAGACGGCAGCACAAAATTTAAAACACTTTCACTCAAATTATTAAAAGCCATTTTTAATGCAAAACTGAACAATTACTTAATTTTTATTTATTACTTTTTATTTATTGTACGTAAATTTCTTTTTAGGCACACAATTTGTAAGTTTATTTATCGCAAAACATAAACAATTATGAAATGTAATTTGACATTTGCTTCTTCTTATTGATGCTTATTCTTCTTGATGCTTGTTCTTACTTTACTCGAAGTCTCGAGTTCTAGCACTCTCTGTGCACTTTGTGTGCTCGAGAGAGCGATTTTATGCTTGTTCTTCTTCTCCCATTTTAAGCACAGAAAGTACGGAAACAGAAAATAGCGTCCCACAAGCTACACAGTGTGCGTACGGAAACAGACCTTTTATCTCTGGCTGCCGGCCGACACAGCAATTTTTGACAACTATGAGGTGAACTCACATACACAATACGTGAGGACATAAAAAATGAGAAGAACAAGCACCATTTTGGCGCAAAATCAACAAAAATGACAGCCGAATCGAAGTTTCCCATCTCTTTATCTCTGGCTGCCGGCCGACACAGCAATTTTTGACAACTATGAGGTGAACTCACATACACAATACGTGAGGACATAAAAAATGAGAAGAACAAGCACCATTTTGGCGCAAAATCAACAAAAATGACAGCCGAATCGAAGTTTCCCATCTCTTTATCTCTGATTGTGTCGAACTGTGTTATCTATCGGAACAAGAAATACAATTTAAGTTTAATTTTGTTAAATGGATTTTCGACGAAAAAGTAGACAACGCGTAGAACGCAGGCCAGAATTTGAGAATCTGGAGCTCCAGTATCCACATAACGTGTCACTCTACCGTCTGCCTCCAACAGAGGACATACAAATTCAGGAATTTGAGGAATTAGCTCTGGAACGCCTCAAGGTGCTGCGCATCTTTGGACAGGCAAACTCAAAGGCGTTGCGTTTTCTATCCGATGACTGGAAGGAGTACATTAACTTGGAACTAACACGCGAAGGCTTGAAGGGCTATATGCGGCTGTGTAGTGCCGGCGGTGGAGCGCATGTCAGTGACACTAAACGAGAATTTGATTTACAGTCACGACGCAGGGACTACATTTCTCATTTTATACTAAGATTGACCTATTGTCGTACGGAAGAGTTACGACGGTGAGTTGCTGCAGTTTAAGAATTATTTGAAATGAGCTTTTATCTTTTCCAGCTGGTTTATTACACGTGAAATGGAGCTCTTCAAGTTCAAGTTTTCCGCACTGACCAGTGGCGAAATTAAACAGTTCTTGGAATTAAACAAACTTAACTACATGCCACTAACTGAGCAGCAAAAAAACGAAGTAAAAGATGGACTCTATGAGAGCACAATGGGACAGAGCGTGGCAAAAATCGAATTGATTGATTTCTACAAAGTGCATTTTACACAAGTTTTGGATTTGGTGCGTTCACGACGTTGCTATCTAAAAGAAGGTTACGCCTATGTAAACACACACGATTTTGTATCTATTATAGCTGTAACATTTCTCAATGAAATGGAACATGGATTACATTCTGCGCAGCGTCTCATACGTGAGGTGGAGACAGATGAGCGACTTTTCCATCTCCTAAAATCACTACACACATCGTACACTGGCAAGGATTACACTCTAAATAAGGAAGCAAGTGTGCCTATCGAGTCGCTGGATCAACTGGCCAAGAAATCAATACCGCTATGTATGCGAGCCTGCCACGAGCATCTGCGTTCAACTCATCACCTCAAACATGCTGGCCGTATGCAGTACGGCCTCTTTTTGAAAGGTATTGGCGTTACCTTGGAAGACTCGATACGCTTTTGGCGTGATGAATTCACCAAGAAAATGGATGCGGACAAATTCACTAAGAGCTACGAATACAATATACAGCACAACTATGGCAAAAAGGGATCCATGATAAATTATACGCCATACTCGTGTCTCAAAATCATCCAAGAGAATGCAGTTCCAGGTGATGTGCACGGCTGCCCCTATAAACAATATGATCAGGCAACACTGAAAACAAAACTCACAGCCAATGGCCTATCTGCAGCACACGTGCAGGAAGTAATGAGCTACGTTGGAAAGGGACACTATCAACTAGCTTGCGGTAAATACTTTCAAATCATGCACGAGTCCCCGGTTGAAGTAGGCATTAATCATCCGAATCAGTACTTTGAGGAGAGTCAAATTTTGATGGGAAATCGTGCTGCAAAATCAGGTGGAACAGCTGCAGGCGGCGTTTTGGCAAAAAAGACTATAAAGCGAAATGCAAATGACACTGCCGCTCTATTGAATGCTGACGACGACGACGAGTTGTGGAACATAGCCGAGACGCAGGAAAGTGTCTACAGAAGTGAAGAAGCAGAAAAAACCGTTTGGGATGAGGACTTAGATCTCACCGCGATTGATTGTTAATTTAATTTCTTCTATTAAAACTTTATTTAAATTAAATGTTTATAGTTTATGCATATAAGTAAGTGGTAGTAAGTAAGCTCCAATTCTAAGCTCCACATTTGCATTAAAAATGTTTTTATATCCGAAGTTTTCGAGATTTTATTCAGTTTTTTACTTCTCCTGACAAGTGATCTTGCGATCAGCGTGAAGAGTTAGCTTACCGCAACCCAAACTGGTGGCACAGAACCTTAGCCATCCATACTTTTTATTTACTTACCTTAGTTCTTAAGTAGTTTTATCTTAAAAAATACATATCGAATAAAAATTTTCCCACCCTTTTTTTTTAAAATAAATCCACATATTGAGGAAAAGTATGACAACTGAAAAATAAATATTGATTAAATTAAAAGCAATGTTAATATAAAGATTGTATTGAGTACCTATAAGGTCATTTACTTCAGTATTACTAATTCTAGTGTATAGTATTCATTCTGCTATTATTAAATATGTATTAAAAAGCAGATACTTTATCTATTCCGATTTTTAAAAGTTTTAGAAAATTATTAGATTGTGGTATTTTTCTTGATGACTGGAAAATTTCTCATATAGTTCCTATACTTAAGTCGGGCCCTAAGCAGAACATCTGTAACTATAGACCAATATGCAAAATTTCTCCGATACCTAAATTGTTTGAAAAAATTGTGTACGATAATATTTCAGTTCAACTTACACATGTGTTAGCTGATCAGCAGCATGGTTTTAGAGCCGGAAGATCAACCGTAACAAATCTAATAATTTTCTGCAATTACGTTATAAAAAATTTCGAAAATCGTATACAAACTGATGTCATCTTTACGGACTTTGCAAAGGCATTCGATAAAGTAAACCACACAACATTACTTAAAAAACTACAGGGCCTAGGTTTTCACTCTAACCTTGTCAGTTGGATCAATTCTTATTTAACAAATCGATACCAAATAGTTAAAATCAATACCTCCAAATCGGACCCCATTAGAGTGACTTCAGGTTTATCTTTGCTTCAGGTGTACCTCAGTGAAGTCACTTGGGGCCTATTTTATTCTTGTTATTCATAAATGATCTACCGCTTGCCATCAAACATTCACAATGCCTGTTATTTGCTGATGATCTGAAATTATATTTATCCATTAAATCTTTCAATGGCTGCGCGCTCTTACAGGAAGATGTGAATGCTGTGACTGACTGGTGTGATCTAAATAACCTTCCTTTAAACATTTCTAAATGCCAGTGATTTTCTTTGTTTAGGACGAGTTTACCTATAACCGGAATTTACTCGATCAAATCGTCTCCGCTTGAACGAGTCACTTTCAAAAAGGATCTTGGTATTGTGATTGATAGGCGGCTGAATTTTACTGATCACGTTGACTACATTGTTTCCAAATCTTTTTCCATGGTCGGTTTTCTAAAAAGAAACTCCAAAGAATTTTCTGATCCCTACACTCTAAAAACGTTATACATTTCTTTGGTAAGACCCCATTTAGAATATGGCTGTTTAATTTGGAATCCTTCTTATGGAGTTCACTCTACCAGAATTGAAAGAATCCAAAGAAACTTTACTAGATTCATAATCTATCAATTAAATTGGAGAATTGAAATGCCTCCTTACGCCACTAGGTGTGCTTTAATAAACATCGATTCACTTGAATGTCGTCGTAAGAGTTTTTCTGTAATTTTCGTTAGAGATCTAATTCATAATCAAATCCTTTGTCCTAGTATACTTGAAATGATTAATTTTTATGCACCAATGCGTCCTCTTCGTGAAAGATTTCACTTTAGTGAAAATCTTCATAGATCTAATTATGCTCAAAATGAGCCTATTTCTCGTTGCATCAGAGAGGTTAACTCCATTTTACCACGTATTGATTTATTTATTCAAATGTCACGCTATTGTTTTAAGAAAATTCTTACTCTAGTTTTAAGACAGTCCCGCAGTACCTGATAAATGTTATCTGTTTACTGTTTGTATTAATGTTGTTTTTGTTTTTTACCCTCATTCATTTTTTGTAAATGAAATGTATATATTTAAGTTATTTAAGTAGTCTGTAAGAGTTTGTACTCTGTTTGACGAAATAAATAAATAAATATTATTGTTAAATTAGGGACAAATAAATAACTTAAAAAAAAAATAAAAAAACTTCTCCTGACAAGCAACAAAAAATCGAGTTACATCTTTGCTATATTAAGCCATCGTTATTCTAATTTTTTTTTAAGAAAAAATATAAGTCCCATTTTAATGCATAGATATTCGAAATAATGACATTTTTTGTATTTTCAAGAATTTACGTTTTATACATCAAAACCATGGTATAATAATATAAGGTAGTATTGACAGTTGCTTGGGCAACGACCATCTGTCAAAAAAAATGTCTAGAAAGAGAGCGTTCAATTATTTCTTTTGTTTTCGCCATTGTTTATGTTTCAGCGCTTGCAAATAACCAAACATTTTCTTACAAAATATTGCCTATTTTATTTAATCAATAGTGAATTATTATTACTACAACGAAGATAACTTGTGAACTTTGTGTTATTAAGTGCAAACATAAGAAAAAATGTTGAAAACGTTCAAATGTAGCAACCTCAGCAGCTGCAGATGCATATGGACGAAATTAAAGAAGTTTCCAATTATTATTAAAACACCACGGCTGGAAAACGTTAAACACATATCACACATAATTTTTTCACAACTTTCATTATTATAATTGTGTATTTAACGCACATATTTTGCGGAATTTATTTATTTTTACATTCGTTTAATTCTTGTTGCACGAACAACTGTTTTTGACAGATGGTCGTTGCCTTGTTGCTGAGAAAATCTATACTTGTCAATGCTACCTGTATAATTGTATCATGCATCAAAACTAAATATCAAGTCAAAAAATTAGGAGGTTTCATTTGATTTGAAATTATTTATTTCTTAGAATTTCAAAACAAGATTGTATATTTAGGACCAAAGCTTACATGCAAAATTTCAAGTTGATTACGATTCAATCGATTACGATAGTTTGATGGTGATGATCAAGTATATATATATACTTTTCTAAAACTTCTATGGCCTCTTATGAACTTTGCAAGCGTTTTATGTAACTTTTTGGGACCATATTTCTGTGGGGTCGTAGCGTCATTTAACTGGGAATCTTGTTAGGGAATGTACAGTATATTTTAATCAAAATGGTCACTTAAAATATCAAATGAAATTGGGTTAATCCAGTCTACTGCCTCGGCATTAAATTAAATAAAAATAAAATATTTTAATTAAGGAATAAATTTTGCAAATTGTACTGCCAGTTCCTGGGAATGCTTTCAACATTTTGGTACTGTTGTTACCTACTGAGGGTGGTCGATATTTTTCTTATCTGACCTAAATTAATAGGTACATACTTATTTTTAATCGGTACCTTGTATTTTTTGGATTGAGAAAAAAAATTTACTCATCCATAAATGAGCAAGAGCGAAAAACATCAATTAAATATGACATTTGCTCAATTATAATAAAAAATCGGTTTTACTTCATACTGATGGTGTCTCTTCCTGGCTTGCCCAACTTTGGCATAATTGAAGATGAACGAAAAGCAAAATAATTTTTTTTTTTAAATATATGTTTTTAGACCTCTAGGTCCAATTAAAAAAAAATGCAGACCGTTCTGAAGTGGTTTAGGAGTTATAGGGGTCCAAAGTTGCCAAATAAGGCCTGAAAAACTTTACATTTTTATTGTAATTGTCCTACAAAACTAAGCATTATGTGTATTCAAAAGAAAGGTTATTCAATTACCTATTCAACGAGCTTACTTATCTGGCGCTTACAACCGTCTGTTTGTTTTGCACTCTCTGGCACCAGTTGGAAACACCAAGCATAGCCAGGTTGTCCCACACTTTATCCTTCCAACAAAAGTTCCTCTTCTGCGTTGACCACGAAGAAGAGAACCCTTCTCAAGGCACGTAGAAACCTTCCTTCGCAGGCTGTTATATAGATTGATGATGGTTGAATTTTATGCGGTCCAGGTTGAACCTTAAATCTGAACTATCTTGATAACTAGGTAAAGAACCCTGCAACTGGAGCATTGGTTAAAAGGTAAGTTAATTCAACGAAATTTCGGAATTACAAATGCTTTTTTCCAATCAATTGGAGGTCACAATTACTCAGGTTATTGAGCAGAAACATTGAAACAAATAAAACATCTATTTAATGTTAAGTCCAATTTTAATAAATCCTTAGGGATGGATCAACATTTGAGATTATGCATTAATGGATTACCGTTTTGCAAAATTAGAAGTTGATTTTCTACAAATCAGTTTATAGCAGATTTGCTAAATAACGAATTATTCATTATTCTTTGTGTAAAAAATATTCCGTAAAAATAATAATTGTCAAGCTCAACTTAAAATAAGAAAGGAATTTTTGTGTGTACTTTCTGGAATTGTTGCTAGGCTTGTTTGTAGATTTGGCGTTTAATACCGATCTCGGCGTCCACCTCCACGTCCCCCGCCACCGCTACGACCACCTCCACCTCCACCACCACCACCACTGCGGAAGTTGCCATTAAATTTAGACATCTCATCGGAACGTCGATCTTTCATAGCTTTGAAACGTGCTGCCATGTCGCGTAATTCCTCCGGCACCTCCTGATCAGCCTCCTCGAGAATATCAATCAGCTCTGCAGCTACACCCCAATCAGTGCGCGTCAAATAGCTAATGGAAGTGCCTGAGCGACCTGCACGGCCTGTACGTCCAACGCGATGAACGTATTCTTCAATGTTGCGTGGAAAATCAAAGTTTATAACGTGCCTTTAAATACATAATTTAAATACAACAATATTAGGTAGGTGTCAGTTTCGAATAACTTACGTTATATCTTCAATGTCTAATCCTCTGGACGCAACATCTGTGGCAATCAATATTTTCACCTCACCCGAGGTAATGTCGGCAATCGCCTGCTCTCGATCGCTCTGACAAAAAATGAAAGCGTTATCTTTTATTCACTTTATGGTTAAGTCACTTGTCAGACTAACCTGATCGCGCGAGCCATGTATGCATTGAACCAAGTGTCCACCCAAGCACAAATCACTAGAGAGATCATCGGCACGTACCTTCTTGCCACAGAAGACGATGATTTTATCATCACGTTCCATATTTTTAATAAATCGCTTAATCTGAAGTATATTTCATGAATGGAATTAAAAGAATTACACTACGAGGTGCCAACAAAATATAACATACAGCGAAAAATTTATCATCTTCATCCATTATCTCAATAATCTGATTGACAGTATGTGTTGCAGCTAAATCCAAAGAGCCAACGCAGACTTGAATTGGGTTATTCATATAGCTTTGCGCCAAGCGACGCACTCCCGGTGGCCATGTTGCACTTGTCATCACAGTCTGTCGATCAGGACGTATATCAAGCATAATTTTGCGTATCTGTGGCTCAAATCCCATATCCAACATGCGATCAGCTTCATCGAGCACCAAATAAGTAATAGTTGCCACATCAATGACGTTAGCTTTAATTAAGTCATTCAGACGACCCGGTGTGCAGATAATAATCTCTGCACCGCGCTCCACATCGCTTATCTGATCTTTTCGATTACCGCCTCCGTAAACACAAACACTTTACGGAGATAATTTGTTAGAAAATGACGGAAATTAAAAACAAAAAAAATCTTACGCTTTCATTCCGCGGAAAGAATACTTATTCACCTCCTTTTCTATTTGCAAGGCCAACTCACGTGTAGGCGCCATTACCAGCACATTCGGGCCGCCACGTTGCGAACGAGGTGTGCTCTGGTATTCTGTGTGTATCATGGCTGGCAACAGAAACGCTAGTGTTTTGCCTGTTCCAGTCTGTGCGATACCAATGAGATCTTCGCCCTTGAGCAGTACTGGCCAAGCCTGCGACTGAATAGGCGAAGGTTTGGAAAAACCCTGTGAAAGAAACATATACATTTATATTTGCGTCCATAAGATATAAATTCGAATTTTTGGCAAACCTGTTTTTTTATTTCAGCGAGAAGATCTGGATACGCGTCGAAGCATTGTTCAAATTCCCAAATAGGATTTGGAATGGCCGATTGCGGGGCATCACCATCTTTGCTTTCGAACATTCGTGCCACAGTAATATTGTTATTATCGGCACGGATTCGCTCAATTTCTTTAGTCGACAAGTTCTTCACTTCATTCTTTTCTTTATAGAAGTTCTTGGTTAGTGGTGGGCATTTGGCCCAACGTGCAGCGCGAGCTTCTTCCTGTAATTCGCAGATTTATCTCTTATCAGATGCTAATAATGTGGATTTTATTCAAACTTACTGCCTTCTTATTTAGCTTGGCCCAGTCAATAACTCCTGTCGAGCCTCCAAAGTCATCCGACGGTGGTTCTGCTGTACTATTATAGAAATCGTTTTTGTCTTTTCGTTCATAGTGATGACTACTACGCTCATTGTTGCGTCCATCATCTTGTCGATAGTATGAGGAACTTCCAGCATCGCCTCCGTCGTAGTTATTCGTTCGCTCTCGTTTGCGTTCAACATCTTGTCTTTGGTAGGATGAGCTACTGCTGTCGACGCCACCACGATTGTCATTCGAATTGCGGTAGTTTCCACCACCACGACCTCCTCCCCCTCTGCCCCCACTTTCTACATTATCCATCTGATCCTGAATATATCGTACAGCGTCTTTAATGTTCCCTTCAGAATTGCCTGATATGGTTACTACATTGGTACCCTTGTCTAAATCAACGCGTACATTATAATCGGATTGTATTCTCTGTATATTAGATCCTGCTCGTCCAATAATCAAGCCTACACAATCAGAACGCACATCCAGCTGATCGCTGAAATCGTAATTGCGTCCACCTCCACCATTCCTACCGCCAGCACCATCTCTACCACCACCACCATCTCTACCACTATCCCTACCACCATCCCTACCACCATCCCATCCACCACCATCTCTTCGACCACGACGATCACGATCATCACGCCCATCCCCGCGTTCATCCTTACGTTTGTAACCTACGCGATCACCTCTGTCTCCACCACTGCCACTACCGGCGCCTCCAGCATGATAACCACGTTCATCACGGCTATTATTGAAGCTCGAGTTTCTGCTTTCATTGTAAGCAGGTTCTGGGTTGTCCTCCCAGTCAGACATTGTTGAAAAATTAAATCGGTTATGTGAAAACGAATGCGTATGCACGGACACTGTTATATTGGTAATAGTGGAAAAAATATTTGCAATTATTAGTTAAAAACGGTAACTGTTTTTACTCACGTTAATTTGTTGCAAGTTGGTACAGCACAAAAACGATTCTTTATTCCGTAGCGATGAAAGGTCTCGATGGTATCGATTTCGATAAGTCAGGGCTGCAAATTACCATTTGTTCATGCTATGGCCTAGTTTACACGTCATTCAAATTGATTTAGCAATCTAAATTTGTTGCTTTTCGTAGCAAAAAAAAAAAAGAAATAAAGGAACTCTCTAGGATTGCGAAAATGAATTTAACATTTCATCGTATCAACCAAAATTTTTAGCATGTTAACACGGCACCCTGATCAACATAATTCGGCTCTTGTTCGTAATTCGAAGCTGAATTATGTTCCGAACTAACTGTGAAACCTAAACAAGAGCGTCAGCGTTGTTTATCTGTCAAAAAATCGTCATACTAATATGAATTGTATGAAGCAAACCATAATAACGCAACGGCAACGCTGAGCGGTTGGAAAATCCAATTTTGACAGAGCATTAGGAAGTAAAGTTGGCTGCAGGCTTCGAAAATATTGCTATTTCTGTGAAAAATTTGTTGGCTGCCTGCGCATCTGACATAAAGCCGCCGCTTTTGTTTAGAGATGACAATTCAGCGTTAACGCAAAGCCAAAACGAGAAATAAGATACATTTTCTCATAATTCCTTTATATTTTGCATTTCACGTATATTTTTTCTCCAGTTTTGAGTTGAGATCACAACATATTTCAACTCACACAAAATGCAAAATGAAATACACGAAGCACAGCTGTCAAAACGAATTACGATGGCTTAGTGAAAACGGGATAGTTCACGAATTATTTAATTTAGAGTGCAGTGAAAACGTTCTTTACGTTGTTCAGGGTAACGTCTTGTTTTATTTTCTTTTTGTTTTGCATTTTTTTATATATTTTTGAATTTTTTTTACATATTTTTCAAATGTTTGAAATATTTTTAATCATTTTTGACAAAATTTGTGCCCAATAAGAGCAAATAAGTTTAAAAATGCTTTATGAGGGGTTTATTGAACGTTTCAGCCATTTTTAAAAATCCTCTGATTTAAAAACAAACATTTTAAATAATTTTTTCGACATTTTCTTTGTTTTTTTATATATTTTGAAACAATTTGATATATTTTTGACATAATTGAAGCCCAGATGAAAACAAAATAAAATTTAAAAATGCTTTATCAAGGGTTTATTATGTTTCATCCATTTTTAAAATTCTCTTATTTATAACGCACTAGCCTTTTCCCTGCGCGCGTTGCTGCACCCTGCAACTATATGGGAACATAATAGGTGTATTCAAAACTTTTCTTAGACTCATAGTTTGACACCACTGTTATTTTCCACTGCCCGTTTCAGTTTCCCATTAGCAGGAGATCACCAAATAGTAACTCCATTTTGAGTTTGTATGTAAGTATTGCTACTTTTACTTTCAAAGCTATTCGATAATACAAATTTTAACTGTATGGGCGGAGCCACACCCTCTTATATAATGCTCATCCCAGTTTTCTAGTAGATGGACATTACCCTGCTTTAGTACAGTACAGCATACAGACTAAATTTCCAAAATGTAGCCCAATCGACGAAAACCGTAAGAGATATAGCATTTTCATTGATTTCTGGGCGGTAAAAGGGGGTGCGACAGAAATGTAAGCCATCTCGTACTTGAAAAAAATGTACTGCCAAAATTTCAGCTCTATCGGCTAAGTAATTTTGAAGTTTCCAGCCATCACACAGACAGCGTTTTGCTTTTTGTATAAATATTTTGGATAAACATTATTGGCTATAACTTTTGATTGGCAGGAGATACTGAGATAATTTTTTTTAATAAATTATTATTTTAGCTTGTAAATTTATTCAAAAATATGAAACCACAATATTGGAAAAAAAAATGTTCTTCAAAAAAAATCAAGGGGTAGGCCTTGTTTTTTGAATCACAAAAATGGTTTTTATTTTTTGCGTAAAATTGAAACAACTTTTACTTACAAATGTTATAACTTTAATTTTGTGTAATTTTGTGTAACTCGTAATTTTGTGTAACGATGTTGCATTAAATATATCGTTGTAGTAAAATTTTTCATAGTTTTCAAGATATGTTCATGTTTTTGATATCAAAATAACGGAAATTTTTTTAATTTTACTAAATTTAAGAAATATTTTATATTTTGTAAATATTTGCACATGTAACCTAAGAAAACAACTAAAAATATGCGATTTTGTAAAAAATTTGTACTACAGCACCATCTGGTGTCTAAGGTGGGTCAAAGAAGATAGTACTAAAAAACTCATCGTACCTGAAAACTACTATATACCAATTCTTATTCTAATCGCATGAGCGGTTTGGAGTTTTTGGTGGTTTTGTAAAAATATTGTACTATAGCGCCCTTTGGTGTTCAAGAAAGGTCAAAAACGATAGCAGCAGAACACTTAACGTACATGAAACCCACTGTATACCACTTTTCATTTTAATCGCATAAGCAGTTTATGAGTTTTAGGCAGTTTTGTAAAAAATTTGTACTACAGCGCTCTCTGGTGTTCAAGGTGGATCAAAATTGACAGTCCACAAACACGCACCATACCAAAAAACTTCTATACACAAATTTTCATGCTAATCGGATGAGTAGTTAGGAGTCTATTGCGGCCTTACAAACATAAGCTCCTTTTTATATATATAGATTTAAAAGAGACTTTTAACGCTATTGAACGTTTATGAATAATGTTTTTCAATTTTCATCGATTTTTTCTCATGAAGGCTTTATAAGAGGTTCATAATTTTTTATGAATACAGCCGTAAGAGTTTTGTTTCCTGGCTCAAATATTTATTTTTTAACAGGTTGGCAAACATTGATTTAATTTTATTGGCTTTACTCGTTTAAGTGTTTTTTCTAGTTTAAATATCTGCTAAACTATGTTTAAAATTCGGTTAGTCAAAACCAGTTTCCGAAACTCGTTTATCGCAGTTAAACGAGTTATAGCAGCTGATTTTGACATTCCTCTTCCTACACTTTCGTTGAGAACTATAGCGCTCTCACTCGAGCAAACGCTCTGAAATTTACGATTATAGTGTTGTTCGCTTATCCATATTTCTCGTTATTTTTACAAACTAGTAAACAAAAATATTGAGTGTGTCATCTCCAATATTTATATTTTAAACTACAAAAGATAATCAAGGTTTCCTATGCCAATGTGTCGCAGATCTAAGGTTGTCCTTGCGTGATTATTAAACTTAGCGAGTTTGTTAAACGTGACACCAAAATATTTAACGCTGTTTCTAAAGGGAATTTCAACGCCATCTAAAAAAAGAGATACATGTTTGCTTTCAGGGACCAATTTTTTGGACATATGCCAGAAGCATTTCTTAGACAAATTGCTACGGATTTGTCAGCATTTATTTTTATACCCCATTTCTTATAAAAACGATTTATTATAGTGAGATGGGAATATAGCAGATTCAAATCTGCAAGGGGAGAAGATGAATGAGCATATACAAGAGAGTCATCGGCATAAGAAATACTTTTTGAAGAGTTGAGTTCATGCGGAAATTCGTGGATAAGATGAGGAGCCAAAATGGAGCCTTGCGGAATACCACTTTGGACTGCAGCAAGGACAGAAATTCCTAATGTGTTTAACGTGGACACCTGCCGTATAGGCTTAATTCCACGTTGCTCCATAGCATGGGACCGAATCATTGCGTCGGCCTACGCCCCTTTGAGGGTTCAAAGGTACCAATTTAGCTCCATGTTGTGATGACATTTCGCAACCCTTGGTTTGGGTGGAGGCCTATCTAACACCTCTTCCGTACTAAGGGGTACAGCACCCGAGTTGAGAATGCAACTCCACACTGAGCAGGATTGCTCTACCCGCGATATAGGTGGTAAACCACAGCCACCACGATGCTCCCCGAAGGGCCAGCCCAGTAAGTCAGCCTGGCAAAGCCAGGGGCCGCCGACTACCCGTGGTACCAGTTTTCAAGTCCTTGGTCAGACCTCGTAGCAAGCTACTACAAGCACCAAGGACAGAGAGATAATCATTCAGTTGAACCAAAAAACTTCTATCACTTAGAAAACTTAAGAGTAGTTTAACAATAAACCATCCTGATACACGCTGTCAAAAGCCTTTTGGATGTCTAGGGAAACTGCAACAGTGCATTGCCTTTCTCTTAAGTTGCAAATCACATCATCATGGAATTTAAGAAGGGCATGTGTCATAGAGTGATCCTTCTTAAAGCCAAACTGATGACAGGGGATATAATCAAATACAATGTTAAGATCCATTTTAATGCTAATTACACGTTCAGTGGCGTCCGTGGCGTAGTTGGTTAAAGTGCGTGGCCACTATGTCAACGAACTTGGAGACCCAGGTTCAAACCCCAGCAGCGGCAGAAAATTATTTGAATTAAAATAATTTTTCTGTACGCCACCTCTCTGCAGACAATGGCAAACCTCAGAGAGTATTCAAAATGCCATGTAAAGCTTCTTGAAAACAAGAACATTCCATTCAGCGCCGTTCGGAGTCGGCGTTAAACATGTAGGTCCGGTTCTTGGTCAATTGTGTACAAACTTAATAACACGCACAACACAATTGATCATAAGAAATGATCAGCCTTTCAAGGGCTGAAATGGCCAGTTATTTATTTTTTTTTTTTTTATTTTTAATGATGCGGATAAGGTCGAAGTTTTTCGAAAACAGTTCGAAGAAATTTATAAAGAAAAAATCCAAAACTCTACTGACTCAGAGAATATTAAACCATTTGTAGAATATTAAACCATTTGTCCGCATCATTAGTGAAGACTAAATTGTCTACAGAAATTTTGTCGTAACCTTTATTCTTCTTCTTACCGATCAAACCATAAATTTCCTTGAAGGCACTTGGTCCTGGGATAATTTTTTAAGTTTATTATTATATACCATTGCTTGGTTTAGGTTAATTTGTTCCTTCATAATGACCATCAGTAATTGAATTGGTTTAGATAGAAGAAGATATTCCGGAAACTAATCTACTTCTTAATTAAGCAGTTGAGATTAAAGAAGGAGATCAGGCTAATCTTCTTTTTCTTTATCCTCATTTGTAAACGTACTATTATGCACACAACACAAAAAAACTTAAAAAAATAGTAGGTAGCAGAAAACTACTAAATCCTTGCATATGCCTTTCAATCAAAAAATCACGTGTGAACTCCTATTCAATCAAAGAGAGTAAAAGAGAACAAAAACGAGTTATTTTTTATTCAATTTTAATGACGTTTAAACTGTGCCTATGTTAGCTTAAGAACATTAACAAAGCCGTAATTTCATTCACTGAATTTGCATAGGCTGAGGTTCAAATAGTTTTGTTGTTGTTTTCAATGGAAAACTATCAAAAAATAGTAAGAGTGAGAACGGATGAACATTTTATAGGGCATTCAAAGTATGCTAATTTTTTAACGCTGTACACGATATGTTGAGGTCACACGGTGAGCGTTTGAACGGCGTTCAGTAACACTTTTTACGTTTTGATCGCTGCTAGGTTAGGTTAGGTTAGGTTAAGAGGGAAGGGCAACCCGATGTTGCCTACACGGGGGCCTATTTGTCCATTGTGGTTCCCTATGTTTGTGGACCTAAATGTGGCAAAACCAGAAAAAAAGTCTTAGTCACTTGAGCAAGGTTGGTCGAACCAACTGGTGCTCCGTATAAATCTGAAAAGATCCATCAGTGGTACGTCCACGAGCTCTTACAGTTCTTCGTACACTCTGCTTCCCATGTGGCCCAGTCGGCGTTGTTGGAGATTGGGACACTGGCAAAGTAGATGCTTGATGGTTTCTGTTTCCTCGACATCTCCACAGCTTCTGCAGAAGTCTGGGTGCGGGAATCCTAGTCGCGAGGACATTGTGCCTATACAACAATGCCCCGTGAGGACCCCTATTAAGATGCGAGTTTCATTTTTACTCATTGAAAGTAGGGATTGGGTCCTTTTTTCGCAGAGTTTAGGCCAGAGATGGCGAGAGATAACACAGTCGTCTCTGTTTGACCAAGAGTTTTTTGTGTTATTTCTAGCTTTATCATTTATTTTCTTCTTGAATTCTTCGATTGGAGCCATGATCGACCCAATCACAGAACTAATTTCCAGTTCAGAGCCCTCCCTAGCCAATCTGTCTGCTATTTCGTTTCCCTCTATGTCTCGATGACCGGGGACCCAGCAGATATTGATCTTGTGGGGAGGACTGATTCTGGTGAGAGCTTGCCGGCAGCTCAGTACAGATTTCGATTTTGTTGTTTCGCTGCGGAGTGCTTTTATCGCAGCCTGGCTGTCCACAAAGATTGTAATCCTTGATGGATTGATGATCCTTGATTGGATTGTCGTAGCTGCTTTCTCGATCGCAAAAATAATCGCTGCTAGGTAACACGAGCATCTTTCACTATCTCTCAAAGCGTGTGTCAATATTCTCAATTGGATGATGGTAAAGATAAATATGTTTTTGAAACAGATCTTGAAGCAACGAAAAAAAAATTTTAACAATCGAAAACTATGGGAAATATCGATTTTTTGTTAGACAAAACATTATATTTATTTTGTTTTTCTGAACAATTAATTCAAAAACATATGCAAATCGCGACACCTCATAAATCGTTATCATGCGACCGATTTTGACATCTAGTTTTCTCCAATATGAGCTTACCTTGTATTGTATCATGGAATAATATAAATGTGTCTGAAGCATCCTATGAGTTGAATACTTTGAGACTGGCAGTGCTTTTCATTTAGTTCTTCTTTAACCAAAACTTTTCTATGTGCATCGAGTTGCGTATTTCAAACAAATAATAAAATTATGCAATTCTCGACTAGAAATAAATAATTCTTAAAACGAAAACCTTTAAATGTCGGTGCAGTCAACAAATTTCGTTAGAAATACTCTGGAAATAGTATTAAAACTAATCAGAAGATGTATCTTAATTGGCTAGTGGCAAACAAAAGATTTTTCAGCTGCTAATGAAAGGGAAGCAAAAATATATATAAATTCGTGCTGCACCAGTTGTGAAAAAATATCAAGTGTGCATTCGGCACATATTGTGTTCTCTTTTTAACTTATGTCAGACCGGTAGGAATAGGTGATTCAAGCCGATTTTCTGCGTTCAATGCCATCAAATCAAAAAATGTACCAACAAAAAGAGCAGCAGCAAAGTTGAATGGTTGAGAACGAAGAAAAATAACAAAGCAAAACGATAAACAAAAATAAACGAATATATTGAAAACTGCTCTGCTTTGCTCTGCGTTAACCAACAAATCCGCGAGTGTTTGTTCGTGTGTGTATCAACTCAATTAAAGACGTCTCAGTAGTCGGGAAAATGAAAATGGCGTTCGCTGCCTGTCTCTCCATGTCCGTGTCGAAACGAGTTTTGATTTGGACATTTTAGTTCCTCCAGCCAAGGTGCAAAAATAAGTCTCACACAGATTGACTAATCATGAAAAAATATAAAATGCAAGTTTATTACATATTCTGAATGTGAAAATTAAGGTGGCGAACCAAGCAATGTTAATTTTTTATTGCTACGAAAGAAATCATAAAAAGGACAATCGGAAAATTTAGTTTGTGTATGTGTGATTGATCTGTGGGGGTGGCGTAGTAGTGCTATTTAATTAAAAAAGTTATAAGTGGAGCTAGGAAATCGTAACACTGATATTACGGAATCCTGACTTTGTTAACAAACGAACAAAATGCCCAGCGCTTCATTTACATCCTCCAGATCCTATGTGCGACGATCACGACGGAAAGGAGCAAACCGTATAGCGCTTCCAAGTAGAGCTACCGGTACGTAAATTATATTAGTTTATCAATTCATCTTAAGTAATAACAATATTTTTCTTAAGCCAATATACTGGAGCCTCTATTGCAAAATATGCCCATACTTGGGTCTTCATCATCGTCGGCAACAGCAAACGTTGGTGTTGCAGCTGGAAGCTCCAGCGTAGCTACTACCACTTCAACGGTAACTTCAACATCAACGCGTGCTACATTTCAAAATACATTTACCGCCACCTCTAACGCACTTGATGGTGACGCTGCGGCATCATCAGCAACCACCTCAGCGCCCACATTGACTTCCACGCTGCCATCATCATCGTCATTGTCTTCATCATCCTCATCTTCAACACACGCATCCCAGCCACTATCTGTAGTTGCTTCTACGTCTGCTGCTGCAGCAGCTGCTGCTGGTTCAGCCTTAGAATCGTCCTATGATTCAGCTGCAGCATCGTGTTCTCAGTTAAATTCAGGATGTGTTTCAAGTAGCCACTTTGTTGCCTCCACTTCTGGTGCTTCTTGTTCATACACTTCAACAACGACTTCTAATTTTATAACTGTATCCAACACAAATCCTGGAAGTATTGCACACAACTCCTCAACCACGGCTGGGAACATACATTATATGGACACGGATTCCTCAAATAATTGCACAGGTGAATCACCAGCTAAAATTGAAATATTACAAAATTTGTTTAACGCTTCATATTATTCCTAAGGTTCCATAAATTCCTTCAATAGTTTGGTCATAGGAAGTGCGAGTAGTTCAGGCAGTAAGTAAAAATCTTAATCATAGGAAAACAACTTGCGATTTAACTTGTGTTTCCTTTAACTAGTTTGTTCTGCCGCTACCTCGTCGGCAGCGGCTTCAATCTCAACAGGTTGTTGTCATCAGTCTCCTTATGACTTACGCCGAAAAATGCCTGCAAACAGTCATGATCAGTGGTGCAGTGCATCTTCTACTCTGGGTGTCAGTTCATTCGTCTCAGCCATAAGTCCTCCTTGTAGCTCAGGCGCCTCTAACAGTTCTACTGCCTCGTGCACCTCTTCGTCATCAACATCGTCATCTTCGTCTTCTTCATCCTCATCGTCATCACTAGCTGCCATTGTAATAACGCCATCGACCAGCGCAACATTTCCAGTAAACAATACACCGACTTCTGGTGCTCCCTTAGCTCCACCTACAGTGCATAGCTCTGTGCCGCAGCAACACTGCAGTGCTCTGCCAATCGGCGGAGTTGCCGCAACGGAGGACAACAATTTTATGCTACCCGCCAGAAAACGTTCGCGTCGTCTTTATGCACAAACTTCCGACTCTACTCTGTTAGGGACTGCTGGGGGCAGCTCGAGCACTAGCCCAGGTCCCACTGCCGCCCAATACTTGCAATACGAAATGCCGGATGAAGTGCTTCTTGCTATTTTCTCATATCTATTGGAACAGGATTTGTGTCGCTTGGCGCTAGTCTGCAAACGCTTCAATACCATTGCCAACGATACTGAGCTCTGGAAGCGTTTGTATCAGTCGGTCTTTGAGTATGACATGCCGCTCTTTAGTCCGGAACTATGTAAATTTGTGTTCGAAAAACCCGAAGAGACTGAGTATGCTAATCCTTGGAAAGAGAGCTTCCATCAGCTACATCGTGGCGTGCATGTGCGACCAGGCTATCAGGTTTGTATAAATATATTACCTTATCATCGAGTTATGTCCGAATACAACTTTTATTGAATTTTTAAAAACCATTTTTTGTCTGATTGAAAATTAATACGTTATCCCTTGAATCGTCAGCTCCCAGTGGATAAAAGTAACAAGCAAAAATTAATATTGGAGCGCTCTTTCGCGTTAGATGGATTAGTGTCCATTTAGTAAATTTTGGCAGGGTCTTTAATATATTTTTAGGAGCTTCTGGATCGAATTTGGCATTGTACGATATATTTGATAGGGTATAAAAAATGGCTCTACCATTCTCGTCAACGTACAGGCATAATAGGTAGTGGCAACAGAACTGCTCAATTGAATTAATTGGATACAGGTTGTAGCATTATCACCACCCAAACCAGATGCCTCCACTCATTCTTAATATTGACCATAACATTTTTATGTTTGGTCTACGAAACGAAAATCATTCTACGTTTTATAATAGTTTTTCTTATTGTTTTGAAAAAGTTGTTTTTGAAAAAAAAAAAAAAAATAAATTTTAAACAAGAAATTCATCCAGTATATATCGCACTGATATCTTCAATCATAAAATTTTGTGATTAATCGCGTTTGGATAAATTTTTATAGAAATGTCGCTATTTATGAATATATAGCACAATTTATTTCACATTTGAAGATTTTTTACTACATTATATTTCTGTAACCACGGCTTAATATGGTCGAATTTAAAAAATCTAAATTTTCTTATCGACAATAATTCAATGAACAGACTCTGTATTAGCTACTAATGTACTAAAATGTTTTTTGTTGCAGGATAAAAAATATTCTGGACGCAGTATTGTATTTTTCAACACTATACAGGCTGCTTTGGACTATCCCGAGGAGCGCGCTGCTGCAGCTACTGTCTCTAACGGCAGCAATTCCGCTGGTATTTCTAGCATCTCTTCTGGCAGCTCAAATATTGTGGGCAATATATACGACGATAATGTGCTACCCACAGAGCATCCAGGACCTCTAATTTTTCTGCATGCTGGACATTACAAAGGAGAATACCTTTTTATTGATTCCGATGTTGCGTTAATCGGTGCTGCTCCGGGCAATGTTGCTGAAGCTGTAATACTAGAACGTGAAGCTGGCTCCACTGTGATGTTTGTTGAGGGGGCAAAATATGCCTATGTTGGTAATTTGACGCTCAAGTTCTCTCCAGATGTCACTTCTACGGTTTCGCATCATAAACACTATTGCTTGGACATTGGTGAAAATTGTTCACCAACTGTTGATAATTGTATCATACGCAGCACTTCGGTTGTGGGGGCTGCAGTGTGTGTTGGTGGTGTTAATGCCAATCCCGTTATACGCAATTGTGACATCAGCGATTGTGAGAACGTGGGGCTCTATATCACAGACTATGCTCAAGGCACCTACGAACACAACGAAATTAGTCGCAATGCCTTGGCTGGAATTTGGGTGAAGAACTTTGCGAGTCCTATTATGCGGGAGAATCATATACACCATGGACGTGATGTTGGCATATTCACTTTCGAAAATGGAATGGTGGGTTATCTAGTTTAGATCTAACGAAGATATTTTAAAATTATTTATTTTATTCTATAAACAGGGCTACTTCGAGAAGAACGACATCCATAATAATCGTATTGCTGGGTTCGAGGTAAAGGCGGGCGCAAATCCAACAGTGGTGAAATGTGAAATTCATCATGGACAAACTGGTGGGATTTATGTGCATGAAAATGGCTTAGGACAGTTTATAGAGAACCGCATACATTCAAATAATTTTGCTGGTTTGTGTTTAACTTTGTTAATTGTCATAAAATTCTAAAAGTTTCCAAATTTTAGGTGTATGGATAACATCGAATAGTAATCCAACTATACGCAAAAATGAAATCTACAATGGTCACCAAGGTGGAGTATATATCTTCGGAGAAGGTCGTGGTCTTATAGAGCACAACAATATATATGGCAACGCTTTAGCTGGTATACAAATCCGCACCAATAGTGATCCTATAGTCAGGCACAATAAGATTCATCATGGTCAACATGGTGGTATTTACGTGCATGAGAAGGGACAAGGTTTAATTGAAGAAAACGAGGTGTACTCGAATACTTTGGCTGGCGTTTGGATTACAACTGGTAGCACTCCAGTGCTACGCCGCAATCGTATACATTCAGGCAAACAGGTGGGTCATTAAATAAGAAATTAACGTAAGAACTTGTTTTGACATATTTATTATATTCTAAGGTCGGTGTATATTTCTACGACAATGGCCATGGAAAGTTGGAGGATAATGACATTTTCAATCATTTATATTCGGGTGTACAAATTCGAACTGGCAGCAATCCTGTCATACGTGGCAATAAAATTTGGGGTGGTCAAAATGGTGGTGTATTGGTGTACAACGGTGGCCTCGGATTGCTTGAACAAAACGAGATTTTCGACAACGCCATGGCTGGTGTCTGGATCAAAACTGACTCAAATCCCACGCTTAAACGCAATAAAATTTACGATGGTCGCGATGGTGGCATTTGTATTTTTAACGGCGGCAAAGGAGTTCTCGAGGAGAATGACATTTTCCGCAACACACAAGCTGGTGTGCTTATATCAACGCAATCGCATCCCATACTGCGACGAAACCGCATCTACGATGGCCAAGCTGCTGGCGTAGAAATAACAAATAATGCCACAGCAACTTTGGAACATAATCAAATATTTAAAAATAAATTTGGCGGCCTATGCTTGGCCAGTGGTGTGCAACCTATAACTCGCGGTAATAATATATTCAACAATGAGGATGAGGTGGAGAAGGCTGTATCGGGTGGTCAATGTTTGTACAAGATCAGCAGTTATACATCGTTTCCAATGCATGATTTCTATCGTTGTCAAACGTGCAACACAACAGATCGAAATGCAATATGCGTTAATTGCATTAAGAACTGCCACGCGGGACATGATGTGGAGTTCATTCGACACGATAGGTGAGTTTGTTGGACTGGACTCATGTGTTAATAAACACAACTCTGTAATTAATAAAATGTATTATAAACATGTTAGTTTTAACGACTTCTAGCCCCTTTTCTCTTTGCATGCAACCAAATTTCCGAAATTATTATTTTACTGTCAATTTTTAAAATACAATAGTTTACTATTTGATCTTACAATATTACAAATTCGTTCCCATGGACTTGAAAAAATTCTGGAACCTTCATACAAAATTTTACAAAAAATTTTTTACAACCTATTATAATTTTTATTTTGTATAAAATATACTATGGAGGGAATTTATGAAAATATCCATATGGATCGGGACACACCCTTAAAAGTTTCCGTTACTCGAAAAAGTAATGAATCTCAGATATGAGTTCTTTCGAAGAAGATTTAGCGATGCCGCATCAAGCTTTTGTTGGCCAAAAGGATTTATATAGAAAAAATATAGAATATATTATATTGAAATTTTTTTTTTAAAGAAACTCAACTTTGGGGGTTTGTTAAAAAAAAAACATGAGCTAGCAAAGATGAAAATTGGACAAAAACTACCAGAATTGTAATATGTATTTCACTTTTCGAAAAATCTTCTTGAATTTCGAAGGTTCTACTTGAATGAAATATAGAATTAGTTGAGACAATAAACCTTTTTTGTGGTCTGTGACTTTTTACACAAATTTATTCTATGGCCAATAGGTATCACTGTTATGATCTATGTAAGAATATGGGTTTTTGAAATTTATTGAATTTTGAAACTATGATTCGAAATATAAAATATGATTCGTTTTTGGTTCCGTGCTTAAGAACGAACATGCCTTCACTCTTCGCTCGCGAAGATCTCCATGTCGAAGCTTTATATCCCTTTATGATTTAAGGTTGGTCCAAGGATTTCAGGTATTATTTAGTCAAAGCGTGTTCATTTAAGTCTACCTTGCTACGACATGGGCTGATAACTGCCGTCATAAGGAAGAGTGCGACATCTAGCATGAAAATCAAAATCACTTTTATTGTTTTTTCTTAGCCATATTTCTTTCATCTGCAAGAATATAAAATAAAAATTGCGGATTTTTTGCTCAATTGCTAAATATTTTAACCTGAAGCAATCATTCAAGCAAAAATGTAGGATCAGACAGAGATAAAAAAGTGGTATCTACAGATAGACAATATCAACAACCTTCAAATCTTTACAGAGGATGGAGTTCTGCTTTACCTTGACGTCACCAAAGGACAGTAAATTTCAAAACGTAGTTTTTGCCAATAAAACGTAGAATTGATGTAGATACGGCTTTTTGAACTATTTGTGATAAAACAATAAAAAAGCGGCACCAACACTGTTTGTTCCACAGTTTTTGTATTTTTTACAAATTCGGTAAAATATCATTAATGTTGAAAAAAAAAACTGGATTTAACTATCCTGAAGAACCAAAAATGTATTACCATCCACATCCTAGTCAGTGAATTTTTGATAAATTACTGAAAGTCATTTATCTCAGAATTTTTAAATATGTAGATGCCGCAGTCTTCCTTATGACGGCAGTTAACTATTAAAGGTAAAATTGATCACTTATGGATATTTCAGTACTATCCAGCTGTTAATTTTCCAGGGTAACCTTGAAAAATAATAAAAAACGCCATATCTGGAAAACGAAGCAATATAGTCAAAAATAACAGTTTTTATGGTTTTTCGAAAGGGGGTTTAAAAAAAAGAGACGTACAGGTAGAGGGGTGGTCGATTCGAAAATAATGAAAATTACGAAGAATGGCCTATCTTGAAAACTAAGCAAAATAGGCCAAAAAGATCAGTTTTTACGGCGCACACGTAAGAGTGTTGGCCGATAATAAACCAATAAAAAAAGTACAAAACATTTAAAATGCATGGATGTAAAGCAAAACAGTTTTCTTTATTCCACTTTAGTTGGGATATACTTCAGTTTTCTTGTATATCTAAATTTAGGTGCATAAATCTTACTATGCTGCTTGTTTTGAAATACGACTGCAGAATAGACAAGGTACTTGAAAGCATGGCAGATACAAATCAATCCTTAACATGTTTGGCAGTCTTCAGATCGTTATCGTGCTGGAAGATCCACTTTGATGGATGTCTTCTTCCACTTATGTCGTGAATCCTATGAATTGGGTCGATTCCATAGCTAAAAAAAAACATCCCCAGACCATGACGTTGCCTTTCCCATGTTTTACAGAACTCGTAAAGAAACGAGGATTATAGCGTTGTTTTTTTGGCCGGCGTCAGAACCTTTGATGTTGAATTTTGATTTGTCAGAAAACAATATGCTTCGCCATTTCGCAACAGTCGAATTAAAAAGGGTTCTTGCAAACTCAATTTTTGCTCGTCGATTTTTTGGTGAAATAAATGGGTTTTTCACGCTCTTGTAAATTGCTAAGCCGCCATTCACAGCTCGTCGTTTGTTGAATTTGCGTGAAACATTCAAATGAAATTCACTTTAAATGGATCTAGCGGACATAATTGAATAATTTTTAATTGCCCGAATTCCTCTCATATTTTAATTGCTTGATCCTCTCATTTCGTTGTCTGACGTAGTCTACCACTTTCATGTAATGTGACTAAGAAATACGTCGCACGAAAACGGCTTAAAGTTCGCGAAATTTTACTATGGTGAATGCAAAATTTTTTAAGGGAATACTTGTTACTGAGACGCCTTTTTTAAATTTATTTAAAAGTTTTTCTCTGAACAGAGCTGAATACGTATTTTGTGCCATTTAAGTAGTATTCTATTTTGCAAATAGTCAACTCAGAGAATGATCACGAACGACTGATTGAAGAGTTAATTTGTTTTTAATGGAACTTATTAGGTGTGTTTCCGTACACAACGTCGAGTAAAGTTCAAGCTAAGAGAGTAAAAAAAATTTGAGATAGTATCAAAAGTACGGAAACGACTTCTAGCTAATTTCAGGCACAAAAAAAAGCTAATTCCTATAAAACGTAAACAGAGCCAAATTTATTTTCGCCAATTATCCAAAAATCCATTTTCAAATTGATTGATTGTTTATTTATTTATGTTTATTTTTAATTTGTATTTCTAAATACTTGTAAATTTAATTTCCGCCGCACAACATAAACAAAGCAAATAATGTCAATTTGACACTTTCCTGTTCTTCATGATGCTTGTTCTTATAATGCTAAAATAAATTTTTCCAGCACACTTTTAGAAACTTTCGGGCTCGAGAGAGCGCTTTTATGATTCTTCTTCTCACTTTTGAGCTAGAACATGGTCATGATCATGGTTGAATAAATAAGGTTGTCTCGGGGCTGATCGTACTCTATTCACAGTACCCATAATTGTTAAAGTCAATGAAAAGCAACAACAACTTTATCTTTATTAACATCATAACATCAACAACTTTACATGTTATCAATTTCGATTTGTCAGCTTCGATTTGACATTTATGGGAACTCGCTCTCACCCATGCGACAACCCATGGTAGAATAAGAGAAGGTAGACGCATTGTCTACCAAAATTGTCAAAGACAGCTGTTTTGAGAATGAAACCAAAAGAAAATCAATGAAAGTTGAATTTCTCCAATTGGATGTGCTTGGAAAAAATTTAATTTGTCGATAAAATTATTAAATTTTATAAACTCCAATTGGATAGTTGTTATTGTGATATTGTGGTTTGATTCGTGTGTATTGATTTATTTATTTAAATTATTAAAACTTGAAATAAATCAGTCCAATTGGATTGTACGTGTTTAATATAAAGTTTGTGCTTGTGTTTGTGATTTATGAAAATCACTTTTTAAAAATGAAATGCGTGCAGTTTGTCTTTGTTTACATTTTGTCAATTTTCGCTTTCTCATCGCTTTCTAATAGCTTTCTTATTGCTTTTGCCCGACCTTGATTGTTACCATGGTATAATAATATAAGGTAGTATTGACAGTTGCTTGGGCATCGACCATCTGTCAAAAAAAATGTCTAGAAAGAGAGCGTTCAATTATTTCTTATGTTTTCGCCATTGTTTATGTTTCAGCGCTTGCAAATAACCAAACATTTTCTTACAAAATATTGCTTATTTTATTTAATCAATAGTGAATTATTATTACTACAACGAAGATAACTTGTGAACTTTGTGTTATTAAGTGCAAACATAAGAAAAAATGTTGAAAACGTTCAAATGTAGCAACCTCAGCAGCTGCAGATGCATATGGACGAAATTAAAGAAGTTTCCAATTATTATTAAAACACCACGGCTGGAAAACGTTAAACACATATCACACATAATTTTTTCACAACTTTCATTATTATAATTGTGTATTTAACGCACATAAGTTGCGGAATTTATTTATTTTTACATTCGTTTAATTCTTGTTGCACGAACAACTGTTTTTGACAAATGGTCGTTGCCTTGTTGCTGAGAAAATCTATACTTGTCAATGCTACCTGTATAATTGTATCATGGATTGTTACTTTCAATGTGAAACTGTCAAAAAACAGTGAAAGTGAGAGCGGATGCAACAACAAAATCGCTTGTCTGCCCTAGCGCATGGTATAATAATACAAGGTAGCATTGACAGTTGCTTGGGAAATCATCTACTGTCAAAAAATATACTCAAAAAGAGAGCGCTCACAATCCGCCATTGAAAACACAAGCAATGTTGAAAACGTTGAAGTGAAAAAAAACAACAACCACAGCAGCTGCTGATGTATTTCCACAAAAAGCTGTTTTTGACAGTTTATGTTTTCCTGTTGAAGAGAAAATAAGCAATTGTCAATGCTACCATATATTATTATACCATGCCCTAGCGTACGCCGGACAAACGGACATCGTGTAATATGGGCCTTTCAGATTTTCTATGGGCTGTCAATTTCGTTTTGACAGTTGCGACAGTCTGCCTCTCTGAAATGCCTCTACCTTCTTTTCATTGTACCATGCGACAACCTTATTTATTCAACCAATGCTACCTTTTTTTACAAAAAAAAAAAATATCGACATGTAGTAATAATTTTAACGTCAGATTCGAGTTCAACGACCTCAAATTACACTGAAATCATGTATCGCATTCTTTGCTTGAAAATTTTTCTTTAAATCCGCACTGATCCGCACAAAATTGCGAATCGGCTGCGTTTTCAACACTCGCTCCGAATCTTCAAACTTCATTATCGATACGAATTGAACTTACTCGCCGCATACTACAATCGATAAATCAACGCAACTAATCCGCCGTTTTTCACAATAAGCATGATTATTTCTTGCTATTAAGCTGTAAGTTCATTCAATAAATTTGCATATGCGTCCGTTTACTCGCTGAACGCAATGGAATAGTATTGTATGAAAGCTTACGATAGAGAGTTTTATGGTTTACGTATGCCTGCGTGCGTAACGTTGGAAAAATGGAATTTACGAAAGAAAAGTAGAACATTTTTTCTACGTAATTTTTTTTCTTGCGTAATTTGCATTTTTTTGACATTTCGTTACTTAAGCCGGGAGTAGAATGATTGCGTTTGCGTCCGTCTACTCGCTGGTATCGAGTAGAATGCTGACGGGTACAAATTTTGTCAACGCAATTTACGCAAGAAATGTAGAAAATATTTAAATTTTTATTTGCCAATTTGCACAAGAAATGTAGAAAATATTTCAATTTTTCTTGCGTAAATTGTGCTTTTTGACAGCTCGTTACAAATAGCGAACAAGAAAGACAAACAATTGTATTTCAAGTCAATAATTTTTTTACCTTTTATGCTCTAAGCGCAAACTCTAGGCACAAGATTATATTTCATTGTACGCCTTACATATTTTGTTGCATAAATTGTGCCAGCGAGTAGACGGACGCAAACGCAATCATTTTACTCCTGGCTTTATAAAGAACATCGAGAAGAAATAAAAGAAACGAGTCAGAAGCTCATTACTCTCAGGCATGGCTCTTGTACATAAATCTTAAAAACTAAAAATTTCTTAAAAGAACTTATTTATACTCAGGATTTAAGATTTTTGTATTAATAAATGAAGACATTTTAAGTATTTTTGTGTAAATACTAGAAATCTGCAACAAGTCAATTGAAAATAAAGTAACTTGAAAATAATCAAGTTTCGACTTGACTTGTAGAAGAACATACTCTCTAGAGTTTGCCATTGTCTGCAGAGAGGTGAAGATCGATCAGAAAAATTAATTTTTAATGAAATAATTTTCTGTCTCAGCTGGGGTTAGTTCCGAATTTCCATCGAGTGGTTCACGCACTAAATCATAAGCATATTTTAAATATTTTTTTTTTATTTTCGTAATACATATTTCTAAATTGAACATCAACACAACGGAAAAGATACGATTATTTTCCAATATAGTTCAGACCTGCTCGATATGTTTTCTTTTTTCACCATTTCTTTTTTCATAGAAAAACACGTTCTCTTGTTATAACCTTTTTACAATATTATGTATTACATAATTTTCTAGCAATAACCCCTTCAATTAAAAAAATCATATTTTCCAGTTAAAAATCGTCCCCTTAATAAAACAGAGACGTATCTCGATTTTTTTGAGTTTTGAGTTAAGTATGCAGCATAACTCAACATAATAATTTCTACTTATTCACAAAGACTCGTGTCTCGAAGACACGTGACTTTGGAAATAGCTGTCGATGTATCTGTATAAAGCCTAAAAATATTAAAAACACAGGAACTTATCTGTACATACGTATATGTGTTACTTATGTAAATAAAACGGTCCACACGTGCGTTCACAATAACTTGTAAGAAGACACCATTATAACATTTTATTATTTTGGAAGTTCATTTCTTGTATAGAGAGAAGTGTAGTTTTTTATTTTGGAAGTAAGTTCTATGGTCAAGCGAAGAATAATTTATTTTGATAGTAGTAGAAAACCAGAGAAAGCACCAATTTTTGCGTCCAGAGGTTCCAACGAGTTGTCTTCTTGTCTATAAAAAAATATTTATCAGATCATGCAAATGAAAAAAAATCGTTATTATGAGTGATACTTGGGGAGGTCAAAATAGAAATGTGCATTTGTCTGCGGTTCTACTTTGTGGTGTGTAAATACTAGACATTGCTGAAATAGAACATAAATATTTTGAGCCTAGCCATTCTATGATGGAGGTTGATTCTGTGCACGATCGCATTAAAACTTCATCCAAAAACGTCAATATTTACCATCCTTCAGGATGATACACTGCAGTTAGAATGGCATCAAAATACGATGTTATTGATATGGGATAGAGATGTTTTTTAACGCTGTTAAGTTGAGTGGCGTCCGTGGCGTAGTTGGTTAAAGTGCGTGGCCTCTATGTCAACGAACTCGGAGACCCGGGTTCGAACCCCAGCAGCGACAGAAAATTATTTGAATTAAAATAACTTTTCTGTACGGCCGCCATCTCTCTGCAGACAATGGTAAACCTCAGAGAGTAAATCAAAATGCCATGTAAAGCTTCTTGAGAATAAGCACATTCCGTTCATCGCCGTTCGGCGTCTGCGTTAAACCTGTAGGTCCATTTCTCGATCAATTGTGTACAAACTTAATAACACGCACAACACAATTGATCATAAGAAGCTAGGTCAAAGTCCTTTCAAGGGCTGAAATGGCCAGTTATTTATTTATTTTATAAGTTGAGAGAACAAATTATAAAGTTTAAAAAGATAGACACTGATGGTACCAACATTAATTGGCTGAACATCACTTTATTTAAATACATCAAAGGCGATTCTGATCACATTTATTTTAAACACAATAAAAGTAATACTATCGTCAGAAAAATTGTGGCGGCCGTGGCGCAATGGGTAGACTGCGTGACCCATACGCCAGAGAACCCTGGTTCAATTCCATCTGTCACAGAAAGTTTTTTCATTTAAATTAATTTTTCTGTTCGGTCGTCACCTCTCTGCGGAAAATGGCAAACCTCAGAGAGTAAATAATGCCATGTAAAACTTCCTGAGAACATGCACATTAGCCGTTCGGAGTCGGCATAAAACTAGTAGGTCCAGTTCTCGATCAATTGTGTACAAACATTTCGGTCAAAGTCCTTTCAAGGGCTGAAATAGCCAGTTTATTATTATTATAATCGTCAGAAAAATGAAAATATTTACAAACTCTCTGTAAATAACGTATAATAACATCACAATATCATGGCTATTATGAAGAGTTACACAATGGTACTAACCACTACAAAAATTCGGAATATGAATCTAGATTAAAAATATACCTTCCCTTCATGTACTTTTTGTTTTTTATTCTTTATCACTGTACTTATGTTATGTTAAACTTTTTACTTCTCTCCTAAATACCAAATAAATATGACTTTGAACAATGAAACCTCACGTATCTAATATTAAAACATAATATTTAGCCAAAAATATAGCAACAAAAAAACGTATCTAGAATCTGGTTCCAAAATATTGAATTTTTAAACGTATATTATATGCTTTATTATCCAAAATAAGCCCCTAAAAGTATAAGAAGCTTTAAAAGTAATAGCTGTGAAAGGTAGAAATGATATTCTCATTAACGTGTAGTGGCACGAGGTTTTTATGTTTTTTCTCAAATTGATCAGAATCGAGATACGTTCTTGTGTTACTAAGGGGACGAAATGTAATTTCGAATATAAAGTAAACATTTCTGGTTATTTGATGAAGATTTTTTTCGATAAAAACGTGTTCAAAGTTTTCAGTATGCTCACAAGCAACTTGTAGGGGCTGTACCAAATTTAATATTTTCGAGTATAAGAATAAGTTATTTTATTTTTAAGGTTCCTTTTAACAAAAAAAAAAAAAACAAAAAGATACAGTATACCGTGTATACAGTAAAGAAGTGAAACTTCTTCTTTGTATACACTCTTTCTTTTCTAGAATAAGAACGATTTTAGTGTAAAGGCTCGATTATGCAATCGTAAAGCTACGCAACGTAACGTGGCGTAGAGTTCCATCTGGAATAGAACCCATCGCTGCACTAGGGAGAAAACTCAGAGCGTAGCTTTATTGAAAGTTTGAGAGCGAGAGTATGATCGTGAGAAAATCAAGTGTTGCATATTCCGCATATTAAGAGAATAATTTCTTAAAAAGGGATTTTTTTATTTTACATAACTACAATGAGCGATTTTTTTGCCAATGGGAGCTTCAGGTGCATTTATAAATTTGTTTTTCAAAATTTTTTTTTGGCATTTTAATAAGGAGTTTCACAGAACAATGTCACAACAATAAATCTACCTCAACTGTAAACTTGATCTTAACTTTCATTTTTATTTCTGCCTTAAAAACTAAAAATCAAAAATTACCGGTTATTTTGTACTCAAAAACTATGGGACAAATTTTAGTTATTATTTTTGCTTTAAAAAAATTAAGCCTTATAAATACTTTTTTGTTCAAAACTTTAAATGTGAAAAGATAACTAAAACTTTCACACACACATTATACTTACTATTATTAATAGTAAATAGTTCGATATAAAATTATATAACTAAGATATGTATAAAATAGTTATCTATTGAAAGAACTTATTCCAACTTTTCTTGCGCACAGTGTCAAGTTGACGTCATGGAATTGCACAATTATCGCAACTTGCATTTGCGTAAACTTGCATAAACTTTTATCTTATATTCTTTCAGTTCTTCTTTGCTTGTAAAATACATTTTTAATGAAAAATCTATTCAAACAATATTTAAGGATACAAAGTGCATTAACCCACAATATCTAAGATTCAGAGACATAAAGCTTTATGTTTAGAAGTTTAATTGCGTTTCTTCAACGTTAACTATGTCAATTGACCGAATTTCTATTAGTTGCATTGAGCAAGGTCGTACTGTAGTTACTTTTTTCTCCATACAAACATTTTTGACTCTACACTAATAGTTCGGGTGTAGAATTAAATGCTAAGAAATTTTCGTTTCTACAGCATACTACGCTTTATTCAAGAATGATAGAAAAATAGATTACGCATTGCGCAGGTCCGTTATGTTGTTTACTTTTCATTTTGACATTTCTAGCTACGAACAAAGTATTTTTTACGATCATGACGTCACGCTAGATCAAGTTTGTTTCTTGAATCTTTTGCCATTGTTTCATATTTGTTCACATTTTTAACAAGACTTGACAGAAAGCCATATCGTAAGCTCATATCATTCATATCGCTCAGAAAATTATTTTTACTATCTGCGCAATCTATTTTTCTATCATTCTTGGGCTTTATTCATAAACATTTTTTCATTCGCTACTCATATTTGTAAGGTTTGTGTCTGAACTAAAGAAAATCTCTACAAAAATTAAGAATTCCAATGGATTTGCAATGGCCGCCACATAAAAAAAATGCTGCAAATTGCGCATATGGAGCATGTCTTTGATATTAAACGAAAAGACAAACAAAAAACATGGTTGCGAAAATGTTTATGAATAGCGTTTTCTTGTTTAAAGTTACACTGCCTCTAAAATGTGTTTATGAATAAGGCTGTTATATTTTCCCGCTAGGAGCGCTGTTTATTTTTGCCGCTGGGCATCTACAGCAAAAGTAGTTTGATTAATTGGTATGTAGACCATATTTACATATGAAGACCTTAGCCCAGCATATAGCACGTTGTCTTTATAAAACTGAGATTGCAGGTTCGATTCTCAGCGCTTACAAAGAAATTTTTTTCAGTCTTTTATACAATGTATATCTCTCTCATTCTATCTACTGTACAACATATCTTTCTTCTCTATCGTGTAACGAAATGAAGTAAATTGACCTTGAAATTTCACTCCTCAATATTCTCATTCAAATTTCGAAGCGCCGCCTAAGAAGTTTCACTTCAAAAATACGAACCAAATATTATCTTCTTTTCTGTGATAAATCTCAACGACCGTAGAATTGAAATAAAATAAGTAAAAAATAAATTATTTCTTTCGAAATAGATTCTTTTGTGATTGTGGCGCTGGAACACTATCAAATCAGTGTCAGCTACAAGGTGAACCTACACAGGACACGGATACGCTCTACGACTCTGCAGCACCAATGGAATCACACACTTTAATGGTAAATTAGAACTCATAAATATAATATTAAAAAGGAAGAGCAATGAACCTAAAATATCTAGGTTTGTAATAAGCTGAACTGTATGATAAAAATATGAATTAAGAAAAGTCGAATCAAAAACAAAATACTATCTGATACTTAGAAGTATTTGTATATCTTTGTATGTATGCAATATTTATAGCATAAACTATGTTTATTTATTTGCAAATTCAAAACGATATAAAGCACTTTATCGAACACACACTTATTATACTTTAAAGTAAAGTTAAATTAAGTTGTTTTTAATAGATTTTATATACAAAAACAGATGTTAAAAATCAAGTAGATTTTATTGAAAATTGCTTAAATAAACAACAATAAATAAATATCGAAAAACAATGACTAGCAACATTTTATATTATCGAATGTTTCTATCTTAAATCAATAATTATTCATATTGGCTGCTAGTGCTGTGTCCACCATTTAACAAAGTTATGAATGCAGAAAACTATGAGCTCAAAAATACTTGTAAATACTTACTTCTTTCTATATATATATATATATATATATATATATACTTATTTTTTAATTAAATATGGTGAGAATGTGCAATCATGATTTCTACTAAGCAATTCAGCTAATATTTTTTTTTGTCGAACTTTGAAGGAGCTTTAACCTAGCATCCGCTTCGATGCTGCCACAGAACTGGCGTAACAAACTAAATTTTAACCAGTGAAAAAGCCTTTATTCTTAAAAAAGGAATTAACATGGCTTTAAAATATTTTTAAGTCATTGTGGAAATAAAACATTGCATCAATTTATTAAATAACAGATTTTTATGATTTTAATTTATACCTTAAGATATATAATAATAATAATTAATGTTTTAGTTTAAGTTGAGTTCATTTTTAAAATGTAAAAGAAGCAATTGTAAGTATTAGCATATACAAAATAGTTTTTTAAGTTAATTAAATATAAAATACAGTTTATAAACTAATCGTTAATTAATTAAAGTTTAAATATATAATGTAACTAAAGCTATAACATGGCGCCATTTAACGCTAAATACAGCAGCGTTGCAACATTTATAGAAACTCACGACGTAACATTTAAATATAAAATATTAGCTTATTGAATCTGACATGTTTCTCGACATATTTCACAAAATATGATTCGTGTTAATGCTACAAAAGCATACAATTAAATATAACAAAAAAACAAAAATAAAACAAAAACCAATCTATGTGTCATTTAGTAATAAAGCTTGCATTTAAAAATATTGCATACATATATGTTTGTAGTTATGTAAGACTATTTAAAAACAATTTTCTCACCTATACCATATTTTTCGTTTCTTATAAAATATATGTCCTGCCATTTCTCACATAACTATTGTAAATCTACCTAAAAGCCAGTATACAATATTTATACATTAAATAATTATTTAAAGAAAATCTTTTTATATTTTAATTTTTGTTTTATTCCATAACTTAAACAATAAAACAATCATCGTAATATCAGTTTGTTTAGTGGGTTTAATGCATTAGCAGTACAATATAAAAGTATCAATAACAGTAACATCACACACATACACCCACGAATACTCCAACACTCCCACGCTCTTTCACACTCACATTTCTAAAGAGATGAGAAATAACGATAAATAATTATAAATTAATATGCGAAATAAACACATAATCTCACAATAAGTATGAATAAATGTTACATAAATAATTATAATATATATAAACAATATATAAGAATAAATCATGTAAACACCAATTAAATGGAGACTTTCATTGATTCCTTGTTGGAATAAGAGAACTCAAAAGTATCGTCAATTCTCTTGGTGTTGTGGTTGGGAATACGCCGGCTACTAGTTACATTTCGGGAACTGGCAACAAACTGATGTTTCCAGTGGAAGATTTTAGCTTATACGCAAGGTATATTTAAAAAGATAGTGTTAGTAGTTGAAATTCTCTCTTGTGGTGGGTACAGCACCTGTCAAAATCAGCTGTTTACGAATAAAAGCAAAGTTTTTTCTATTCGCCGTTTTTTTTCTTCTTTATGTTTGACAGCCATGTCCGTCGACGGCCGTGGCGCAGTGGGTAGAGTGCGTGACCCATACGCCAGAGAACCTGGGTTCAATTCCATCTGACACAGAAAATTTTTTTTAATTGAATTAATTTTTCTGTTCGGCCGTCACCTCTCTGCAGTTAATAGAGTCGGCCAAAAACTAGCAGGTCCAGTTCTCGATTAATTGTGTTCAAACATTTAATAACACGCACAACACAATTTGATCAAAAGAAGTTCGGTCAAAGTACTTTCAAGGGCTGAAATGGCCAGTTTAATTAATAACTAGTAAGAAATTATCTTCGACTGGGTCGAAGTTAAAATACCCCCACGTCCTAACCGAAGTATATTCATAGTCTTAAGCAGTCAAAAAAGTGTTTATTTGTAAAAACATTTTCGTCATAGTTTTAACAGAAAATATTCGGTATTGTTTTTTAATGAAGTCACTTTGTATGGTAGGTGGGTGTGGTTTTCCCTTGATTTCGTTGAATTTTATACACAGAGAACATGTTATATATCAAAGTTCATATGTAAAATTTCAAGTCCATATATTAATTTTTGTGGAATTTAAAGAGATTGCACCTTTTTGATAAATTCACTTTGTATGGGAGGTAGGCTTGGTTTTCATCTGATTTAGTTGAAATTCATACTCAGAGTGTATATTAAACAGCAAAGCTCATGTGCAAGAAAAATGCATTTCAAGTTCATATATTATTTATTTATTTATTTATTTAGATGTATTTTACAAATGAATTTATAAAATACTTTAGTTTCAGAGGCGCGGGGTAGCAGAGACCATATGCGCCCGCCTTGGTAACAATATATTAAGTGAATTTATGAAAGGATATTTTACAAAAGTATCAAGTAGATATGGTGCAGTAATAAAACAAAAAAAAAAAATTAAATTCTGTTAAATTAAATTGACGGTGAGCTGTGGTCTAAACCTCCTTGATATTATGTTTCAAAAGGCTGTTGTAGATCTTCGGTAACATCTTGTCGCTAGCACAGTCCAGTATTTCACTAAGGGGCTTATCCAGCTTAGAGTGGCTACATTCAGTTAGGATATGTGGTATTGTTAGGACCACATCACAAAAAGTACATTTGGCTGGGTTTGTCTGTGTATAATAGTGTTGGGTGTTGAATAACATTTTTCCGGTTCTAAGTCGAGCAAGGGTAATGCATTGTCTTCTCTTCAGTGATGTATTGTAATTGAGTCTACTATGACTCAGGTTGTGCTCTCTCAGGAACGTGGTAGATCTTTCCCAGTTTGAAGTAACACGTTCGAGTTCGATAGCTCTAAATTGATTTCTGATTAATCTGGGGAAACAAGGAACTTCTGTGACATTATGAAGATTAATAGCATCCTTGGCCGCCTGATCTGCGCATTCGTTACCTGGTATGCCGATGTGTGATGGTATCCACATTATTTGGACAGAGACCGTAAGTCTGGAATCCGTAATAACGTTGGCATTAAAATTATTCTTATTTCTCCGGAGTGCTTTGACAGCACTGAGACTGTCAGTACATATTAAAGGTTTCTGCCCTGAGCCGGCTGCATAATTGACTGCATATTTAATTGCTGCTATTTCAGCTAAGAAAATCCCAGAGTTGTCAGGTAGACGACCTTGGTGTATAGTTAGGAGTGAAAAGTCCGTTTTTTGCTCGACAACAGAGTAGGCAGTCCTACCAGATTGGAAAGAACCGTCAGTAAATAGTACGATGTCCGGCGAAAAAGTTTGGATCTTCTCTGCTAAATGAGACTTGAAAATGTTGGGGTTAACATCCTTCTTTACAAAAGCGCATAGGCTATCATCAAGCAATATGAATGGTTGGATATCGGGGGGATTCGATGGTTTTCCAGGAATATGAATATTCAATCTTTTGAGAAGACCGACTATTTTCCCAATAGAAGATAGTGGAAATCCGAGTGATGAACTTAGATGTTTCCAAAATAAGTGATATAGTCCATCGGAACAATTAACAATAGATCTAGATGCCAGGTTTGAGGCACTCCTTTCCAGTATTCTGTCAAAATCTTGGAAATTTCCTTCCACTCTAAGAGATTCAGTAGGTGTAGCTCGTAGGAGGCCCGTTGCGGTTCTGAAACAGTTGTTCATAGATCTGTTCAGTAAGTCGGTGTTTTGTTTTGAAGTCCATCCATACAGAGTTATTCCGTGATAAATTGTGCCATATGTCAATGTTCTGCATATTTTCACCGCCGTGTCAATGTGGGGACCTTTGTATTTTGAACATATCAGCCTAAGGAGATTGTTAATTTTTCCCAGCTTAGATGAAATTTGTTTAATATGAGCATTCCATAATAAATTTTTTGTGAATATAATACCCAGTATACGCATCTGGGTTAATACTCTGATAGAGTGGGAACCAAGCCTGACTTCATCACATTGACAGCGCTTTTTTCGGCATACATGGAGAATTTCCGTTTTTTCTGTGGGTATAATTGCACCTCTCTCTTGCGCCCATTTTTGTACAGTGTCGTTAAGATTATTTAAGCAAAACGTCGCTTCTGTTGGATTGCCGGAAACAACCGCAAAAATGTTGTCAGCATAAATGCCGACGTAGTCAATACCAGGTAAATTCTCAATAGCATTTGCTAGGGAATTTGCATATATGGTGAACAATACCACTGACAGAGGTGAGCCTTGAGGGACTCCATTTTCCAAGGGATATAGTTTAGAAATGAATCCGTCTATTTTAACCATTACTCTTCGATTAGTGAGGAATGATCTGATGATATTCAGTAAAATTATGGGCACTCCCCATTTATTCATTTCAATAATCATATGTGTGTATACAACTTTGTCAAATGCTTTCTCAATGTCCTCTGAGAGGACTAAAGAATGTTTCCTTGATTTTAGGTTGTTCCTTAGAGTTTCCTCCAGATTGTGGCATAAACTATGTACTCCGTGTCGTGGCAGGAAAGCATGCTGTTTGTCGGAGATAAACTTCTTTGTGCTATTGATAAGACGTCTGGCAAGTATCTTTTCAAAAATTTTAGACAAAATTGGCAATAGCGATATCGGACGATATCCATTAAGATGGTTAGGGTTCTTCCCGGGCTTAGGGATTGGTGTTAACATGGCAACCTTCCAATCATGTGGGAAAATTCCAGTAGATAATATATTATTATAGAGCTCACAGAGTCGGATTTTAAGTTTATAAGGAGCTTTTTTAACCATGGTGTATGTTATTTTGTCAAGAGCTGGGGTGGAACCTTTAAGGTCCGTCATAATATTATTTAGTTCAGAGATGGTTATTGGGATTATTACAATTCCCATCTGATGTTCGGAGGCTGGTAGATTATAAAGATCAAGATTGTATTTGGCAGATATTACCTCTGGGCAGAAAGATGCGTCAGCACTTAACGAGCTCCAGTGCTCTCCAAAACGTTCTGTGATATCTTTAGGGTGTGATATTAAGTCCCCATTAATGTCCAGCATGGGAAAGTTGTCAATTTTATCAGTCCTTAGATTTTTAACTTTTGTCCATAGTAGTCTAATGTCCATTGCTGGATTTAGGGAGTTTAAAAATCGTTCCCAAGTAAGCCTTTTGGCTGAGATACATTCTTTTTTTAGAATTGCACATGATCTTCTGTAGGCTATGCAATTCACTGTTGTGCGATGTCTTTTAAATTTGCTCCAAGATTCCCGTTTAAAGTAAACCAATTCGACAATGACCGTATTGAACCATATTGGGTTTTTCTTCACTGGAGGTTTCCGAGTTTTGGGAATACTTTCGTTTGCGCTTTTCCTCAAGATACGCTTTATTTGTGCTGCCTCTCTGTTTACGTTGTCCGAATGTGGAAAATTACGTTCTGTATCCATAGCTTTTCTTTCGAAAAGAGGCCAGTCTGCATTTTTTTCATTAAAGCGAGATAAGAAACGCCTTTCGGTGAGTTGTATGCCGTTCGTCATAATTATAGGGAAATGATCACTGGTTTCCGGAAGTGGGAGGCAGGACCAGGCTAGTGATGGAGCTAACCCCGAACTAGCCATGGAAACATCCACAGCAGTAAGGGTGTGTCTAGTGTTCAGAATAGTGGGAGAACCATCATTTAGTACTACCAGATTTGTATCATTCGCAAAATTTTCCCAAATTACACCGCTCGCACTTATGGTTTTTGAACCCCAGAGAGTATTCTGAGAGTTCAGGTCTCCGACTAGTATATGCTCTGATCTGGGTGGGAGGCGGATATTGTTGACCATGCTATCAGAAAGTGTAATGTCGCATTCTTTATATATGTTTGTGAAGCTAATTCTTGTTGAACATTGTATAGTGACTGTTTGGTGAAGTAAGTTACCTGAAGATGTGGAGTGCTCTACTACATTGATTCCATTCTTGATCAGAACTGCTATTCCGGATTTGGCATACGAGTAATCTTTGTTGTGGTGGTAAATTTTGTATCCAGGAAGATGAAGTAGATGAAGATTTTTGTTGATGATATGAGTCTCTTGTAGCATTATTATGTTAGGTTTATGTCTACAAACAAGCATTTCTAGTTCATATTTATTGCCTAAGAAGCCTTGTATGTTCCACTGGAGGATGGCCAAGCTCAGTCTAGGGTTCACTGTCATTTAATTTTTGAGAAAATAAAGGAAAAAAAAAAAAAAAAAAAAAAAAAAAAAAAATTATAACGAAATTATATTGTAGTTTGTGTTAAATTATTATTTGGTAAAGTCTTTTTAAGCGTTTCAGGTGTTATTATCACATTCATTTGAGGAAATTTTTCATATAATTCGCTGTGTGGTGTTAAGGGATTATTGTTGTCTTCATTTGTAATTGCAGATGATCTTGGTGGTGTTTTCAAGATTTCAGAGTCGTCTGTATCATAATCGTTATCTAGAGGGAGGTTTACATCAATGTGATTGTCATCATTTATTGTTGTATGATTGTATTTGTCAAGTGCCTCTATATGGAATGGTTGTCGGGCAAATGTATCAATTTGTGGGTTATCGATAACTAGAAAGTTATCGAGAGATAATTGGGTTTTGTTGGTATTTTGTGCTTTGGAGAGCGATTTTGTGAAAGTGTTATGTACTTCTACTGAAGCTTTAGTTGAGTGTGTTGGTTTATTTTTGTTTGTGCTGATTTCGTTGCTGGTTGCTTTGTTTGTGTTGTTTTTTACTTGGTTTTCTGGTGACCCGTTATTTCTATTTTTAGATGACACATCGCTTGTGTTGTTTGTATTTGTTGCAGCCACCTGGGCATATGACATTTTTTTAACTTTATGAGATTCTGGTGTAAGTGTGTTCATAGTAGGATTTTCGTTGAAGATTTGCCAAGCTTCTCGGTTAGTGCACCTATTTTTTATTCTAATATAGTTGACCGACTTGTATTTCCAGTAGGACGGACATTCAGAGTCGTATGATGTATGGGTGTCAATATCACAGTTTACGCAGAACTTACGAGCACATGATTCATGTGGGGGAGGGTATGCACATTCTCTGCACTTCTCAATAGCTTGGCATCTGTTTTTAGTGTGGCCCAGTTTCTGGCAATTAACACATCTCATGGGATTTGGAATGTAATCTTTGACAGTGACTCTCTGCCAGCCGATTTTTGTTTTCTTGGGGCATTTAACAAGATCAAAAGTTAGGATAGCAGCACCAGTTGGAACGAATTTGTCTCCTTCTTTTTTAGTAATCTTGCGTACAGCAATAACATGCTTAGTCCACTTGATTATTTCCTCCTCTGGCAGGTTGATAATTCTTTCACAGAATACTCTACCCTGTGAAGAATTAAGACCCTGATGAAGTGCTATTTTGACCGGGACACAGTCAATGTGTGTAGCTCGGATGAATTTTTCGGCAGTTTTCTTATCAGCAACTTTGATAAGCAGGTCTCCACTTTTCATTTCTGAAATGTCCAAGTAATTGGGGGAAATGTGGTCGATTCCTCTTCCGATTTGGAAAACATTATGGGCAGCAAGAGGGATGTGTTCTGAAGCATCTTTCGGAGGTAGTGTTGAAGCTACTAGGAAGCGAGGTAGATTATCATCATCAACGGTGGTATCGTCCGTGAACTGTATAAAATCATCAGTTTTTCTTTTTCGGGTTTTTTTACGCCCTGGGGAACCAAGTTCCCAAAAGCGATTGTTGTTGTGGGCAGATGGCCCACTCATGGTGAGAATTCCCTAAGGTTATATCCAATAAATTTGCGTAACTTTCAATCAGAAAAATTAAAAATATTCCACGAAAGAGCGGAGAAATACAATCAACTGAGTGAGAGAATTTATCGATAACACGCGGAGAAAAGTATCAGTAGCACACAGTAAACGATGTTGACGCGGTGAAAGCACAACGGAAACTGGAGTTCATATATTAGTTTCTGTGGAATTCTAAGAGATTTTACCGTTTTGATACAAGTCACTTTGTATGGGAGGTAGGCGTGATTGTGATCCGATTTGGCTCATTTTAGAACTTGACCTTCATTTTTTAGATAAAAGCTTAAATATTGAATTTCGAGATGATAGTTTTAAAATTACGGCTGTAATCTTGATCACAGACAGACGGACATGGCTAAAACAACTCGGGTGGTGATGCTGATCAAGAATATATATACTTTTCTATACCTACCACGCCTCCTTATGGGCGTTACAAACGGAGTGACAAAATTAATATACCCCCATTTACGTTTTTTAAATGTGGGTTATAAAAATGTTTAACAGCTCCTGTACCCACCATTCTGAGACGAGACTACCTTGGCTTATACGTTATCGCAACGTTTTGGTGTTTCTGCGTTTATTGTGTTGTTAATAGTGCTTTTAAAATTGTCATGCCTATTGCGATTGTCGATTGGCAGTAGATAAGCGATTATTAAGCGTTTATCGATTAGCGATGGTATTGTTAGTGTCGTTTACTCGACTAACTACCGACTGTGCATAGCTTTTTGATCGACCATTTATATACTACCATCTAGAGCTTTTTCTTTATCGATGGTCGCATGTTTTCCGCGTATAAAATGTAAATAGTAAGTTATTTGCGTTGGAAGTTGTTAAAAAATTTAATACAGATGAAATACATTTAAGATCAAATATTGCAAGCAACAAAAAGCAACTGGCGCGGTTGGTTCAGCTGATGCTCGAGCCAAAAATCTGTTTAAAATTGAATTAACCCTTCGTTACATGATATTTTCTCCCTGTGTATAAAAATATTTTATGTCTTTATTTGTGATTGGGGAGGTTTAGAGAATGTATAAACGAAATTTGGATGCTCTGCAATGAATAGGAGCGAAGTTACGCAACATTGCATATGTGCAATTTCATGCAGGCAAGCAATAAAAATTAGTATATGATGGTTCATATGTTAATTTTTATTAATTTGTATTTTATATTTTTGAAAGGGAATTATATGCTTTTAATAACTTAAACTAAGATATATTTCCCAGTTGTCAATTTAAATTGACAATTTTAAGCAAAGGAAAATATAAGACACTGATTTGCAATGTCACAAGGAACAAAAAACAAAACCTTAATTTGAAGCTCATTGTATTAGAATTCATTACATAAGTACATAAAACATTATTCATTACGAAATTGTTCAATAGCAATGCATTTACTAATATTATCGTATAGCGTATGTTTATCTTACAGCTTCCAATAAATGGGTGGAACAAATTGACTTCCCCCATAAATGAATTGTATTGTGAATCAATTCGGACACTCAATGGATATTTTTTTCACACAACTTCTTATCGAATCGTTCAGCTAAGGTCTCAGGACTTTAACTACAATGGTTTGACATCAAATTAACAACTTTATTATCTCTCCATGAAATCAAATGTACGTTAACATCATCATGGTAAGCTACATATTCCACAGACTCTCCTCGAACACTCGGTAGTTTTGAGTTCGGAATTCTGTTCCGACGGATTGTACCCAATAAATACCCCTTTTGGCTAGTTCAATAGTTAGTTGTAGTGTTCATACAATGATTATGATAAAAAAAACTTTATAATTCATATTAGAAGTACTTTCCGTAAAACTCTTTTATAACAATATTTACACAAGCCGGAGATCATTTTCTTCGTGGTGACGAAGATAGGGGCTGTTTTCTTGACCCAAGTTATTTATTTAAAAAATTAATTTATTTTTAAATTTAGCTTTAAATGTAGTTAAGTGCATAGAATTGCACATCTGCAATATAACCTCATATCTGCAATGTAACTTCAAAATGTCTCAAATGCATGATATTGCATGTATGCAATTAAGCCATTTATTTTATGAAATTAATGTTATAATGCTCAAAAAAATTAGTAAGCTTAAAGAAAATTAACTTATATTCTGGAACATTACTTACATTTTAACGTTTTTTTGATATTTCTTGTATAATTATTAAAAATATTCACTTATTTTTTCTACATATCAGACAGACCTTGTTCAAATCAATATTTTGGACAAATTAAATCCCCAATTTGACAAAAGAAGGCAACAATTAATAAAAAAATGTCTAAATTTATTTTTAAATAAAATTCCGTTAGGTATATTCACAGGGTGTGTATACCATATCTCTTAGAAGTCAACATTGCATATGTGCAATACCATGCAACGAAGGGTTAACAATTCGCAATAGTCTAAATTTTTGTCGATTGAATTACACAATACCAAAACGAATTTTAATCGACTCAATCGATTGTATTCTATTCTACTGGCAATCGAAAATCACGATAGGCACCTGTTTCTTAGCAAAGAAGTGGAATAACACGTGAACATTTTCGTGAGATTATTTTTTACAACTTTCCTCGAGAATTTTCTCAAAAAGAATGCATCGATGAACTTAATTCGACGTTTGGCGATGAAGCACCATCAAAAACTTCTGTTTATCGGTGGTACACAGAATTCAAGTGTGGCCCTACTTTGCTCACTGACGAATTTCGTGAAGGGCGTCTAAAATCTCTTGCACCACATAACAATGATGCTGTGCGTGAACTGATAATACTTGATCGTCATATGGCACACATTAAGATTGTGACATCCCTGGGCAAAATTAATACAAAATTGTGAAAAAGATTTGTTCACGTTGGGTTCCACATTATTTGACAATCGCTCAAAAAAAGGCCTGTGTCTTGTGATTGGTGCCAAGAAACGTGCAAGAAATATAATCGCGGTGCTTCAAAAGACGTACAAATGGCCCATAAAGTCTGCGTTTGTTCATTATCTATTCCTTGTTATTATAGTTGATCGTGAGCTCTTAGCTCAGAGGCGCAATTTTATAAAATTATTGGAGCGAGCGAGCGAAGCGAGCGAAGCTCCCATGGAACAACTTGCATGAAGAATGTTTAAAGGAGCAGAACTCTGAAATGGGTTGACCAATTTTAATATTTCTTTTTCTAAACTGTTCTACTGATCTTAAATTAGGTGCCTGCGAAGCCCAAATTTGGAAATTCTGTTTAGTTTAGAAATGTATTGAAAAAAATATTTCCATATCTTTCTTTGTTGATACATATTCGCTTAATTCAGTTTGCTGCTTGCCTGCTGTTTGTATGTATACGTCGTTCGCTTCGCTCGCTCGCTATAAATAACCGAACAGCATGGAACAACAACAACAACAAAAACATTAAAGCAAATGTTGTTCGCTGCAACAGCTGTTTATTACTAACTAAAATAAATAACTGCTATGCTGAAGTTCGTAAATGGATGCAAATACATTAAAATTAAATTATTTAAAGTTTTTACTTTCGTGTGTTGGTAAACCCTGTAAAATAAAAGAAATTTGCAATTTTTTTTAATTTTTTATTATTTGGTGACTGGTAGGCTTATTAGCTTTTATTGCTTCCACTAAGAATGTGCTGATTTTAACACCAACTCATCAAACCATTATCAGATTCTATCAATTCATGACTATAACTTATGGTGTTTTCGTTTCTACCAGAAAATGTTACCTTTTCATTGCCCTCTTCTTTTTTCGTGTTCGATTGTTAAATAAGTGCAAACGGGTGAAAAAAATCTGTGTTCGTTTCTTAAAATGTTACATTTATAAAGGGCAAAAATGGCACATTTCTTGCCCTGCGAAATTATTTGAGGGGAGAATGTTGCCCTGAAAATCAGCTGATTGCTTTAAACGAAACTATTATGAAATGCGTGTGTTAGACCAGGTTAAATATATGCATTCATAATTTGACACTTAAATAATATTTTTAATAAAGCAAATTTTTTATTTTTGGCGCACACAAATATATCAGCTGATTGAGTAAGCAGGGTAGTGTTTTGTGTTCAAAACCTGCACTTTTTGAGGGTTGAGTGCAACACTTGAAAAATGTTGCACTGTGGTAGGGCAACATATTTTTATAGAAACGAAAACACCAATAGATTTAAATTCAAATAATTAACAAAAAAAACCAATAAATGTTATAAAATCGTCTTTAGCAGTTTTAATAAAATGCATTTTTTCGACAATATTTAGAAATAATTCTAAGCCTCCATTCCTATCCATGTTGCGATCAATATCACGATATTCTAATTTGTAGGTCCTAGGATCTAGGATATTGTGATATTGATCGCGACATGAATTGAAATATAGACTTAGAAATGTTTCTAAATATTGTCAACATTTAGTTCATTAAAACTGCACTAGACGGTTTCGTATATGAAGCATCAAAAGGGAGCACTCAGCATTTGAATAGAGATGAAAGTCGAGTCTTGGTTTTTGTTCACATTGCTTTAAACAACAATTTAACATAACAGTTATACTAAATTAAATAAGGAAAGTGTTCGTAATGAACCAGATAATGAGTCAAATTGGACAGAACAACAAAATTTCAGGGAATGTTTATTAAGAGTATCATTAGAAGAACTGTCTACAAATCACTGACTTATTCGGCACCCCCTGTAATCCAATATTTCCATTATTATTGGATATTTTTTTGACAATCTTCGCTAATGTAGATAATGCATTATTGAACAGGTTACTTACTTGTACTTGTATTGATTGATATATATTATGATTTTATTCATAATTTTTGATTATTTTAGTATGTACATTTATTTGTACACAATTATTTCCTAATGTAAAGTTATTATTTTTTGTAAGTTCTATAGCATTAATAACGTCGATTTTATAATAAAACGTAAGCTTTATATTGTACTAGCTGATACCCGACGCGTTGCTGTCGTAGCGGAAATGATTTCTATCTCTATCTCTATCTCTATCTCTATCTCTATCTATATCTATATCTCTATCTCTATCTCTATCTCTATCTCTATCTCTATCTCTATCTCTATCTCTATCTCTATCTCTATTTCTATCTCTATCTCTATCTCTATCTCTATCTCTATCTCTATCTCTATCTCTATCTCTATCTCTATCTCTATCTCTATCTCTATCTCTATCTCTATCTCTATCTCTATCTCTATCTCTATCTCTATCTCTATCTCTATCTCTATCTCTATCTCTATCTCTATCTCTATCTCTATCTCTATCTCTATCTCTATCTCTATCTCTATCTCTATCTCTATCTCTATCTCTATCTCTATCTCTATCTCTATCTCTATCTCTATCTCTATCTCTATCTCTATCTCTATCTCTATCTCTATCTCTATCTCTATCTCTATCTCTATCTCTATCTCTATCGCTATCTCTATCTCTATCTCTATCTCTATCTCTATCTCTATCTCTATCTCTATCACTATCTCTATCTCTATCTCTATCTCTATCTCTATCTCTATCTCTATCTCTATCTCTATCTCTATCTCTATCTCCATCTCTATCTCTATCTCTATCTCTATCTCTATCTCTATCTCTATCTCTATCTCTATCTCTATCTCTATCGCTATCTCTATCTCTATCTCTATCTCTATCTCTATCTCTATCTCTATCTCTATCTCTATCTGTATCTCTATCTCTATCTCTATCTCTATCTCTATCTCTATCTCTATCTCTATCTCTATCTCTATCTCTATCTCTATCTCTATCTCTATCTCTATCTCTATCTCTATCTCTATCTCTATCACTATCTCTATCTTTATCTCTATCTCTATCTCTATCTCTATCACTATCTCTATCTCTATCTCTATCTCTATCTCTATCTCTATCTCTATCTCTATCTCTATCTCTATCTCTATCTCTATCTCTATCTCTATCTCTATCTCTATCTCTATCTCTATCTCTATCTCTATCTCTATCTCTATCTCTATCTCTATCTCTATCTCTATCTCTATCTCTATCTCTATCTCTATCTCTATCTCTATCTCTATCTCTATCTCTATCTCTATCTCTATCTCTATCTCTATCTCTAACTCTATCTCTATCTCTATCTCTATCTCTATCTCTATCTCTATCTCTATCTCTAAGTGGAACGACTCGTGTAAATTGATAACCAAATTTCGAGGCTATGCTACTTATAATTCCAAAGTTATTCGATATCGCAAATTTAGCTTGTATGGGCGGAGCCACACCCCCTTGTTCAATGACGTCTCAGTTTTCCAGTAGAAGAATATCACCCAATAGTAATTCCATACTGAATTTCGTTGTTAAACGACGTTTAGTTCCAAAGCTATCTGATATCAAAAATTTTAAGTGTATGGGCGTAGCCACACCCCCTTTTCGAAAGCCCATCCCAGTTTTATAGTATAAATATATCACCAAGTGGAAACTCCATACTGAATTTCATTATTATACGGCATTTAGTTCCAAAGCTATTCGATATCATAAATTTGAATTGTATGGGCGGTACCACACCCCTTTGGCCTATACTTGATAAATTTTGCTAGCCGAAGGACGCGACTAAATAGTTCGCTCCTACCAAGTTTCATTGATGTGTGACTTATAGCTTGAAAGTTATACCGAAAATTTGGTCTGCTGAAAAAGTGCCACGCCCCACATTCAACGCCCATAAAATTTTACCTGTGGAACGGCTCTTGTAAATTAAGGTAGAACACCGAATTCCGATGCTATGTGAACTATAACTTCAGAGCTATTCGCTATCGTAGATTTGGGTTGTATGGGAGGTGCCACGCCCCCTTGTCATTTTCAAACAATTTTTTTTTTAAAACCATCTAGAGAACGTACCCTACAAAATGGTATCGGCAGATTTTTTTTTTACCCAGCCGAACTCTCAAACACTCGTCACAAACAGATTTGACAACATTTTTTTATATATATAGATTGTTTAATTTACTTAATTTGACACACATAATGGAGTATGATTTGTACTTCAGAGTATAACATACATAACCTTATTATTTTTTTTAAGCTTTGAACCAAGGTTTTTAGGTATAATACCTATTCAGTCAAGTCTGCTTTGGTTCGAAATGGGGTGTGAGCGAAGGGGCAATCAATTCAATTCAAGTAATAAGGCAATCTCATCCACAAACTACGACTCCAAGTCGTAAATATTGATGAGTTTTCAATTTCAGCTGATTACTTAATGAAAGAAAATTGCAAACGCGAAAGGTCAAAGCGTAGGATCATGTCCTAGCTGGGATTCGAACCCGGGACCTCTGGGGTGGCAGTTGATCACGTTTGACGCACATTTACCGCATTTGTTACCATTTGCGTTAACGCATGTTACCATTTGCGTTATCAATGTTACCATTTGTCACTTTGTGGCCAAATTGTATGTAAACGGTAAACTTCCGGTACATTTTTAGACACATTTTTGAAAATTTTTAACGTGAATAATCACAAAAAGCGCTGAAATTGAAGAATACAACATTAAGAAGCTGAAAAATGTTGGCAATGCTGTGACAATCATCAATGCTTTACACACCCACGAGCGTTGTTAGACTCCTTCGACGATGCAAGAGGTTTAAGCCAAAAATTGAGACTTAAATTAATGAGTCAAAATCTTTTTCTATTAGTGGGACTGTGCAATGGGCCACAGGTGAGGTTGTTGAAATTTTCTATAACAATTGCGAAAGTGGCCGATTTATAGAAGAATTTCCTTTGTGCATTATGATCAAATTTCCCAATTATTCTGGACCAAAATACAACAATTTAAATGTTCTACTTATTTATTCCGCAGTGGTATCATTCAAAAGAGGATCAACCAATTTTACTCGCAAGAAATTTTCACTATAACTTGCGTATGCCATTAATATTAAAAATTGCAAAGAGTAATTCTCAATCAAGCAGTTTTCGTTATAAGAGAAAGGGAATTTAGGTTATATTCCTTATGATAGGCTATTCCATATGATAAGAAAATAAATAAAAAGAAAGGATTGTTTCAAAAACGTCAAGAATACAATAAAATATTGTATTTCAACTTAAATATATTAACATTTTTTTGTAATTGAATGTTTGAGATCTGGTAATTTTATTGACAAAAAGTAGAATCTCCATTTAATTGAAATTACAAAACCTATTTAATACCTTTGCTTTTATAGTTTTTAGAAAAATCTATTGGAGCTAGCAACTCAACTAAATTGCCTCCACAACGTACCAATTTATGTGGCTAGCTAGCAAACGCGTAAGTGTTTGCTAAGCGACTGCTACGACCTAGTATATTATAAAAAATTTTCAGTCAGTCCGGGAAGAATGTAAAATTATAAATATGGTAAAGGTTAATCGTCGAATTATATCAACAAAAATTGTTGAAAATATTTATGAAATGTTTAAAAAGTATTTGTGCCGAAACCGCTAAAAAAATTTTACGTAAAGTCGATGGCAATAATGTTGAGAATATTTACTTACTTATTTGACGTTTACAACCGTTCATCGGTTTTGGCCTCGTGTAAGAATTTGCGCCAGCCATTTCTGTTTTGCACTTGCTGGTGCCAGTTGGAAACACCGAGCTTCATCATCAAGCGTTTTTCATCTGTCCAACATAGCCTAGCCAGCGTAGCCGCTCGATTTTGATGCACTTCACTATTTCGACGTCGATGTACAGCTCATACAACTCATGGTTTCATCGCATTCGGTACACCCAATTGACGCAGATTGCACCAAAGATCTTACGAAGATTCTTTCTCTCGAAGGCTCCCAAAGTCTTTTCATCAGAACTGCTCAACGTCCAGGTTTTTGGTACATATAACAGGACGGGCATGGTAAGTGACTTTAAGAGCGTGAGTTGTATTCGTCGAGAGAGGACTATGCATCTCAATTGCCTACTCAGCCTAAAGTAACACTTGTTGATAAGAGTTATCCTTCTTGTAATTTTAATACTGACATTGTTCGAGGAGCTTATGCTGAATCCCAGGTAGACGAAGTCTTTAACAACTTGTAAGGACGTGTTGTCAACAGTGACGTGGTTTCCAATATGCTGGGACTGTTTGTTGACATTAGGTATTTCGTCTTATCTGCGTTCACTGCAAGGCCCATTAGAATTGACTCTTTCGCTAATTTGGAAACTGCTGCATTGACTTCGCGCGTATCATGGTCAATATTATCGTTGTCATCAGTATACGCCAGCAACATAATACTTGTTATAAAATATTGTGCCACTACGTCTCAGATAATCAAAAGTCCCACGATAAGGAACAACCTAGTCTAAAACCTCATTTGGTATCGAATGGAGGAGTGGTATCCTTCCCGATTTTAACTGTGCTGCTGGTATTGCTCAGTATCATTCTGCAAAGACTATTGGACTGTCGATTCCTAGGTAATCGACAAAAAGATCGTGCGTGTTGATTTGTTGGGTCTTCTCCAAGATTTGTCGTAGCGTAAATATATGGTCTATTGTGTATTTGCCAGGTCTGAAGCCACACTAATAAGATCCAATCAGCTGATTTACGATGGGCCTTAGTCTTTTACATACTATAATAACCTAGACAGGACCTTATATGCAATATTAAAAAGACTTATCCTACGTTAGTTGGCGCAAATGGTGGGATCGCTTTTCTTGCAGATTGGGCAGAGCACACTTCCAGACATATTTTGCATAGGAGCTCATAAATTCAAACAGGGTCGATCACGTAGTCCCCTTGCGAGGTAAGCGACACTTTACGTAAACAGGAAAGAGTCAATGAGACAAATGCTGTTCCTATGGTCGATACTGATTTAAATAGAGCTTTGCCTCCATTCTTGAAGAGCTCGGCAGGTAGGCCATCGGCTTTGTTGTTTTTAAACCGAGTTAAAGCTTTAAAGACTTCGTTATAGAAGAGCAGTGGAACTTCAACGATGTCGTCTGCAATTGGGTTTTAAGAGATATCATCTCTATTGGCGGGATTGTTTTCGTCGTCGCCATTCAGAATTCTAGAGAAGTGTTCCTTATATATCATCAGGGTACTGAATAGGAATAGGCTTAATTATAGAAGCAAAGTTGGTAATTGGGTTCATCACAACCCTGTTTTATAAAATAATTTCTTTGAATAATGCGCCTACAAATTATTTAGCTGAATATGAAAAAAAGCGTTGTACGGGAATGTGATTCGTGCAGTTCTCCAAAATTTTTTTAGCAATGTGGCCCATTTGTGACTTAATGGCTTAAGACAATACGTCCTCTGAGTAAAATAAGGCTGTATGTGTAAATTGGGGTTTTTGAGTTAATGATACAATTCTACATCTTCAAATGAGATATGTGCTAGCTGTTCGCACAGTCGACAATTTTTTCATACAAGGTCTGTTTCCGTACTTTACACTGTGTAAGATTTGTGTAAAATGTGTGCAAGAGAGTAAAAACGAAATGTGAGAATAGTTGCAAAAGTACGGAAACAGCTTCTAGTAAGTTTCATGCACTGAACACATTGACGACGGCAACGACATTACGACATCTGTCAAATTTTTTTACATGTATTTCTTATGGAGAGAATTTGGTCTAATGTCGCAATGTCGTGTCGTCGATTTAGAACTATTCCTAATTTGACAGCTTGTCGTCGCTGTCGTCGTCAATGTGTTCAGTACATCAAGCACAAAACAGCTGATTTTGACTGCAGACGCCAGCACAAAATTTAAAACACTTTCACTCAAATTATCAAAAGCCATTTGTAATGAAAACTGAACAATTACTTAATTTTTATTTATTATTATTTATTTATTGTACGTAAATTTCTTTTTAGGCACACAATTTGTGAATTTATTAATTGCAAAACATAAACCATTATGAAATGTAATTTGACATTTGCTTCTTCTTATTGATGCTTATTCTTCTTGATGCTTGTTCTTACTTTACTCGAAGTCTCGAGTTCTAGCATGATACAATTATAAGGTAGGCCCAATTCGGAGATAAAAAAAACGAAACAGCAAAGCAAAGCAAAGTAAATCAAAACAATTGCGTAGGTATAATGTCACTTTTGAAAATTGAAGTTTATTCGTTCAGCCATAAGGATGTATAATTTACTTTAAATAGTATGAATCTGGTTATTGGGTATTGAGTACCCAGATTTTATGTGAAATAATGCAAGAAAAGTAAGCAAAAACCCTAAAAATTAATATGAGCCATTTTTCAAAATATAATACAGAATAAATTGTATGTTGGCTTTCAACGAAGCAAATAAAAGTTAATATTTTATATAATTTTCATTCGACTACTTAGTTCGATAGTTCAGTAAACAATTTATTTGTATCGCTTTGTATTGTATTTTGACATTATACCTACGCCTTTGTTATTGTTTTGTTGTTGATTTGTAGTCATAGAGAGCGTGTTTTTGCTGGGCCTACCTTATAATTGTATCATGGAGTTCTAGCACTCTCTGTGCACTTTGTGTGCTCGAGAGAGCGATTTTATGCTTGTTCTTCTTCTCCCATTTTAAGTACAGAAAGTACGGAAACAGAAAATAGTGTCCCACAAGTTACACAGTGTGGGTACGGAAACAGACCTACAATTTTAAATTTTTTACGTTCAGTAAAATGGTGTCGTATGTATTCGTTGTTCCGCACGTATGGCAAAGTTTTACAACATTCCGTGCATGGTGTAATTAACAGGGTGAACCTAAATTTTTAGCGTCTCTCAAAAAAATTTTACCTGAACTTGTCAAAAACAGCAGATGCTTTAAATTCAATTCTCATATTTTCAAATTTTAAGCTAAAGTTGCAGAATAATCTGTTACAATTTGACAGTTTTCCGCAGTGTGCCTCTTTTTGTCCTTTTCTTTTCTCTCTTTGTCAAAATTTTTTGCCAGAAGTAGGGAAATTTGTAAATGTCACTTTCACCTTGTTAATTACACCATAAACAGACGCATATGCAAATTAAGTGAATGAACCATGGTATAATAATACATGGTAGCATTGACAACTGCTTATTTTCTCTTCAACAGGAAAACATAAACTGTCAAACACAGCTTGTTTTGCAAATACATCAGCAGCTGCTGTGGTTGTTGTTTTTTTTCACTTCAAGGTTTTCAACATTGCTTGTGTTTTCAATGGCGGATTGTGAGCGCTCTCTTTTTGAGTATATTTTTTGACAGTAGATGATTTCCCAAGCAACTGTCAATGCTACCTTGTATTATTATACCATGTGAATGAACTTCCAGCTTTATTTCTTTAACTCGTTGACTTCTATATGAATCAGAGTTGGCAGCACTGTTAAAAAGTGAAAATCAACAACAAAAACGTCAACAAAAGAAATGACGACAACATCGGACTGTGTTGATTGAAAGCTAAAATTAAATTTATCTGATTTTCTAGGATTTGCATCAAGTCAATACAAACATATTCAACAGTGCCAATTCAATTGGCAAAAATATGTCTTTTTTTGCCCATGGTGGCGATTTAGTGAACTTGAATGTGGGTGGACAGAGGTTTGTAGTTTGCGTGTGTTTCAATATCGACGATTATCTATTTTTCAACTTTAGATTTTCAACATCGCGACAAACGCTAACGTGGATTCCGGACACTTTCTTCACAGCGCTTCTAAGTGGCCGCATCGCCAGTTTACGTGATGAGAACGGTGCCATATTCATTGATCGAGATCCAGCACTATTCTCCATTATACTCAACTATTTACGAACCAAGGACATCGATATCAAAAATTGCGAAATTCGAGCACTGCGACATGAATCTGAGTACTATGGAGTCACACCACTGGTTAAACGTCTAATGTTGTGCGAAGACTTGAACCATTCCTCTTGTGGCGATGTTCTATTTTATGGCTTCCTTGCACCCCCAGCTCTACCGACAAATGATAATATAAGCTGTGCCACAGTTGGAGTCAATGCTGCTGCAGTTGTAACAGCCGCCGATACTGCAAGTTCGACATCAGCGCCATGTTCATCTTCGAGTGCATCCTCGAATACTTCATGTGGTAGTTCTAGTGCAGCTGTAGAGCCATGCCAACCGTCAACATCAACAGGGCTAATATCTGGTTCAAACAATGCACGGCCTGGGTCGATGGTACGGGTCCCTGAGACTTCTACTTCTTCAAGACACACCTCGCATTCGCGCAACTCCTCATGGGACTTGCGTTCGGGCAGACAGGATGTGCGTCCTTGGACCACTGGCACAACTGGTCATTCGCGTACTGCTTCGCTGGATCTCATGCGTCATTCACGCAACTCTTCGGCAGATTTGAACAAATTGATTAAAAACGATGTGGGGCTGGTGTTTAGTCCAACACTCACATCAAATTGGATGGATCCGTTGCGAGTGCAGATTATTAAGGCGCATCAAAACTGGATTGCCGTGGCATATGCTCATTTTGTCACTTGCTATCGTGTCAAGGATTCCAGCGGCTGGCAGTTAGTATTCACTTCACCCCACATTGATTCGACTATAGAGCGCATTGCTATAAATTCCAAGGTTAGAATATTTTTCCTGTGATGGTATTGCTTTACAGTGTCTAATCCTATGCGACAGGTCAATATGTCGACGGCTGAACCCATACCCAGTAAAATGATTGCAATTTCATACGGTAGCCAGATAAGATTGTGGAGCATACACGAGGGTGGCAATAAGACGGATATTGGCGTATTCAATCTGAATGTGCGTGTAGAATATCTATTCTTTATTGGAAGCCAGCTAGTGGCGTTATCCTCATCAGGCAAAATTGGTGTTTGGCATGCAATGACTCAGCACTGGCAAATTCAGGACTTGGTACCCATTTTATCCTTTGATTCAGCAGGTTCCTTCTTGCTCCTGGGATGCAACAATGGCTCTATTTATTATATAGGTTTTAACATACGTGCAATCTTTGTACATTCAAGCTCATCATATAAAATTTTCTTAAATATCAAACAGATATGCAAAAGTTTCCGCTGCGCATGAAAGACAATGATTTGCTTGTTACTGAACTATACAAAGATCCAGCACTAGATCCGATAACTGCTATTTCGGTTTATTTGACCCCAAAAACATCAAGTAAGTTGGCACTAAAATATTGCACGAATAAATCTTAAAATAATTCATGCTTCTTATTCAGGTATTTGTGGTAATTGGATTGAGATTGCTTACGGCACTAAATCCGGAGCAGTACGTATTATTGTGCAACATCCAGAAACAGCCGGTCATGGTCCACATCTCTTCGAAACATTCACAGTTCATCAAAGTCCAGTGACTAAGGTGACCATAATCTACATTTTTTATAAAGAACTTAATTAAAATTTAGTTTTTAATAGGTCACGTTGTCGGAAAAGTTTTTGGTATCCGTTTGTAGTGAATATCACCATGTGCGAACTTGGAGCCTGACGCGTTTTCGCGGTATGCTTTCGACGCAACCTGGTTCTACGCCGGAGGCCTCTTTTAAAATTGTCTCACTCGAGGCCACCGATATACACTACAGCTATGTTGCCGGCAACGACTTTGGCCCCTATGGAGACTACGATGAACAGATATTTGTGCAGAAAGTTGTACCCGAAACGGATCAGCTTTATGTGCGCCTTGCTTCAAATGGTGAACGTGTTTGCATTATAAAATCTGTTGATGGTTCAACTATTACTTCGTTTTGCGTACACGAGTGCGAAGGTTCGTCACGAATGGGCTCGCGTTTTATACTAACTGGACATTGCAATGGTGCTATTCAGATGTGGGACTTGACAACTGCTTTATCACTCTTCTTAACTCAGCAGAGAAATTCGTCTGAAATCCCAGCCAAGAAAACTCTGGGTGGCCCAGATACAAATGAGCTGCTCCGCTTGCTGGATCAATGTGAAATCAGCAACAGTCACTGTTCGACTCCTTGTATGTCGCCGTGCCTTTCCGCTGTGGGTGGTGCAACAACTGTTGCCACTATCGCAAGAATGAAGGAAAGCAACATTGCGCTGCTCAACCAATTCCATCAACAGCAACAACAGCAGCAGCAGCAACATGGGGGTAGTAATAGTGAATGATGATGAAATGCGGATGCTTTTGTCCAACGAATTTCTTCATTTTTAACACCAACATTAGTTTTGGAGTATTTTTGCAAATAAATAACACAGCATATAATATATATTTTTAGATTAACTAAAATTTTGCAACAGCACGAATGGATAACTTAAGAAGTATTTCCAATAAACACACTCAATCCATTTTTAAATAATTTTAATCTATTGAAATTTTTATCATATTTAAATCCTCTATACACATGCAAATATATTTATATATCTATTAATGTTTTGTTAATTTTAATAAATGTTTAAACTTAATAGCATACAAAGCTTAAATAATTATTGGACGTATGTTACTATAAAAATATTTTTAAGAACTTTGCTGCTAGTCAGATTATACGGAGTTATTGAAGATGGTAAGTGCAAAGAATATCCACTTTGGAGCGCGGTGGTCTTTAACTTAGCAGAGGATAAATAGATATCCGTGGGAATGGCCAAGCACTGAATATCCGGACGGCACAAAGAAAGACTTATAAAATTTTTTGATCGAGACTGCAACCTGCTGGCTTAAAACATATATAATCAACGCATTGGGTTTTTGAGAACAAATTATAAAAAAAACTTTGACATGTGTGAGTATTAAAAAGGCATAATTGAAGATGAACGAAAACTTAAATTATGTAAATACACAAATATATGTACTTAAGACCTGAATCCAATTTCGGTGGTGCCGCTCTCAAGTGGTTTAGAAGTTATAGCGTCCAAAATTGCAGAAATAGGCCTGAAAAAATTTGAAATTTTTTGTTTAATTTTTCCTACAAAACTAAGCATTACTTTTGTAGGAAAACTAAAAAAACAAACTATAAGTTTTAAGGCCCATTTTCCCAACTTTGGACACCTATAACTTCTACACTACTTGAGACGATCCTGAATTGTTTTCACCATTAGCTTTCTTAGCTCCATATACACATTTTGAAAATTTCCGTTCTTTAATTGTTCAATTTAAAACACTAAATTTTCAGAGTAAAAAAAAATATTGATTTATATGTTGCAACAAAAGCTTGTGAAGTGTATTTTATTCTCTAAAACAAGTATAATTTATGCACCAACAAATTTGCAAAGCGCATCTTTTTATACTTATGAGAATGTTCATACACCTAAAAGTTTATTAAATTTATTTACTAAAAGATCTAGAAAGTGAAAAATTCGGGTATGTAAAAAGTGGTTACTGAGTAGCGGCCGTGGCGCTTTGGGTAAAGTGCGTGATCCATACGCCAGAGAACCCTGGTTCAGTTTCCATCTTACACAGAAAGTTTTTCAATTGAATTAATTTTTCTGTTCGGTCGCCACCTCTCTGCAGACAATGGCAAACCTCAGAGTAAATAATGCCAAGTAAAGCTTTTTGAGAACATGCACATTAGCCGTTCGGAGTCGGCATAAAACTAGTAGGTCCAGTTCTCGATCAATTGTGTTTAAACATTTAATAACACGCACAACACAATTTGATCATAAGAAGTTCGGTCAAAGTCCTTTCAAGGGCTGAAATGGCCAGTTTATGTTTTTTTATTTCTAAAGTGGTAATAAGTCAAGTTCTAAATTGAGCATTGAAGCACACATGATTTTACAAAGGCGTAAAAAAAATTGTGGCGTCCGTGGCGTAGTTGGTTAAAGTGCGTGGCCGCTATGTCAAAGAACCTGGAGACCCAGGTTCTCGAACCCCAGCAGCGACAGAAAATTATTTGAATTAAAATAATTTTTCTGTACGGCCGCAACCTCTCTGCAGACAATGGCAAACCTCAGAGAGTAATAAAAATGCCATGTAAAGCTTCTTGAGAATAAGAACATTCCGTTCATCGCCGTTCGGAGTCGGCGTTAAGCCTGTAGGTCCATTTCTCGGTCAATTGTGTACAAACTTAATAACACGCACAACACAATTGATCATAAGAAGCTAGGTCAAAGTCCTTTCAAGGGCTGAAATGGCCAGTTATTTATTTTTATTTTTTATTTATAAAAATTAAGATCTTTATTTTATGGCGATTTTACCAGCAAAAAGCAATTTTTTCACAAATTTGATGGCGAAAAAAAAATCAATTAGTATAAAAAATAGCGTGTGCACTTTCTAGAAAAACATTTGTAGTTCACGAAAAAATTACTTGTTAAGAAAAAAAATTATATATATATATTACCATATATATATATTACCAAACATAAGTTAAAAATATTCGAATAACCTGACGGAAAATATCCGTATTTTCAAATAACCTGAAATAACCTTTCGTGTATTTTACTTTCAGAGAAGTGTGAGCAGTTTCAATCCATTGCACAGGATTTTCTGCTCTTGCCTTCTTGGACAAGGTGTACTTATGTTTGGTTCTATCAGCTGATAGAAATTTGTTTCATTTAAAACCAATGAATAAGAAAGGAATTAATTGCATACCAGTTTGTTATTTCTCTAGGGATTTTATTAAAAACCAATTTATTTTATATTTCTTTATTACTCCGAAGTAAATTATTTAAATTAATTATAATCATTAAAATAAGTGTAAAAAAGCAACATTTGTAAAATAAAACTTAAACGTTCTCTTAAAGTTGCTGTAATTTTTACTTCAACCATTAAATTAAAATCATAAAATTTAAAATATACAAACTTTATATAAATATAAATATATATATATTAATACAATGAAAAGAAAAACTATTCTAAATTATTATTTAATAATTGTAAGCCTTTTTCATTATAGCTAAAATTGCGCTCAATAACTTTGCAAGTTGCACTGGAATCTTGTTTTTTTTTCTTCTTGTTAATACAATAATACTTTGTACATTGAAATAGGTTTTATGTACGTTGCGGTAAAATAGTTCCATAGAAAATATATATTTAGGTATGTATGTATGTAAGTTATACTATGTATATATTTATATGTGTGTGCAAAAGTGTACTAAAGTGTGTGCGCAGTTATATTTAGTGCTAATCTATGCCTTAAGTCTGGATAAAAAGTGGGTAAAACTTAAAAATATGCGGAGATGGGCGAGTGGTCTTGCCTCATTGAAGGCTGAAAAGCTGCCAATGGTTAAAGTTGCATGGCCAACAACTTTCGCTTTTTAAATGGTATGCTTTGATATGTTTAAAAAATAAATAGCATTAAAGCTTAAACTTGGAAATAATCATCGACCACGAGCGTTTCACTTATATCTGTGCTACTTGTAGAAGGTGGCTTTGAGCCGTTTGCTATTGATTCAATGGTATGCTGAACATCCGATGTTGATCTGTGGCTGCTACGTTCCTCGGGTGTTATTGGCGTACTAAGCTGTGTGTCGGAATAGTCTGTATGCAGTCGTTCATATGGATTTTCACGACTACCGGCATTCAAGTAGCACACTGACTCATAATTGGGATCCGTGTCACTACCCGTCAGAGACTCATACTGTGAGGAAGGTGTTTGGCGTGAACTCAACGTGCTGGTTGTGCTTGTTAAATTGCTTGAGGAAGTTGTGGAACTGTTCACAATTAGCGAGGAAGACGTTAAGGACGACGGCGTAATAGGCAACTCCGGTAGCCGCGGTGTTCTGGCGTCCGATACATCTTCTAGTGCAGGCGCTGCTACTGAGTTTAGTTGCAGTAGCGCTGGTTTCTCTGTGGTTTCCGCTATGCGTGCATAATGATCGGAATCAGTGTCGTTGGCTTTGGTTTCTAATATGCTGGCATAATTGTGATTAGCCTCATTGTTGCCACTAGCTTTTAGTACTTCACCAATAGTGCTGTAACCACCTGTAGTGCTGTCCTCCATTTCAGCACCTTTTACTTTACTATAGCCATCGATTGAGTCCTCATCTATGGGTATACGATGCTTTTCCAGAACCTTAGCGTAGCCATCATCGGAGAGGGCGGCAGATGAAATAATGCTATTGCTGTATTTTGGGGTCTTTAACTCTTCATAGTTTGGGTCGTAGTCGGATGATTTTTTCTCGTTGTCTAAATTGTCGGAGTTGAGTCTAGGTTTAAGCAGCGTCTCATAACCTGGATCACTGTTGCGACTGTGTTTTTGTGGTGGGCCGGCTATTGTTTCGTAGTCTTTATCGCCCCGAAAGGCGAGTTCATTTGCAGACATCGGTGGTTTTATGTGTTTGTGTTGGTTAAGAGGATTTGATAATTTGGACGCTGTAAAATAAATAATATTAATGATCAATTTCACAGTAGAGAAAAGTGATAAAGTAAGTATATAAAGTAAAGAAAATGCTAGTGAAACTCTAAAGGGCTTTTTAGTAACAAAGACGCAGATTTGGAGAACCAACTGCAGCCATTTGTAAGTGCTAAAATGTGTTGAAAGTAAGCTCCACGCTTCTTGAATAAAACCAAAACTTTAAAAAAGAAATATATGTTGCAATGTTCCAAATATGTGCTGATTTGCATTAAATGTACCGCCTTGGATAAAAATGATTTTAAGGGCATGATTTTTTTAAATATGAGCTCATATTACAGAACAATTTTAGAGTTAAAAAACAAAAAATAAAGTGCGGGGCCAGCGAACCATTCCGATGAACCTTTTCGAGTAGAAAATATCTTCGAAGGAAATGTTTGGTTGCTTAAATAGCTATAAAAGGAGGTCCTTGTAGTAAGTTAAATATTCCAAAAGAAGTGATTTGCCAAGTAAAGGTGTCAGCACATAAGCTAATAAAAGAAAAGTGGAAAGAAAAGAATATTTATAGAATTTAAAATTTAAGTTTCAAAAGGAACGTGCAGCCATTGTTTTAAAAATAAAATACGCTCTGAATATTCATGAAAGTAAATTTACTATATTATTTATAATTTGTTTCATTTGCGCACTCATTTTGAACAAAAAAAAATCAGCTCCGACGCGCGACTGTAGTTTACTCCTTGCGACGATTATCTTGAAATATGTACAATATCAATGTTTGTTCCATTTCTTTTGATTTCTACCAGAAACTAGATCTAAATAAATTTTTTCTTAAACTATCCATTATATCATCTTTATCGAAGTGAATATTTAAATCGACGCCAAGTATGAGCGGAAGTTCATGATAACGTTTCTTTAACAGGTTTGAACCCTCTTCTATATATGCTGGTGGAGAAAATCTATTATGTCTTCAACGTTCTGATTAACTGAAATATAAACTGTGAGCATCAAAATTTGTCAGGCAAATTGGTTTGACTAATGTTCTATGAATTTCTTCTCAAGTAAACATCATCACAGAGCGTAAAGTCATATTGCGAATCGCCAAAATTTTAATTTCTTTTAACATGAATCGATTGATTTCGATTAAGAGAGTTGCAGATCTACGAGCTGACCTACTAATTTTACTACTTAGTTCTACTAATATAAAATCATAGACCCGTGCTAATCGTCTACAGGTTTATTAATAATTAGATTGTTCTTTTGGTAAAGCTAAGGTTTTAAGTTAAAAAACTTATAGCCTTCAAAGTTATTAATATAAGAACAATCTTTTAAGCCTTAGTATTTCTTCTTCTTCTTCTTCCTTAGTATTTACACAAGAATTATAGAAAAATAGATTGCGCAGATCGTAAAAATAATTTTCAACGATCTGCGCATCACCGTCACGTCATAGACTTACGATATGAACTTACGATATGGCTCTCTGTCAAGTCTGTCAAGAATGTGAACAAATATGCAACAATGGCAAAAGATTCAAGAAACAAACTTGGTCTAGCGTGACGTCATGATCGTAAAAAATACTTTGTTCGTAGCTAGAAATGTCAAAATGAAAAGTAAAAACAACATAACGGAGCTGCGCAATGCGTAATCTATTTTTCTATAATTTTTGATTTTTACACACCTTTAGAATTGCAGTCTTATGTCATTTTGTTCATTTTTAAAACGTTTTTATTAGCTTCACTTCATTTGTCTCTCCCGTACAAATCTTGGAATCCATTTTTAACCAACTTTCCGATGAGCTAGAGTTTTGAAACTTAAAGTGCAGTTCAGAACTGGATGACAACACAATATTAATTGTGTTAAAACAAACTAATTTGTTTGTCTGTGCGTTTATTTGTTTCGCTCAAATGCGAAATTATTTGATACATACATACAAACATATTAAAAATCAAACAAAAAAAAAAGAAAAGTTCATTGACATTTTCAAATTTCAAAAATTCACAACTGAAGTGAATTTATTACCTCATTTAGAACATATTTTCCCTGTGAGTTCTGTAGCTCAAAGCGTAAAGCGATCGCTTTATTAAACGATAGGTAGTGAGTTCGAGCCTCAACCACGTGAATAAAATTTTTGTTTTTTTTTATGAAACAAATTCAAATTTTTTAAAATACACCACTGAAGGTGAAAACAAAAATTGTAAAAAACTAGTTTTATTTATTGATATTTAGAATATCTTTTTGTGTGAGTTCTGTAGCTCAGAGCGTAATGCGGTCGCCATATTAAATGATAGATAGTGAGTTCGAGCCTCAACAATGTGAATGAATTTTATTTGTTTTTTTTTATGAAACAAATTGAAATTTTTAAAAATTCACCACTGAGGGTGAAAATAAAAATGGACAAAGACTAAATACCAGAAAATAATAATTAAAGTAAAAAAAAATTTTAATATACCACGTTTTTAAATCGTACTAAAAAGTATAAAATAATTTTTGGTAGATTGGGGCTTTTTGTTCTCATAAAAATGTGGGGCGCATGCTATAGAGAATAGTAAGGAGTGTTATTAAAAATTCTAAAACTTTAGTGAACAAATGATTTCTTAACTCAGGTTCCTTGACTGCCAGGATAGAACCCCTTGCATGCAGACATCTATTGCGTTCAGTCCAGTTTAAAAATTCTTGGGTTTCAAAATTCTTCAATTTTAATGTTATCGAAGTTATCAAAAAAATGCTTTCTTAACCAAGGTTTTCTTAACTCCTCAATATTCCCTATAGCATGCGCCTCTCGTTTTTATGAGAACTAAAAGCCGCACGGACAGTGGCGTCCGTGGCGTAGTTGGTTAAAGTGCCTGGCCGCTATGTCAAAGAACCTGGAGACCCAGGTTCGAATCCCAGCAGCGACAGAAAATTATTTGAATTAAAATAATTTTTCTGTACGGCCGCCACCTCTCTGCAGACAATGGCAAACCTCAGAGAGTAATAAAAATGCCATGTAAAGCTTCTTGAGAATAAGAACATTCCGTTCATCGCCGTTCGGAGTCGGCGTTAAGCATGTAGGTCCATTTCTCGGTCAATTGTGTACAAACTTAATAACACGCACAACACAATTAATCATAAGAAGCTAGGTCAAAGTCCTTTCAAGGGCTGAAATGGCCAGTTATTTATTTTATTTTTTAAAAGCCGCACTCTACCAAAAATTATTTTATATTTACTTTTTAGTACGATTTAAAAACTTGGTATACTAAAATTTTTTTTTTACTTTAATTATTTTCTTTTTCGATTTCGAATTCGAGTTTGTTTAAATTCAAAATTGAATCTTTCAAGAACATCGCAATAGCGTTACGTTTTTCGTTTAATAAAATATGCATTTTTTTTTTTAGAAATCTTATCTTCTTTACTTCTAAAAATTAAAAAAATATCAGCTTAAAAAAACGTTCGAAGCCAAACTTTTTCTCGTGGTACTGTGGGTAGCTTAAAAAGTTATCTATCTTGTTACAACTTTGAAAACATTTAAAATTTTTTCTCCTGTATCCGAATGTTGAATTTAAACAATTTTCATGCTGAAAGTAATTGAATGCAAGGATGCGAATTGTTTTAATCTTGCGAGGGTACATTACGGCACAACACTAGCACATCAAAGCACAATTTCCGGATTAAAAAAAAAAAAGTGCGGAGCCATCTTCACTTTAAAATATCAACCCATTTAAATGATAGCACACATCGGAACGATTGCCACATATTTTTTTTTTTTAGTTATAAATCAAGAGTGGGGGCTAGAGCTTTATGCACAGAGTGTGAAACATAATAAAAAAAAAATAAAAATTTTTTGATTACCTACTTTTTATAATAACTTCATAACATTGTTTGTTAGTGAAATTCTATTACTTAAATTTTAGTCCAAAAATGTAATAAGAAAAATTATTATTTATTTATAACTATGTATAAATTCGAGTTATACCTAGCTACTGCAACTTCTAACTACGTATTATAATTTATATAAATTTATCACTTATTCCAAATGTCTCTCAAATTAATTAGCTATTTGATTTATCGAAATTATAATAACATATTCACTGTCAAGTGCTACACAAAATAATTCGTTCGAAAATAATTTAAATAATGCGCATGCGCTTTGATCATAAGAGTTAGAATCTTTAGAGAATTTAAATACTAACCGCTGCTTCCAAATTAAAAATGCCAAAAATTTCGGTGATTAAATGAATATATCGTAGAAACTTTTCATTTTCGCAAAACTAATAATAATATTTAATAGTTTTAGTAAATAAAAGAAAGAGAAATATAGCGGAAGATATAGTATTATAGAAAGATAAGGGGCTTAAAAGCAGCCACAAAAAGCTTACCTGCTTCCATTTGACGCTCCTTTTGCAGAATATTTGCATAGCAATCAGATTTTCGATTTTCCAAGCCTACACCAACAACCGTACGTGCTGTATCGGCCGGAATTGTTTCGTAACCGTGATCTTTGACGCTGTAGCTATTACTGCGTGTGCGGCTCTTGTCTGTGTTTAGCGCTTGAATTTGTTGAGATTCTGTTAGCTCTGCGGCTGCCGAATCGAGCGGACTTACACCCAGCGTAGTGGTAATGTCGTGATCGTTGTATTTACGTGTCATAATGGGTGAATTATTTTGCGAGGAGGAAGCATTGCGTGAAAACTTGTTCTTCTTCATCACCTGAAAATAATTTTGATAAGTAAGTTAAATAAATTTAAAGTTTTAACTGTTGTTGAAAAATTAAAAATTTAAAAAAGTTGGAAAATGTTATCTCCTATTTCAATGTGAACTACGAGAGAGTTCCAGAAACATAATAATTTTTTGTTTACTATTGTAAAAACCACCGAAAAGGTATTTTTATACTCCAACGCGTACTGCATAAATGACACATTTATTTTTTTTTGTCCCCATAAGGAGGCGTAACAGGTAAATGCTAAGGAGTTGCACAAAACACTCTATTCATAGTACTTGAATAGTGTACACTATGTAGGTGCAGTGTATTTCAGTGTATTTCTGTATATCCATGACATCGAGCAAAAATGTCTTGAATGAAACGATGTTAAATAAAACACTAATGTCATGTCTTGAAAGCTTTTCGTTAGTATGGTTGTGTTTTGAAAGTTTTCATATGAAATAAAATATCAAATCATATACTATGTTTCCATGGCGAGTTAACTCGGGGTTTACTCGGGGTTAACTCGCTATGGAAACGCGAGTTGAGTTGAGTTTCGTTAAATCCACGAAACTCCACGAAACTTGTATGATTTAACTGGGTTCTATCTGTCAAAGTGAATGCTGCCATTTAGTATCCATTTGCTAGTAAAACAATAACAAAAATGCAAATGAAATTGACAAGTTCGACTCAACTCGATGCTGTGCATGGAAACACTATCGAGTTAGCGACGCCATTTTCTTAACTCGACGAAAACCCTAACCCCGAGTTAACTCGCCATGGAAACATAGTAATAGAGCGACACTGAAGTAAAAGTAATGCACTGAACACATTAACGACGACAACGACATTACGACATCGGTCAAATTTTTTACATGCTTTTCTTATGGAGGTCAGTGTCGCCAGATGAAATTACCATAAAAATTCTCTCTTTCTCACACTTAATTCCCACAAATTACCACACTCGCTAAAATACCTCAAATTACCATAAAATACCACAAAATCCCTTAAATGTTCTTTTGAGGTATTTTGAGGTATTATGGTATTTTGTGGTAATTTGAGGTATGCTATGGTATTTTGAGGTATTTTGTGGTAATTTGAGGAATTTGTTTTCCCACGCGTGGTAAATATCTCACATGTGGTATTTTTTCCCACGCGAGAGATTTTTACCACAAAATACCATGGAAATTCCCACATCCCACAATCGTTGAAAAATACCATAAGTACTATTTATCGTGCTTTTCTGGCAACATAGATGGAGGTGAATGCGGTGAAAATGTCGCGGCGACATAGCAATGTTGCTGACGTCGATATAGAATTATTTCTAATTTAACGAACGACAAAAGTGCAAATATAACGGTTTGTGTATGCGTGAATGAAACAATCGTATATTTACAGGTTGTTGACTCTTTCTTTACGTCGCGTCGTAAAGTCGTGTAGTTGTTAGAGTCTAAACAGAATCAAAAATCGTTGCGGCCGCCGATCTTTGTTGTTGGAAAATACATGCAAAATGTAGAAAAAAACGCAGCTCTTTTTTCGCAACGATAAATCGCACAATTAGAATCTATTCTATTTCTTCTCTTGCGACCGACGATTCTTTCTCTGAGTGCCATTAGTGTTGCCATATTTTTGCTAAGAATTGGCTGTGTTTAATGAAATTTGCTTAGTTTTTTGTTATCTTCTGACATTTCTTGTTTGTGTGTGTTGTATTCACACAATTGAAGAGACCAACACATTGAAAAATATATAAAAAAATACTAAATAAAAGCAACCTTGAATCGTTAATCGCAATCGCATCATTCTGGACACATTCTCTGCGTTCGACGACCAGAGAGGGTCGTTGGTCGCAACGATTTTTGATTCTGTTCAGGCTCTAATGTGTTCAGTGCATAACGGGAAATAATAGCAAGCACACCGACTGCACCATGGTATAATAATACATTGTAGCATTGACAACTGCTTATTTTCTCTTCAACAGGAAAACATAAATTGTCAAAAACAGCTTTTTGTGGAAATACATCAGCAGCTGCTGTGGTTGTTGTTTTTTTTCACTTCAACGTTTTCAACATTGCTTGTGTTTTCAATGGCGGATTGTGAGCGCTCTCTTTTTGAGTATATTTTTTGACAGTATATGATTTCCCAAGCAACTGTCAATACTACCTTGTATTATTATACCATGGACTGCACCATGGTGTAATAATAATAAGGTGTTAGTGAATTTTTGACAACACCAAGCATGGTATAATAATACAAGGTAGCATTGACAACTGCTTATTTTCTCTTCAACAGGAAAACATAAACTGTCAAACACAGCTGTTTGCGAAACGAAGCGAAAATTAAAGCAAGTGACAAAAACAAACATAAAAAACCATGGTGCAGCTGCTGTGGTTGTTGTTTTTTTCACTTCAACGTTTTCAACATTGCTTGTGTTTTCAATGGCGGATTGTGAGCGCTCTCTTTTTGAGTATAGTTTTTGACAGGATATGTTTTCCCAAGCAACTGTCAATGCTACCTTGTATTATTATACCATGACACCAAGAATAGCTTTCTTTCTGTCAAAATATTGAGATCGAAAGAGAGGAGCCGTTGATAGTTGTCAAATTCTGTTATTTGTTTGAGTTGCTAGATGATGTTTTATAGTTTTTGTAGGTTATTGTGCATATAAAGTTTAAATAAATATTTAATTGAATTAATTGTGCCGTGTTCTGTTTACAAGAAGTTATTGCAGTTGCCTTCGCCCATTGTGCAAGTTCGCCGTTGAATGGTTTTGCCATTTTATCAAAAACGTGCGCTGGAAGGTGCCACCGACATGAAGCCTTGGCCAGCATGCAAATTGTTTTGCATTCACATCGACTGCTTCAAGAAAATATCGAATGCCATCAAAGAATGTTCAATACCTCAACTGATAATAGCCATCAAAATAAGTGGACATGGCATTGAGCTTCGACCGACTGCACGTTAAATGCTTTATTTTCATTCCAATTCACCATCAGCTGTTTTTGACAGGCGCGGGGCGAAAAAATTTATCATATTGAGAGAGAACTGTCAAATTAACTAACACCTTATTATTATTACACCATGGACTGCACCATGCATTCACAAGTATAGAGGGTCAGTCGATAAAATAATTTAACTTAAAAAATAAAAAAAGCTATATCTCGAAAACGAACCAAGATAGACCAAAAATAAAACACAATTGGGTTTTTCTAAAGGATGTTTTCAACCTGAGACGCACTGATAGAGCCATATCTCCAAAACGAAGCAAGATAGGTCAAAAATAACACTAGAATTGGGTTTTCTAAAGAGGGTCTCCAACTCGAGACACACAGATAGAGGAGTCGGACGATATGATAACCTTAAAAATTAGGAAAAGAGCGATATCTTGAAAACGAAGCAAGATGGGTCAAAAATATCGTTTTTTTGCGACGTACATGTATTAGTGTCGGCCGATATTAAAAAAAAAAATGAATAAAAATAATGCGATAGAAATTTAAATTGGATATTTATAGCTTGTTTTGAGACCGCGGCAATGCTTTTTCAATGGGTTGAAAATTAACTGAAAGCTGATCTACTATTTTATTGCAATATTCTGTTCAGTGATGAGATTCATTTATGGCTCTCTTTTTATCTTTAAAATAAAGTTAATTTTATGGATTTTAAAAACATATTCCTGGTTTTTATTTCAATTTAAAGTTCTCTCTTCATAAAGAACTTTCTTTTGAAATACAAGGATCAAGTTCGAAAATGAGACAGATCGTATGAAATCCACGCTTGCCACACATAAAAAGAGACAATATCAAATTAGTAAAATCTAAAAACTTCACAAAATGAATCTAAAAAAAAAAAATAGTAAAATTTTCGACTGGGCCGAAGTTACAATATCCAAACGGCCGAACTAAAGTATATTCAAAGTCTTAAGCAGTCAATAAAATGTTTATTTGTAAAAACTTTTTCGTCAGAAAATATTTTATAAACAGAAAATATGCGCTTTAGTTTTTTGATAAAGACACTTTGTATGGGAGGTGGGTGTGGTTTTCACTCGATTTGGTTGCATTTCATACACAGAGTACATGTTATATATCAAAGTTCATATACAAAATTGCAAGTCCATATATTAATTTTTGTGGAATTCTAAGAAATTTTACCGTTTTGATAAAGTCACATTGTATGGGAGGTAGGCGTGGTTTTCAACCGGTTTGGCTCATTTTCGAAATTGATCTTTATTTTTTAGATAAAAGTTTAAATATCGAATTTCGTGATGACAGACGGACATGGCTAAATCGACTCGGGTGGTGATGCTGATCAAGAATATATATACTTTTCTATACCTACCACGCCTCCTTATGGGCCTTACAAACGGAGTGACAAAATTAATATACCCCTTTACGTTTTTAAACGTGGGGGTATAAAAATCGAAATTATGCACTTAAGCTTTGATCTTAATTTGATAATTGGAAATATCTAATGAAAACTTCGCCTTTTTACCATTTAAAGTGACGTCGTTCAAATAGCAAAACCATCTTTAATTTCACAAAAACTAAACGTCTTGTACGTCATCGAAAAAGAAAAGTCTTCATTATTTCCACTTCTTAATTAATGTATGGACTTGATATTTTACACAAACGCTTTTATATTTAAAACGTACACAGAGTTACAAATTTAGGAAGATTGTATGGAAATCACACCTATTTCACTTACTAACTGACGTCATCAATATAAAAAACTTATGTTTTCAGGTATCAATGCTCTCTGAGGTCACCTTCTAGTGTCAAAAAATAATAAAGTTAACGTATTAAATAGTCTGTGACAATAATTGCAAATTTTATCTTTGAAGATATACATGACATTTTTTTAAGTTAAGGTATTTTTGTACTACTTCTCGTAAAAGGTATCTCTAAAGCGATTACAACAGAGTTTTAATTTGATTGAGATCCCAACTCTGAACTCAGAACTGATTGAGATCGCTGTTTAAAAGGAATTTCATCGTAATGTGGCCTTTTTGTTTCTGGTCGTTATCTAACGTTAGGACTGTATCGTGTAAATCATTTCAATGCTAGTTTTATTTATGTTCATCTTAGAAAAATAGAAACACGATTCCATTCTCTTTTTAAATTTAAAAATACCATCGTGATTTTAGTGATATTTGCCCAATGAAAGGGTCTACATACCTTGGCATACATCCCTTCAATATCTTTTGAGGGACTAAGACTCTTACGCTGCGGTGAATCGTCTGATGGTGCTGCATTTGCAGAACCACCACTTGAATCCAATGCGCCCAGGGCGCTGCATTCAATCACAGATATTACGGAATTACGTCCGGAGGTTAAATTGCTGTTGCTTGAAGACAAAAATTGTTGCTGTTGAGGATCAATGGATTTGGGCGTTGGTGGCAAAGGCGAGTTGGCCTGACGCTTTTCCGGTTTCGGTGAGCCCAAGTTGCCCATTGAACTGTTGTTCGACGATGACGAGGCCTGCCTCGAATGCATTTGGGCACGTAAGCTGTCCACTGGAGGTGGAATAGGTGTTTGCTCAGTGACGTTTTTAATATGGTTGCTGTTCGATTGATGGGAATTTTGTAAGATTGAAGTGGAATGTTCAAAAGCCAGGCTTGAGCTGGAAGATGCAGGCGCGGTGACTGAGCTTGCACTAGCATTGTTGATCTCTACAGAGACTAATATTGAATTGGATGGCATAGGTTGTATTTGCGCATATGTTTCGGAACCACTTGTGTATATATCCACAGCAGCAGCAGAAGAGGCAGAAGCATTTGCAACATGCCTTACATTAGGATCTTCTATTGCGGCATAGGTTTCGTCTGTTAAAACGAATTTTTTGTTAATATGAAAGTTATAGAAATATAAAAGCTAATAACCTGAATCGTCCGAAACTGTGGCATAATGTGAGTCACTGATATCGCGCGATAGTTGAGTTTTCCGATGTTCTGACTTTGGCGGTTGTTGCGCCAAGATGTTGGCCAAGGGCTCGCGTACACTTATACTAGTGTAACCTTCTAGAAAAGCAATGGTGGTTAGTTATCTTTTTTTTCGTTTTTAATATTTTATAATTTTGTGTCTTTAAAAAGAGACAAACTTACTGGATGAATCCTGCGAATCACCACTAAAATGTTGCGTAGCGATAGGTGGCGTCATATAAGGTAGATCTTGACTTGCCGCTATAATGCCCGCTATAGCTGAGGCAGCAGGAATTTCAGCCTGTAGATTTTCGTTAAGATTGTGATTGGATGCACGATTAATATGCTGAGTATCATGATTGTTGGAGATGTTATTTAAAGCCAGTTGGCTATTGGAGGCAGCCGATGTAGTAGATGTGGTATTTAGTTGAGCGTACGGGTGCTCAGTAGTACGTACCTTGAAGAGGGTGAAACTTTAAGTATAAAGATTTATATTAAATTAAAAAAAAAATTACCTTTGCATAATCATGAGGTGAGTTCTTAACTCTAGAGTATGGTGAGCTGATGTCATCAGCTTGACTGATAGAACTATGTTGTGAGACACTTGCTTGTTGCTTAATACTTGGTGAAGCTAGAGAGAATTTTAAAGTTATAAAATAAACGCTGTGCACGCTCCTTTTGGATTTCATCGGTTATATTTTATACTTACGGCTTTTATCTTGGTTTAATAGAGAATTAGTCAAGTGTTTGTCGGCTACGGTTTCATATAACTCTGAGCCATTGTCTGCATTATTTTCAGCTACTGGAATGTCAGGTAGACTGCGGTGAGCTGCAGTGCTTGCTCTACCATAAAACCAATATAATAGAATTAAAAGGTTATAAATTTTTTATTAAAATAATGCCATTTTCAACCTTTTTTCGGAATCTGCATTGGAGATGGTGGATAAATTGAGATCCGCTTGTGATTCACTATTGCCGACAGTCGCTACCACAAGCACTTCGTCGGGATTCTTAAGCTTGACCATTCCCTCTAAACCTAGCAGCTCATTTCTACATAAAGTAAGACACGGGAAAAAAATTAGCAGATATAATAAAAGAAAAATTAATTGTGCATGGAGCCTCGCGCAATACTTTGCACTATTGCTGACAATGCACTTAGAAAAACTCGTCACGCGCTGAAGCGCAAAGCAGTTGGCAAAGTTCCAAGAATGGACCAAGCATTATCCAAAAAAACATTCATTCCATCCACAATTTGTGTTGACGTTGCCAGTTCTGCTTTCTCTCATTAAGAGCCTCACATTGCGATGCTCCTCTGCTGCTGTACTGAAAACTTACTTGGGTTCTTTTTTCTTGCAGCACAGACACGCCGCCAACATGACCACTAATGTTAGTGACACATTGAGTGTCATCAACAGAACATAGTACGTCTCTGGACGATACTCCAACATTCTACTTGAACACTATCAGCTCTTCGAAAGCCAAAATTTTTTAAGAGTTTGTGTTTTTAACTAATCAGCGAAGTTTTCTTTCACTTTTCATTGCATTAGAATAGCCAAGTTGTAAATCAATCTTTCTTTGATTGCTTAGTGCAATTTTGAACTATGGATTGATGCAAATTTTGATTCCTCTGGAATGACACGATTTCATTTTTGCATTTAACAATATTTGTTTTTACATAAAGAGATTATTTAAATTAGAAATTTTCACATCTTTTGTCCATTGCTGGACATTGGCACACCTTTGCTTCCCATTCTATTCGTCGTCGACACAACCTAAAAGAAATGATAGTTGGAGCGAAAGAGAACACAATAGTGCCGATGTCACTTTTGACATATTCATTGCTGTAGCAAAAAGCTGCCAGATCTGTGAAATAAAAACTTTTGTCTTGGCTGTTCGATATAAGCCCCATAGCAGATCATAGCAGAGTAGGTCAAACTTCTATAGATTTTGTATAGCGACTAATACTATGTTCACACACAGGCCGAAAAGCTGCTTTTCAGCTGAAAAACCTCTTTTCAAAAAAGGTGTTCACACTTGAAAAGCAGCTTTTCATTCGACACACCGTAGTTATATGTTTCTTATTATTGTGTTTAGTTTCATTGTTCTCAGAAAATAAGATGCTGCTATTAGCTAAATACAACTATACACATACAAAAAAACAGACAGAAGAAATGTCAAATATCAGTGACAACCTGAATTTTAATAATAGATTTGGACTTTACTTACAAAAACAGACTTCAAATCAGGGTTTTTTTTCTAGCTTTTCAGAGTTTTTCGCTGAAAAGCACACAAAAAGATGTTTTTTCTTTGACAGTTTTTCTATGGCGAAAAACTAAATATCATGTAGCTTTTCAGCTGAAAAGCCATTATTGTCTGAAAAGCGGCTTTTCGGCCTTAGTGTGAACATAGTATAAGGAAAATATTTTGTTCTTTTTTTTAATTTGATTTTGTATAGATAATAAAATTCATGATCGCGTTGTTGAGAGTTAATTTTGGAAATATTTTCGAAAATGAAAATAATTCAATTGTTTGCACCCAGACATTCTGATAAAATTTTGAACAATAATTTTAGCACAGCTCGTTGTGCTTGCAGTTTTTGTTGTGAAAGACATTAGCAGTATTCACGATCTGGAGTTTATGGTTTTGTATTCTGTATTTTTGATAAGTTTGAGATTTACAAAAACAAAACATGAAGATTTTCCAAATACTATAAATACTAACAGTCTTATTTATTAGATTTCGTTAAACAACCTTTAAGCAGTTGTTTAGTTAAACATCGTTTAAGGTGTAACGCAACCTTGCTTAAATTGTTATTTATAAACGATTTATATTCATTGTGTAACTTAGCAAGTGTTATGTCAAAAATATACAAACTCTACTACAATAATCTTTTACATTCAGAGGAAATGCAATCGAAATTGCAATTATCGGTTGCATTAAGTGAAAATGCAACCGAAAATTAGTAATTTTGACTGATCGTTTCCATTCTAGATCAGCTGATTGGTGAAAATTTTAGGTTAGACTTACGTAGTCTTTAAACGCAAATTTTGGCGTTTAAGTTACGCAGTTCTTAAACAACTATGAAAAATGTTTATAAATCACGTTTTCATGTTTAAACGCTGTTCAAAGTTAAACAAGCGCTAAAATGTGTTTATAAATAACACTGTAAATTTACAATGGTGGAACCTTTTTGTAAATGTTGTATTGTATTTGTGTATTTGAAAAACAGCTGACTTGACATTTTATGGCAGCACTGCATGTCAAGAAAAACTATAGGAGTGCTCACAATCTGTAGCAAATTCTATTTAATTTACTAAAAATACTCCAAAAACTCCAGATCGTGAATACCGCTATTATTATTTATTGAGAAATAGATCGCGGTTGCTTCTTGTTTTCTTGTTAAATTATGATCCAGTGAGCCATCCAATAATTTCTTGATTTACAAAAACTCAAGTAACTTAAATTCATTAAATCAATTGTTGATTCTTAAATCTGATAATAATAGGTGGGTTTTTTTGGCATCGCTATATACGCTTAACAAAATTTTTCATACAAAAAATGCTTAGCTAAGACCGGATAGTTTTAGCCGCTTATATTAAGTTTACATATGAGGATTAAGAGAAAGAAGATTAGCCTAATCTCCTACTGAAATTTCAACTGTTTACATTAGCGTGATCGAGATTAACTTTGACATTTCGTTGTTTTGTTTTGTTTTATGTATTCAGCCTTCAGCCATGTTTTTATGTATTTGTATGTATTTGTTGTTGCAGCCATTTTCCTTCACTAGACAATTATTAGCCATATCCTTTTATTACTTCTTTATAGTGTTGCATATTTAAAGGAATTATCGCTGTTCACAGCTTTGCAAACCTTTTTTGAGGAGATTAGCAAGTAGATTAATTTGTAATCTCATTCTGATGGGGTTAACTTTTGTATGGCTAATCTCGTCAAATTCAACAAGATTAGCGAGTTAATCTCCTAAACGTACTATTAGCTCATAGTCACCGATAGAAACACTTTTGGAAGATCAAGAAAGTGGTATTTTACGTAATTTATTGGCAGCACTTTTTATTGGCGCTTATAATTACTTATCTGGCGCTTACAACCGTTGATCGTATAAGAAATTGCGACAGTAATTTCTGTTGGAACCAGTTGAAAACACCAAGCGTAGTCAGGTTATCCAACACTTGACCCTTCCAACGAAGATGTGGACGTCCTCTTCTGCGTTGACCACCACCGGGCATTTTTTTCGCTAGAGCGTCGTTTTCCATTCGCTCAACATGCGATTTTAATGAGCTTAACTATGTCGATGTCAGCGTACAGCTCATACAGCTCGACGTTCTATCGAATTCGGAACTCGTCATTGACGCAGATTGGACCGAAGATCTTACGAAGCATCTTTCTCTCGAAGGCTCCCAAAGTCTTTTCATCAGAACTGCTCAACGTCCAGGTTTGCGCTGTATATAATAGGACGGGCATGATTAGTAACTTATAGAGCGTGAGTTTTGTTCGTCGAGAGAGGGCTCGGCTTCTCAATTGCCTGCTCAGCCCAAAGTAACACCTGTTGGCGAGAGTTATTCTTCGTCTTATCTCAATACTGACATCATTGAAAGAGTTTATGCTCGATCCTAGGTAGACGAAGTCCTTAACTATCTCGAAGGAGATGTTGGCAACAGTGACGTGGTTTCCAAGAAGCTGCGTTCGCTGCAAGACCCATTCGAATGCTGCATTGACTTCGCGTGTATTATGATATCAATATCATCAGCATGCACCAGCAGCACAATACTTTTGTAGAATATCGTGCCACTACGTCTCAGATCAGCAGCTCAGATGATCTTCTCCATCATTAGGTTGAAAAAGTCGCACGATAAGGAATCACCTTGTCTGAAACCTCTTTTGGTATCGAATGAAGGAGTGAAATCCTTCCCGATTTTAACTGTGCTGTTGGTGTTGCTCAATTTCATTCTGCAAAGACGGATGAGCTTTGTAGGAATACTAAATTCAGACATAGGGGAGTATAGATGACAGATCCTTATTGGACTGTGGAAGGCAGTTTTGTAATCGACGAAAAGACGGTGTGTGTTAAGTTGTTTCTCCAGGGTCTTCTCCAAGATTTGTCGTAGCTTAAATATCTAGTGGATTTGCCAGGTCTGAAGCCACACTGATAAGGTCCAATCAGCTGGTTTACGATGGGCTTCAGTCTTTCACATAATACGCTCGACAGGACCTAATATGCGATATTAAGAAGCCTTATCCCACAGCAGTTGGCGCATATGATGGAATTGCCCATGGTAGCATTGACAATTGCTTATTTTCTCTTCAACAGGAAAACATAAACTGTCAAAAACAGCTTTTGTGGAAATACATCAGCAGCTGCTGTGGTTGTTGTTTTTTTTCACTTCAACGTTTTCAACATTGCTTGTGTTTTCAATGGCGGATTGTGAGCGCTCTCTTTTTGAGTATATTTTTTGACAGTAGATGATTTCCCAAGCAACTGTCAATGCTACCTTGTATTATTATACCATGGAATTGCCTTTCTTGTGAATTGGGCAGAGTACAGTGAGGTTCCAATTGTTTGAAATGCATTCCTCCGACCATATTCTGCATTAAAGCTCATGAATGCATTTAAATAGAGCTTCACCTCCATTCTTGAAGAGTTCAGCAGGTAAGCCATCGGCTCGTGGACTTTGTTGTTTTCAAGCCGAGCTATAGCTTTCAAGACTTCACTTTGTTGTTTTCAAGCCGAGCTATAGCTTTCAAGACTTCACTATGGTCGGGCAGCAGAACTTTAACGCTGTCCTCCTTAATTAGGGGTTTCCGGGGTATCATCTCTATTGGCAGGATTGTTGTCGTCGTCGCCATTCAGAAGCCTACGGAAGGGTTCCCTCCACACCATCAGTGTACTCTGGATATCTGTCGCTAGACTCCCGTTTTCATCCTTGCAGGTAGAGAGTCCGGTCTTAAAACCATCGGCCAGGTGACTTATTTTTTGCAAAAATTTTCGGACCTCATTCCTGTCACCATGCATTTAAATTTTCTTGCACTCACGCATTTCCGTTTCTCTTTTCTTTCGCCTGAAAATGCGCCTCTCTTCCGTCCTCTTCTCTTTGTACCGCTCTTTAGCAGCACGCGGTACAACCGACTGCAGGATGGATCTGTGAGTGGCGTCTTTTTCTGCAGTGGCGTCGTGATACTCCTGGTCGTGCCACTGCTTTCGGCGAGGGCGGTGATAGCCAATCACCTCTTCGGCAGCCGTACGCATAGATTCGGAAATGTGATTAAACTGCGCGCGTATATCGTCGATCGGAGGAGTGCTTTTTTTAAGCGGGAGTGAGAGTCGAGTAGCGAAGTCTTCGGCTATGAATTATGAAAGTTATTAGCTATGAATATGAATTGGGTTTTGATTTTGTTAAACGAAATATTTGTAAAAAGACATATTTAAGTCACATTTTAATCAATTAAAAATGAATCAGTGGAGATACTTTTTTGCAAAGACTGACTTTTTATGTTAACACCGAACGTGAATTGAAAATACTGTGATAAAGTGAGAACTTTTATTTCATCACTTTAAAGAATATTTAAAGGACCGATGAATCGTACTGTCAGCAGTTAAGAAGTCGAAGGGTTTATGCAGGTTAAAAATTGTTTAAAATTAAACAAGAAAGTTTCAGTAATGTTTTCAGGATCCACATTGTTATCAGGATTTCTCTTAAACTAATATAGGTATAATCAGTCTAATCCAAAAAAATATTTAAAACAGTCCACATAATTTTGTAATGATTTCCAAAATTTCCAAGAATTTTTAATACTTAAACTTTTTTAAGCTAGTAAAGGATGTATCAATAAAAGGTTTAGGGTTGCAAAGCCGTATTATTTAACAACTAGTTACTTGGTAGTTGTCAAATGTTAACATTTTGAATTAATAAGCGTGGAAAATACCAATACCGAATTACCATAAAACGCTACACAGTGAAAAAAAAACAATTTTATAAAGAAAATTTGCGTTTAATTGCAGTTACGACCCTCAAAATTCGAACAAATATTTCCCTGTAGTTATATGTCTTCTGAGTCGTGTGTATGCAATATAATTAAAAAAAATTAAAAAAGACTGGTTCAGTAAAATATTTGAAGACATCGAAACGATTTCGCCTCGGATGTTCTACTGAAAATATTCTAGTGAAAGATCCAAACACTTCAATTCGTCAGTTTGCTTAAGGTGGAGTTCTCTCTCCATTCGCATTGCAGCGAATATTGACGAAAGATTTGGCTCTAAATGCGTACAAGGTTCAATTGACCCAAGAACTGCTGCTGGAAGACTACCAGCACCGCTTTACGATCTCTGATTGGGTCTTGGAAAACATAGGTGGTGACGGGTATTTTTGCAAATAAATCATGTTTACTGCTTAAGATCATTTTCGCATTTGGGGATCCGAAAACCCGAGGTTGATTCAGCGGATGCCAATTTACGCACAGCGAATGACTCTTGACAACGGAAGAGCAGTTACAGTCAATGGAGTGCGCTATAGAGACATGGTTTGCAAATTTTTGTGGTCGGAGATGGAGTATGCGCATACAGAATACCTCTTATTTCAACAGGATGGTGTAAAGTGTCATACAAGTCGGGAAACAATCGAGTTATTGCGGACGAAGTTCCCTGGTTGCGTACTTTTGCGTTTTAGAGACACCACTTGCCATCGAGATCTTACGATTTAACACTAATGGTGTTTCTTTTGAGGCTATGTTGAAAGTAAAGCAATTGAAGTCACCATCGCCGAAATAGAAGAGCCACAATTATGCAAAAAATTATTTCAATTTTGAAAGAAGAATTAAGGTCTGCATGTTAAGCCGAGAAAGCCATTTGAAAGATCCATGTGTCTTCTTTATAATCCAATAAAACTTTAAGAGATATCCAAACAATTTTTTTTATTAAAAAAAAACCACACCTCTGGTTGATATAACCTATAGTTTAAGTAAAGTTTTCCAAAATTTGATGTAACCATTATTTATTTCAGTTGCAATTTGGATTCAACCAGTTCCATTTTTTTTTTAACTTATTTCATTCAGAAAGTCTAAAAATGACCCTACAATTATGAATATTTTATATTGAGGGAACCTTTGCTTTCTGAATCCGAGGAAAAGCAATCATATTAATGGCATTCGCTTGATGATTAAAGTTTCCAATTTCATAAACGCGTAAACTTTCAAAGCTTTCTTAAGGGAACCAATTCACCCTCCATTATTCTGCTAAACTTACAGTGTATACGGCAAAAACAGCTGATCCGAAACACGTTGTTAAACGTATTCCATAAAAACCTCGTAAATTGCAAGGTATATTCAACAAGGTAGTCTCGTCTCGGAGTGGTGGATACAGTAGCTGTCAAACATAAGAAGAGCGTAAAAAAACCAAAACAAACAGTGAATTGAAAACTGTCAAATGTGTTAAAATTCATAGTTTTCATTTTTGTGCGTGCTGAATGTTTATTTTTAGTATTTATTGTGAGGGTAAAATAACACTAAGGAAGGCACTGCTCCTGGCTTCAACCGGAGTGGACCGTAATTATTCCCCGGAGGATTTATAAAATCCGTTATATAAAAATGCTTTTCGCAGACCCGCGCTGATTGGGAAAATGTTGTGGAACAAGCAACGTTCCAGCAATTGCGTCTTGCTTCATTAAGAGGCACACTAAAAGACGAGCCATTTTCTTTTTGAAAAGGCTTTTTACAAATTGCAAAACTTCTGGGCATTAAATCGCTTAAATAATTTTCATCAACAACACAAGTCTAATTGAAAATGTTGTTATTTGTTTTGCTTTTATTCGTTCAATAGCCGATTTTGACAGGTGCTGTACCCACCACAAGAGAGAATTTCAACTACTAACTCTACCTTCCTTAATATACCTTGGTAAATTGCTTGAACCTTTCACTGATTAATTTTAATACAATTGACAATTTTAAGCAAAGTTGTTATTCAAGACATTTACGATGCTTAAGTAACAATTTATGTGAGTAACTTGAAAAAAGTTTGCTTTTAGCTGAAACAGATTGTTTTATAATTTTTTATTAGATTTTCTTTTCAATGTGTCTCCGCATCATACAAGTTCAAATTATAAAGGTAGATTTCGGTTGATGATATCAGCTATTTTTACATAAGCACTGATAATTAACAAGTATGACTAAGGTTCCTTTCCCTTAACCAAGCCTAGGAATTTAACGTGTTATGAAATAGGAAATTAAAATTTTTTAAAAAATACCATTACTTCTTAGTTCCACAAAAATATAAGCAGAAAAGGCGTCAAATAAGTTTTGACAGCTTGACAGCTAAAGGATTGAGCAAACTTGCTTACAAGTTAGAGCTGAGAAATTGTTGCTTAAGCATTAAAAAAACCTTTGAAATAAAGTGTATTTAAAATTTCTAATTTGATTAAAACAAAATTGTTAAAGAGGTTTCAGAAGTTAGGAGGAGTTAATGGAATACACTTATTGATTATAATTTTTTTTAAAAGGACTTGGTTTGAGTTTAGGGGAGGTTCTAGTAGAAATCGACGGAACATTTTTGTTTCTTGCTTTATTTTCATCCTTAGGATCTTGAAAATATGTAGTCAAAAGGGACACTGTATGGTGCTGGAATAGCTGATTAGATTTAAGTGTCAAAAAAATAAACATAACTTACGATTTTTTCTTTGTCAAACTTTAAACGCGTTTTTCTCGAAAAACACCTTTTTCTCCACGCTGTAGACGATTCCGCTTCAACGACTTGACCGATTTTGATGTTTGACGGCTTAAATTAAAGCTTATTCAATTTAGGGGGCCTTCAGGAAGCATTTTTTCCAAAAAATTTATTATAATTATTTTTTAACATTAAAGCAAAAGAAAAAGGAGGAAAAACAGTGTTTTTTTTCAGAGGGCGGCCATTTTTTTTAAAAAGGGTTTTATTAAAATCGGAAACTTACAAGGCCCCAAAATTTCATATAGGTTAACAATTTTTTTTGGTTTTTTCATTTCAGACCACTTGGCAGGGCTGTATGTAGAGTGTACAGCGCACATCGGCATTGATCAACGAGACCTTCAGCCGCCATTTTGAATTATTTTTCATCGAAAAAAATTGTATAATGTTCTTGAAATATACATTAATAAATGCCCCAAAAGATTTTTTTAAAAAAGATTACAATCGTTAAAAAAAAAAAAAATCCTGCAATTACGTTACGTTTCTACTAGAACCTCCCCTTAAGCTTTAAACTAAAAAATTCATCAAGTAATAGAGAGTGACATTTTGCTTGTTCTTCTTCTCTCTCGTGCTGGAAAAATGTGTAAAGAAACACTTTTAAGTAACTTCAAGGTACTTGAACTTGAAGGTACTTCCAGCTGTTAAATGATAAGTCTTAGCAGCCTCACAACTCATGTTGATACACCCCTTAGAAATGGTTTTGTAAGAAAAAAATCTTTAATATTTAAAAACTAAAGAAATTTTTGAAATAACAGAAATTAATAAATTTCGAATGGATAAATGGAAAATGTGAATTTATTATTGCCAAACATGTGTCATTGAAACACATTTCTGCAAGCATTTGATCATCTTTAACTTGCTCAACATGAATTTTCACATTTCCACTTAAACATTTGATAGTACAATGGCCATGAGAGAAAATGTCATGTATTTGCTCAGTGAAAATTTAAAGTGTCAAGATCAATGCGAAATTCTCAAGGTATTTAAAAATACTTTCCCCAATAATTAAAGTTCCATTACATTTCTTGAACTCCAATGAATTATGTGTGTATGCAGTTCAAATCTATTTTAGAGTTTAAATATCGAAATGCATGTGTTTACTTTTTGGACTATTACAACTTCAGCAAATGTTTTTAATTTTGAACACAGCAATTTTCTAAATTTAGATTCTTCAGACATACTGCAAACAATCCACATGCTAGAAGATACAGTCTGAAAATACTTCATTTGCAATTTAAGTAAGTTGCTGCAAACACGAATATTCCAGCATCACGTAAAACTTTATCTTGCAACAAATCTTATAAAATAATTTCATTACTTACTCTACTACTCTAGATACAAGAAAACTGGCTTTGATAAATGGCGAAAATAGATAAAATTTCTATGGACAAACATGAGGGCGATGCGGTTTGTGTGGCCTATCATAATAATAAAGTCTTTTCGGGTGGAGCCGATGGCAAAATCAGGGTAAGTTAATATGCAATGATTATAATGAATGTAATAAATTTGGTGATTAACTTGGAATTGTTATTTATTTGTGTGCTTATCTGAAATTAATTTCCATATATTAAGGTTTGGGACAATGATCTTAATTTAATTAAAATTGTGGAAGCACATGAAGCTTACATTTATGCAATGGCCATAAAGAGCAGCGGCAAGGTTTACTCCAGTAGCTGTGATGGATGTGTTAAGTTTATGACTCCACCATATGACAATGAGAATGTACATGAGTTGTTTCGTTGCGAAGATGCCATTCAAGCCATGTACTGCGATGGGGATAGCTTATTTACAGGCGACGATAAGGGTGTTGTCACAAGTTGGACTAACGATAGGATGCTCTTTAAATATAATCTTGTGGAGGAGGTTAAGTCAATGGCAGTCGAGCAGAAATTAATCTATACAGTGCGTGATTTAGATGTTGTTGTCTCTGAGATGGGGTCTGTAAAATCGGGTAGATACAGCAATAAAGCAGTGGTGCCGGGCAAGTCACCATTGGCATTGGTTGGTCCAGTTGTTGACTGCAAGCGTTCGTTTGTAGCATTTGCAGATAGATCGGGTAAAGGTCTTTCGTTGGTGCATAATTTGCCAAAAGAGAAATTTGAAAGTGTCTGGAATTTGCCGGTAATAAATAAAATATTTTCATTTATTATCGCATATTTTCAATTATTATGATTTCAGGACTGTCATGAGTTGATTGTGAACAGTATTTGCGGAAATGACAAATATCTCTACTCAGGTGGTTATGATAATAAAGTTAAAGGATGGACCGATTTGGACAAGCAGACTCCAAGATGTCTGGGTGAAGTTGATGTGGGCAGTTGTGTGAATAGCATATGTTGTGGAGAAGCTAATTTCGTCTATATAGCTTCAACTGATGGTATCATTCGACGCGCAACGTTCATTTAAGCGAACGGGATATTTCATGTCATACCATCATCATATAAGTTGTCATATAAATTTTCATATTTCAGGTTAAGTTTAATATAACAAATATTTGTTAACATTATTTAAAATTTTTATTGAAAAATTAAACGTATACGTTTATGGTCATTTAATCTTATATATTAATACGCAAACATCGAATGTTGTCGTACACTTTTTCAATATTTATTTTAGAATAAGGACAATGAAACGTATATCCTTCGAAAGGTACTGCACCATAGATGTGCCGAATTATGTTAGATTATAAATTGATGACCTTTGACCAGAAATATTAACGTTGAAAGTTTATATTAATTTTAGCTAGGGATCTCAGAACTGGGAAGAGGTAGAATGAAGAATGTGGTATCAGATGAAAGATCTGGCTGCACAATATGATTGAATATAAGATTGGTGACCTTTGACCTCAAATATGAGCGGAAAAATAGCATTTATTAAATAAAAGCTAAACTATAAGAGATGGGAAAACATGATATAAGAGAGAAATTTAGACATTCATAAGATGTGCAAAAAAAAATTTAATATTTTTCACCATCGCTTACGGTTACCCTACAATAAGCACTTTTTCATGTGACAAGTGTCAATATATATTGTGATGGAAAAATTGCTTACAAATAGTAAATTTTGAAAAATTTCCGTTATTTTGACATCAAAATTATTGTGATATCTCGAAAACTATAGATGTTTTCAGTACAACGTTTTTTGTATGAAAATTCGTTGGTTGAGAAAAATAACGGTATATGACAACTTTTTTGCTAATATTTTCCACGAATAGTATGTTAAAAAAATTTCCCGTTATTATCACATCAAAAGTATTGCGATATTTCGAAACCTGTAGATTTTTTCCATGCAATGCATTTCTTAAAGCAATGTCATTGCCTCAGAATGAGAAAAAAACAATTGATATTTCAAATTTTGATTTTGCATGCAAATATCTCAGCCATTTTTCAATCGATTTTCCCTAAATTTTCTTTGTCTGAAAGTTTAATTAAATAACTTTTGAGAAATAAGAAAAGATTTACCAGTATCTCACTAATTTAATTTCTTGTGTTGTTTTCAATAAAACTCTAAAATATTCAATTTTTGCTCAAAAATTAGACCAGACATTCTTTTTTTGTAATTTTATTTTTGTTTTTCTATTTTCTTCTCTCACACTCTTTCATATACCATATCATTTATTTGCAAAAATTGCAACATTTTGACACATCATTTAATTAAGTGTTTCTATCATCGAAAATCATGAGCTACCCCCTATGATTTTTTTGATGAAAATTAAATTTTTAAACAATTAAACAATTAAATTCAATGTTGTTTTTGTATTTTTTATAAAGTTCTACAGCTAAAAACATAATTTCTGTGAAAAAATTTTTCAAATATTTCAAACCACTCCAAAATTATATACACAAATATATGTTTTAAGCCATTTCCTTATCTACTTTATATATTATACATATTATTATTATATATCTGTATATAAATAGGTGTACGCATAACTGTTAAGAAACATTTTCTCCCGTGTTTCTCAACCATTTTTGATAATTTTTTTTTAAATCAATAACAGTAGGGAAAAGGAGTGCACCGAATATCTATGGTGGGCAAAGCGACCTCAAATCAGACGTTCCATTCCACTGGTTACATTTGATGGGCGTTGAAATAGAGGCGAGGCACTTTCATCAGCCCAAATTTTCGGTATAACTTTTGAACTTTAAGTTATAAATCAATGAAACATGGTAAGAACTTCCTTCCTTGACAAAGGGGCGTAGAAACACTCATACAACTCAAAGTTGTTATATAATAGCTTTGAAAGCATTTCTACTAGAAAGTAGAATAAGGGAAGTAGGGCACTGTGACGGGCATTGGACAAAGGGGTGTGGCTCCGCATTTATAACCCACATTTTTGATATCGAGCTTTGAAAGTAAAAATCACAGAAGATGGAAAATCAGAATTGAGTTACTGTTTTTTTGATTTCCTGCTGGTGGTGCATTTGGTGCTGTATAAGTTCGGTTACGTTTGCATATGAGTGAAGAAAGAAAAAAAATGTTTTCAATAAAAATACAAAAAAAAAAATCAATTTTTAAATGGTCGAATCTCGACCAAAGGTGATACTAGTCATTATAAAACAGTATCAGGAAAAATATTTTTATTTTCTCTTAATACATGGGCGTACATGGGAATGTTTTGATTATAAGTTAGCTTGATAATTTATAATTGATTATAAATAAAAAATAATTTACCTGATTGGTTTTACGTGGCGCCGTTACGTTTTAACGTGTGGGTTTCCAAAAAATTTTAAATGAAACATTTTTCCAAAATACATCGGCTTTGCATATAATTTTTACTCAATGACTATCGGTGTTATGATAAAAATATTGATACGACGGTAAAGGTTATTTCTTTGACTTAAAAAACAAAATAATAAAAAAAAAGAATTAAAGACGTCAACGGTACTTGGAGGGAGTTGCTTGAGCAACAAAAATACCGGCTAGAAATCAGCCACTACCCTCTATAGAAAATAGATCGCCTTCGATGCAGGAGATATATTTTCAAACGAGAGCAGTTAAAAGAGTCCTTGCAACCCTCAACATGAACAAATTTTTTGGCCCTGATGGTATACCACCAGTTGTGCTAAAAATGTGTGCTTTTACACTGGCTCGATCTTTGCGTAACCTTTTCAACATCTCTTGCAGGACAGGAGTATTTCCATCTGGTAGGAAGGTTGCGAATGTTCATCCAATACCTTAGAAGGGCGATGCCACGAAACGTGTGAGTCACCGACGCATTGCGAAATGCTCTAAACAAGGGTGTACGATCTGGTGGTTTCTTTAAAATCATAGGTTATTTTGTCACTGACAGCTGTTTCCTGCTCGAAATCTTGACATAAAGTCAATATCGTACCTCCGCGGATAGAAATGAGTCGCTTAACGCTTGAACGACGTTGGGAAATATTGGAAACTTATTTCCTGTGAGTACTACACAGTGAGTAGGTACTGTGTAGACCAAATAGTGCGTTATTTTAGAAGCAGTTTTGGCCAAAATGAAGCACCCACCGCGCCTGCTGTACGCAAGTTTGTGCAAAAATTTCGTGAGACTGGTATGCTAGTGGACATCACTCATGATCCCCGTCGTTGTACGGTGCGCACAGACGAGAATGTGGTTGCTGTAGCCGAAAGAGTGAGACTCAATTCACGAGGCTGAGAACAACGTTTCGGTTAAAGGTGGGCGTTACAGAGTCATTTTAACCGACTATAATACTGAAAAGAGTAAAAAAAATACTGAAATTGAGGATATTTATTTGGACGACCTCTGGTTCATGCAGGATGACGCGCCATGCCACACAGCCCATGCCACAATCGACCTTTTGGGCACCAAATTCGCAAATCGTGTTATCAGCCGTCTTGGCGATGTCAATTGGCCGCCTCGGAGCTGCGGTTTGACCTCTTTGAACTTTTTTGTGGGGAAACTTGAAGGACCGATGTTATGCCAACAATCCGGAAACGATTCAAGCACTAAAGACCAATATGATCCAAGCAATCCGTGAGCTACAGCCCGAAATCATCAACAAAGTCTTGAAAAATTGTTGTGACAGAATGCGCCACTGCGAAGCCAGCCGAGACTGCCACTTGAACAACGTTGTGTTCCATAATTAATGGGAATGTTTGCCCTTACTAATAAAGCCATAATGCAAGGAAAAAATTTAATTTCATTAATTTTTTTGCATTTTAAAAAAAACTTGTATTTGGCTCACCCTGTTCATATCATATATAGTATGTCCTGTTTCACAGGAAAAGGGACTTAATTTTTCCGATATCAAAGCTAGTTTTATTTTGCATTTCCTAAAATTACAATTGAATGAAAAGACACCTCAATCACAAAAAAAAAATTAAGAAATTAACTTAGGTACTTAAAGCATTTTGAAGTTCGAGCGTGCAAATCTCCTCTAGTTTTGAGTTAATGATGTTCGAAGTTTGACAATTAAAAGGTACCTTAACTTCCTCATTAAAAATACATAATGGAAGATAAGGTTTTCTTTCTTCAAGGAGGTAGAGGTTGGGGAAAATCTCTTTTCTTAACAGTTTTGATTTAATAATCAATTTAAAGCCGATTATAAAATGTTCAGAACATGTCTGGACAGTATTACCAACCATAACTTGAAAACCGATAAAATTTAAACAAACATCTATTTTTAGCTTTACTGAAAAATTTGGCCTGGGAAGAGGTCCCTTTTCCTGTGAAACATCACATATGTTTAATAAACATTGTTTATATATAGCTATAATTTGTTTGTTATTGAAAATTTTTTCATACAATTTCAGACACGTATTCCTGATATATTGTAGATCTTTTTTTCTAAAGTGTATTAGTACCTTAAATCAACATTCTACGATCACTTCTTTTGACACACTAAAGGCTCAAAGTGTGAAGGCTTAAAGTAGAGGTTGATTGCGATCAGCTATTTACTTCAGAAAATGACGTAGTTTTACGTCAAAACGAAAGAAATTGGCGTAGTATCAGTATGTTTACATGTAAATTTTACATACATATTAATAACGACAACAGCACAATAGTTTAAGAGCGAAAGGCTGGCAGACTTACGGTTTTTTAACAAACCTTATATTTTCTTAATTTGCTCTCTTACTCCTACCGTACATGATGGGGTCTCTTAAGTCTGACCGGAGGTTTCTGTAGAGCCACTCAGGTACGTAAGGTGTAACAATTTGATCGAGTTCAAAGTTATAGTAACAAGGCTGTCACTTAAAAATTTTAAAATATTATATTAGGTCTGTTTCCGTACGCACACTGTGTAACTTGTGGGACGCTATTTTCTGTTTCCGTACTTTCTGTGCTTAAAATGGGAGAAGAAGAACAAGCATAAAATCGCTCTCTCGAGCACACAAAGTGCACAGAGTGTGCTAGAACTCAAGACTTCGAGTAAAGTAAGAACAAGCATCAAGAAGAATAAGCATCAATAAGAAGAAGCAAATGTCCAATTACATTTCATAATTGTTTATGTTTTGCGATAAATAAATTCACAAATTGTGTGCCTAAAAAGAAATTTACGTACAATAAATAAATAATCTTCTTATATATAAAAATCAAATGCGTGTGCGTTAGTCTTGCTAAGGCTCATAAACGGCTTGGCTGATTTTAATAATTTTTTTTTGTATTATTTGCCTTAATACAGATATGGTTTAGAAAAAATGAAAATTACAAAAAACTCGAAGGAACAGCGGAAAAATCGAAAAAATCAAAATTGGTAATTTTGTATGGGAATTGCCACATCAGACTACTTTAAATAGCCAAGAAATCTTAACGGCTGAACGGATTAAACTCAAATTTTGCACACACATTACTTGAAGCCTAGATTAGGTTATGGCATACTTAGTTTTGACCACGCCTCTTCCATCCCTTAACATTAAACGCAAATCATCCTACTAGCGTGCTATTATTAGCGAAACTGTTCGTCTAATTAATTAAAAGAAAATTCTCTTATTTTAAAACGAAAAACATTCACATATCTTCAAAATTGCACAAAAGTTTAGTACAGCGTCTTTTTCTAATGACATCGTTTCCTTAGAATAACAAAAAATTATCATTCAATTTCTTTTTCGTTGATAAATTCAATTTAAGCACTTAATAAACCCTATTTGAAGAAAGCTACAACATATTTACTTTTTACTGCGAAAAGGACACAAAAGCTGTAATTTCAATAAATAAAAAAAAATTAAAAAAAAAATTATTTATTTGCCCATTGTGAGGATCGATCCTTAAACCACCTCATGGCTTCAAAACTGACGGTTGAGCTGACTATTTTTCTTCAAATTGAAATGTACTACAAAAATATCCTAATAGAATTTGCAATAAAATGATATGACAGCACAATCTTCTGAATTCGAATTTTAGCAGCCTATTATATTTTTCTTAGACAAAAACCAATCGAGTTTTACATCTTATTCTTATCTTCTATCTTCTGAATATATAAATATCAATTGCCGTTTAGATCAAGACTAACTGTCTTGCTAAAACTCGGAAATGGGAAGAAACGGAAGTATAGGAAAAAAGAAAATAAGGAAGAACTCAAAGTGAAGGAAAGAATTGAAATTGGTAATTTTTCGTGTCGTACAGTGTTCATTACAACTCCAAGGAGAGGACGAGCCTGACATAGGTCTACGAAATCAAATGCGCGGCGAACTAACGTGGAAGCCACACTGACCAGCGAGCGACAGACAATGAAAACAGTCACATTATCATGTCCTAATAAGTGTCATATATAAACAAAACAGAGTGGCATACATAAGAACGCTCATAACTCGAGAACGGATCGTCCGATTCGAGCTGTCTTTTTTTTTTTTTTTTGTGTTCGTCTCCGCACAAGGTAGCTTTTAACAGCAAAAAAAAGGGAATTTTCTCGGAAAATTGATATTTCATACATTGTGAATCGAGAAATAAAAAATAAACAAAAAATTGATTTGAATTTCATAATTCAAAATGCAATTTCTGGACAATTACATTCGTTCAAATCAGTAGATTGTGTCCAAACGAAGCAACCAATTATCGAACAGTGTTCCTGAATTCATTGATTTGCAAGGATTACCACCACATAATTTACCACTGAGGGTTTGATCTGTTATCATCATGCTTCGGAGCCTCAATCAATCGAAATTGTAAAGGGATACAAAATTGGTGAAGCAACTCAAAAAATAATGCAAATTCAAGGGCGAGGAAATGCTCATACCAAGAATTCCATTGATTCTAACCGATTTATCTATCGAGTTCAAAAACTTTCAATTCTAATTCAGTTCGACTTGCATTGCCATGACAATCAATGAATCACAAAGCCAATCTTTGGAATTAATTATGGGACTGTGTGCTGGATTAAATCAAATCTAAACTTATTTTCTACCTTAAGAATAAAGAGAACATACGAGTAATAACATTATATATAATTTATAGAAAGATAATGGAGCGCAAAGCAGTGCGATCATAAAAAGATAAATTTATCTTTGTTTACTTTTGCTAACGTTGTCTATCAAAAAGCATTGAATTGATCTGACATGTGATTCCCTCAACCTCCTTACATTCCGTGTAAATAAGGGATATTAGAGTATTTCATTCAATCAATAATTGAAGTTCGATTGACACTATTTTTTATCGATCGTGAATATTCGATAAAAAATTAATTCCGGGTGGGATCGTGATTGCTAGAAATTATTTCAATAAAAAAATTAATTTAGGGCGGGACGAAGTTTGCCGGGCCCTCTAGTAATAAATAAAAATTAAGCAATTGTTCAGTTTTGCATTAAAAATGGCTTTTAATAATTTGAGTGAAAGTGTTTTAAATTTTGTGCTGCCGTCTGCAGTCAAAATCAGCTGTTTTGTGCTCGAAACTTACTAGGAGCTGTTTCCGTACTTTTGCAACTATTCTCACATTTCGTTTTTACTCTCTGGCACACGTTTTACACAAATCTTACACAGTGTAAAGTACGGAAACAGACCTATTATTGTTATTGAAAAATAACAATGGTTGACAGCTATCACGGTTCCAAGATCATGGCAGACACCTTTAAGGGTCTTCGAGAGTTTTTCGAAAAAATAGAAAAATTTTTTTTATGCGGTATTTTATTTGAAACGGCATAAATTTTTACCATTTAAAATTTAAATATTTATTATTTTTTTTTAAATTTTAATGTACAACTATTTAAGATCAAGGTTGATCACTGAAATTTTGGTCCAAAAGTATTCGTTGATAAGGTAAAATATGCAATGCCGCGAAAGACCTTAAATTTGCAGTGAACAAGATAACTGGAGACTGGTTCATCTGAAAAAAAGAGTTCTTGGACGTTTAATTGTTCGATTTTTTTTTATAAATATTTTTTTATTTAAAAAAGACTTTAATTTTGGTTTGTCTTTTGGTTCGATCTAGGAATCGATCCAATTTTGGAGTTCTTCAAAAGAGCGAAAGTGCTGATCCTCAAGGGCATGCGTTATCGCCGAAAACAAATAGTAGTCGGAAGAGGCAATGTCTGGGCTATACGGTAGGACTTCCCATTTCAGCGTTTCAAGGTATGTTTTGACCGACATGTGGCCGAGCGTGGTCATGTTACAAAATTACCTTGCCGTGCATTTGCTCGTATTCTGGACGCATCAATTGAGTTCGGTAGAGTAACCCTGTGATGGTTTCACCCGGTTGTAGCAGCTCATAGTACACCACGCTCGATTGGTCCCACCAAATACAGAGCATGACCTTGTCACTGTAAATATTCGGCTTTGGCGTCGATTTCGGCATATGGCCGGGCGACCTGAATGATTTTTTGCACTTGGGGTTATCGTAATGAGCCCATTTTTCACTGTTCACGGTTTACAAGTGAAAAAACGGCAGGCATTCAACGACGACATGTACTGAAAAAGTTGGTTGCAACATTGTCCGATTCGATTTAATACTAATACTTAGTGGTGCCATCTCAAAAAATCCTTAAAAAGTTTTTTGTTCACCTGATACCTTTTATCAGGTGAACAATAGAAGAAAATATGAAACATATGCTAGGATGTTCTCAGCGTGGAGGAAAGCCAAATAAACATGTCAATTTGAATCAAAGGCAAGTCTGATGTCTTTACCTCAGTCAATTCAAGTAAGAATGCAAACTCATTCACAAACTTCTCTACCATCATCTACAACTTCAAGTCGTAAATATCGCTGTATATTCAGTTGATTAGAAATGGGAATAGAAAATTCAGAAAGTTTAAAGCGTAGGACCATGGCCTGGCCGGGAATCGAACCCAGAACCTCTGGGGTAGCAGTCGAGCACGCTACCTACGATCGACTACCGAGGCCGCCTCGAAAATAAAAATTGCTTTGAAAAATTATTCAATATTTTTGAAACATCTAATATGACAGTTTAAACTTATTAAATTATCATTATGATGATGTTTGGTAGGCAAAAATCGAATTTGCACGAACTCCCACTGCTCTTTTTGAATGCTATTTTGAAAATGCATAATTTTCATTGTTTTTGGTGCTGTACGGCAGGTATTGCCAAAGAGTGATTTATGAAGAGTGCAACAACATTACAAAAAACAAAAAAGCAATAACAACAACAAATCACTGGATACGTAGCACGTAGGAATTAGTAACATAAAAAACACAAACAAAAAGCAGTCGGGACCAAACCATACGCAAAATGACCAACAAGAAACCTTCACCATAGTAAGAGTTGTGCGCGGTCGCTTGCGCTATATTTACCAACAACGACAAGAATGAACAACAACAAACACACGCTGTATTGTTAAAGTGAAGCTGGGCCTGTGAACAATTCGGTGAATTACAACAATCATAGAAATATTGAAGTTTTTAATAGAGTGGAAAGAGTTAAGCCCTAACCAAAAGAGACGAAACGAGACGATTGTAAGTTGCCGAACGTTTGCATTCGTTACGTCTGTTTTGACATTTAACGCAAAATGAAACGAGTACCTCCAATCGGCTGAAAAAAGAAGAAGACTACTCTGCACAGCTGTTGTTGACGAGTTGGGACGCTAAAAGTTCGGTGCTTACGGAACAAACCGTCTCGTCACACCGTTTCGTTCAGTTCGTTGAGTTTACGTTTGCTTATTTTGGGTAACAACATTGAATTGCATTTAAGCGAACATTTTTGTCTTCACTCGTTACGTAGCGACCCGTCTATTTTGGTTAGGCCTTTAGGCGATGGCAATCGTTGCTGTATGGCACAATTCCATTGTCGCATCTTATTGAAAACTAAAAACTGTAGACCAGACCATATACTCACTTTTTTATATCGCTTGGGAAGCCACGAAACTTAAAACTTGAAAAAATAAAAAAAAAAAACAATAGGGGTATTCACAACGAACTCGTTAGTTTGTTATTTGGTTAGTTGTTACTTCGTTAACTTTGTGAAGTGTGAACACACCCTTTCGTTTAATCTCGTTAGTCTGGTAGCTGTTGTGGCATAACAGCTGAAATTAGAATCCAATAGAAAATTAAATGAATTTATTTATGAAATACTTACTCTTTAACAGGGTACTTTTTTTTAAAAAAAGTCAATAAATAACAGTTAAAATTTGACTTATAATTTTTCGGTCAAAAATAAAAGTTAAAATATGACTTTTATTTTTTTGGTCAAAAATATAAGTTAAAATTTGACTTTTATTTTTTCGGTCACAAATAACAGTTAAAATTTGACTTATATTTTTTCGGTCAAAAATAAAAGTTAAAATATGGCTTTTATTTTTTCGGTCAAAAATAAAAGTTAAAATATGACTTTTATTTTTCCGGTCAAAAATATAAGTTAAAATTTGACTTTTATTTTTTCGGTCAAAAATAACAGTTAAAATTTTACTTTTATTTTTTCGGTCAAAAATAGCAGTTAAAATTTGACTTATATTTTTTCGATCAAAAATAAAAGTTAAAATATAACTTTTATTTTTCCGGTCGAAAATTTAAGTTGAAATTTGACTTTTGTTTTTTGGGTCAAAAATATAAGTTAAAACATGACTTTTATTTTTTAGTTTTAAGTTTTATTTTTTATTTTATTTTTTTCTATTAAAAATAAAGGTACACAATTTGACGGTGACATCCTATATTAATTACTTGCTTACCCGGCACACGTTGTTTTGCAGCCTAAATTTATTTGTCGTGCTCTTTTCGGATTTTCGCGATTTTTCGCTTGTTTGAAAATGATTTTTATTAATATTTAAATTGTATACTGTGCAGCACAACTTTCTCAACAAAACGATGAAAGTTCCTTTTCTTCACTTGAAGACGAAAACTAGATGGGGAAAAAATTTTCGGCGTCCTTGTTTATAGTGATTAGTTATAAATAGTATATAATAGTATATATTTGGCCCACCCTGTATAAGTATTTTACATATTTCATTGAGCAAGGATAGGGCATAGAGCAACAAGTAACTCGGGTATGATTTGAGTATCCGATTTCTGTCCGTTACTCATTTCAGTTCTCTGATGTTCTCTGATGATCATTTCAGTTCACAACAATGACAGGGAACGCAAGGTGCAGTGATAAGTCAAACAAAGGCAGATAAGAGTAGAGTGAAAAGAATTTATACTTTTGTTATATTTTTTCACCTTTTAACCGAAAAAAAAGTAAAATTTTAACTTATATTTTTGACTGGAAAAATATAAGTCACATTTTAACTTTTATTTCTGACCGAAAAAATAAAAGTCAAATTTTAACTTATATTTTTGACCAAAAAAATAAAAGTCAAATTTTGACTTATATTTCTGACCGGAACAATAAAAGTCATATTTTAACTTTTATTTTTGACCGAAAAAGTAAAAGTCATTATTTGACTTTTATTTTTGACTGAAAAAATATAAGTCAAATTTTAACTGTTATTTTTGACCGAAAAAATAAAAGTCAAATTTTAATTGTTATTTTTGACCGAAAAAATAAAAGTCAAATTTCAACTTTTATTTTTGACCAAAAAAAAAATCGGTCAAAAATAACTATTATTTTTTGACTTTTTTTAAAAAAGTCAAATAAATAAAAATCTTTTAAGATTATTATTCCTAAGTTAACAAGCATCGCACTACTTTATTCAAATATCGAAAAGACACATTTTTTCCGCCTGACTTTTTGAATCGAAATTTCGAAAATAACAGTTATTTCCGGTCCCTGCTTTTTAACAAAAATTTCAATTTAATTTGTGTTCGGATTATTCTTTTTAAGACGCTAAAATTCCATGGAGTTAAAATTATGGAAGCTGCTCGTATTTTGCCAAATAACGAAAAAATTATCAGGGCTGCTAAGTTGTAACTCGGTAGTTCGATAGTTCGATACTACATATATACATATAGTTACAAAAACAAAATGCATGCAAAAAAGTAACAAGTAAAAACTAACAAACTAACGAGCTCGGTGTGAATACCCCTAATATGTTTTTTTTTTAAACACCGTTATTAGCACAGCTCGGGCGAACGCATCTTTTCGTTTCAAAACAACATATAAAGTGAAAAGACAATACAACTTGCCTGTCAAAGTCAAAACATTGGTATTGCCAGAGGAAAAAAACCCCGAAAATTCAAATTCCCACTGCTAGGTTATTCCCACAGCTAGGCAATTTCCCCTATTATTAATAGTATTAATATTTTAAGCCTATATTTAGCACGGTAGACACTCCTGCGGTTCTAACATCTCGGTATTCAACAGCAATAATAAACTATGTATTAAAAAACCAAAATGTTTAATATTTTCATATATTTATTTATTTTGTTCATGTTGTTTGTAGCTTAGAATAGAACACTATATTTTTCAATACATATTTGGTTGTCAGTACTTACAATTTAGTTAACAACTTTTTGTGTTTTTTTTTGTATCTTCTTACACTAAGTATGCGTTAGTTTCTTAGTTTAATACCGTTTTAATGCAGACGTTAAGATCACAAAACAGTTACAAACGAGAAGAACTGAAATCATAATTTACAGAATCACAATTTAAGGTTAAGCGTTGATTATCGTTAACAACATGAACTTCATGTGTCTATGTTGTGGATTCTATGTTTTCATAGATTTTTAGATTGTCATTCTGCACAATAGTTAAAATTAAACGGTATTTTTAATAATATCTAATATTAATTTTGTTTTTTTGCCAACACATTTACACAATACCATACATAACATTTTACAGTGCTATCTTAAATTAGCCATTCCATTACCTTAAATACTGTTGTTTAACAATTGTACAAACACGTTTATTTACAAATGTCATATTTTAGATCTTAAATACATACGTAGTTAACACAAAAATATTTCTGTTTTTGTTTTTAATTATTTTCTATATTGCCATAGAGTGTATCTGTAGTTCTGTTATTAAATCAATCTTATTCTTTCATATACAAAATAGTTAAAGTGCAAATAATTCGTTGAGTCGATAGTACTTGAACGAATGAGACAATTTGAACGAAATATAAAGTCAGGCGGAACTGTAATGTCTTGCAAATCGACAAGGGTTGAGGCTCACATTGTCACTATCAGTCCCACTGACAAAGCTATAGGTACATTTTATACAGTCATAGTGTAGTAGGAAGAACTTATAATAGTACATTAGACAAGAAACAAAAATAACAACTGTGAACTATAAGGACAAGTACAAAACACAAAACTTGTACAAGCCAATTGTCTTAAAGTGTCCTAAGAGCAAAACCATGAAGTCAACTGTAAAAATTTTTTATTAACTTCTTACTTTTCTGCGTATACATAAATTATTGCTCATAATCTTAGATTCTAACATTTAATGAGAGTTGTTTCGAACGAGTACAAAATGATTTGCTTAGATTACTTTTGTTTATAATTCATTAGATGTAAGGTTCATTTCATAATCATAAGTCAGTTTAAGAATTGTATTTTAGTAACTCGTATAAAATAAAATCAGTGGAAACTTTCGGAATTAGTCATTTATAGGCACTACGAGGGTAGTCCCAGAAGTACCCGATCAGATGCATATATGGCGCATATATATTGTAGATGTTATTCGAAAAGAATGACTATGGTAGGAAGTACCAACCCTATAAAGCTTAAGTTTGAAGTTTGACCAAGCTACGTTCTTCAATATTTGTTTGGCAGCCATCAAAAGTGAGCGCTCGCAGTAAATTTATAGACATGAAAAAAATTGGTCATCGTTATGTGATGTAATACTCTCATTTGAAAGGCCTCAGTCTAGCCAATATCAAAGCGGAGCTAGATTCTTCTCTCGGAGAGTCTGCTTCTTCGTTTACAACACTAAAATATTGGGTGGCAGAGTTTAAATGAGGCCGTATGAGCAGCGGCGGATCTAAGATTTGCAGAAGGGGGGAGCCGAAACTACACTTTCGTATGCAAAAGGAGAGGCTGAAAGGTCTTTTTGGACTATTTTTCATATTTTTCACATACAAAAAATTCTCCAAGGGGGGAGGGGGGGCTAAAGCCCTTTCAGCCCGTATGTAGATCCGCCACTGCGTATGAGTTGTCAAGACGAACATCGCAGTGGTCGACCAAATGAGGAGAAATGGTGAGAAAATTTACAAAATAATATTGGATGACCAATAGCAGACATTATAGGCATTTCAAAAAGTCCTGTACATCGCATATTGACTGAAAATTTGGACACGAGAAAGCTGTCTGCAAGATGAGTGCCACGGTTACTCACTTTAAAACAAAAACAGCGTCGTGAAGATGTTTCAACCGAGTATTTGGCAACGTTTTACAGCAAAAATCAGAGTTTTTGAGTGGATTCATAACCATGGATGAAACATGTTCACATCACTTCACATCTGATACGAAGGAACAGTAAAAACAATGGAAGCTGCCAAAAAGGAGAAAAGAGTTCCATCTGCAGGCAAGGTTATGTCGTGAGTTTTTTTGGGATCTTCCTCTCAACTACCATCTGTTAATAGACTTTTGTCAAAATTTCAGCTCGATGCGAAGCTTAGTTTGTGTTTGGCAGACATGGGAAGCAGACGATCTTGTGAATTATGGCGAAAATGGAAAAAAGTAAATTTCGTGTGCTTAGGAAGCATTATTTTTTTGCGCAAAAAAACCATCAGCTAAACCAAGGAAAGGCTTGATAAATACTATGGAGACTCTGCACCATCCATTAGAATGATTTCCGCCGAACGTTCTGGACGTGCAAATGAGGTCACCACACCAGAAATGGTCACTAAAATTCATGATATCGTATTGGTCGATCGCAGAGTTAAAGTGCGCAGGAATGTTAAGGCCGTAGGGATCTCAGACGAATAGGTGTGGAATATTTTGCGAAATCATTTGGATATGAAAAAATCATCCGCAAGATGGGGGATGCGTTTACTTCGTCTCGACCGTAAACGCAATCGTGTGACTGATTCAAGGGCATGCTTGGCGATGTTGAACAAAGGTAAGAAGGATCTTTTCCGTTGATTAGTAACCGTGGACGAAACATGGATCCATCACTACACACCAGAGAGGAAGGAACAGTCAAAACAGTGGACTTCACAGACTGAACGTGCTCCGAAGAAGGCGAAGACGGTGCTATCGGCCGGAAAGGTTATGGAAAAGGACAGTATTTTGGGATAAACGTGCTATAATCTACATCGATTACCTTCCAGCGAAAAGAACGATCAATGGCGAAACTATGCAGCAAATTGGACCGTTTCAACGACACTTTGAAAGAGAAACGTCCCCATTTGGCAAGGAAAAAAGTGATCTTTCATCAAGACAATGCGAGCGTTCACACATGCCCAGCTCCCATTGGGAAATTCCATGAATTGAAGTACGAATTGCTTCCTCATCCAGCATATTTTCCAGATTTGGCCCCCAGCGACTATTTTCTGTTTCCAAACCTGAAGAAATGGCTCGGCGTAAACAGAGAATTTTTTATGCCTCACCGAAATAGAGGCATATTTTGAGGACATTCTGAAAACGTATTTTTCGGATGGGATCAAAAAATTGAAGGAACGTTGGACGAAGTGTATCGAGCTAAAAGGAGACAATATTGAGAAATAAAAGTTTTTTGCCGTAAAAATCATTCTTTGTTTCATTTTTCACGAAATTATCAAACGGCCCTCGTATGATGAAAACCCCATCTTTTATCACTACACAAGTATGTGCGTCTTTGATTTGCAAGTGTGCCATACGGATCTGTTTCGAATTCAAGATGGACTTGCTTATTCGTACGTTTTATCCTTAACGGATTGCGTTTTGGATCCGAAACTGATCCTAAATCACTTTCTCAACATGTTTTGACGGATTTGTTACGAGTTCGAAACGAGTCCGTCGAAACATAAGGGCGAATTTCGCTCTGACGCACTCCTAAAGGGTTCGAAACAGATCCGCATCCGTTTTATATTTAAATATAAAGAATTAAAAGAATTTTAAATGGATTATGTATGAAACACAATATCTTTTAAATGGCAGCCTCTAGTTTGTAGACCTTAATTCTTTTTTCGAAATTTTCGATTAATCTTTTGCTTAATTGGGGCACTATTTCGGCGATGGCGACTTCAATGCTCGCTTTGCGGATGGTCAGCATACTCTTAGCATAACCTAATAAGAAGTCCGTGTTAAATCGCAAGATTTTGGTAGCCAATTGGTGTATTCAACACACGAAATTACGCGTTCGGGGAACCCCGTGCACAATAAAACAATTGTTTCGCGACTTGTGTGGCACGTAGCACAATCCTGTGGAAAGTAGAGTTTGTCCGTGTCCGTTTACTCCATCTTCGACCACAAAAAATTGTCTCTGTTGCGCACTTCATTGACTGCAACAGCTCTTTCGTCATTATTTTCAATAGAGTACGTCCCTATAACACCTCTGGTCCACAATCCGCACCAAATAGTCATTCGTTGTGAGTGGATTAATATCGCTAATTTTCGGATCTCCAAATGCGGCAATTTTACTTTTTAACAATGTGAAAATGAGCAACGCCAGAAAACACGATATTTTATTGCAAATCAGAGAACATAACATACATACGTCTGCAATTCTTGAGTCAATTGGATTCAAACAGATTCAAATCTTTCGTCAATATTCGCTGCAGTGCGAACATTAGAGCTTGAGTTCTTGAGTACAATTGAGTCACGAATTGAAGTGCTTGGGAACTTGTTGGGAAAAGTTTTCAACACTTTCCTTTATTGCGTTGATATTTTCGGTCGAATGTCCGGGCGAAATTGTTTCGTTGTCTTCACATCTTTCAGAGTATGCCTCTTGGAATTATTTGTGCACACACGTCCTAGATGGTAGATGATTACCAGGAAAATTTTATCGAATTTTGCACATCCGATTGAAAGCAAATTTTCGTAATAAAATGTAACGAATTCTGTTATCTTTCCATGGTATCTACCGCGGTTATAAATAACAACCGTCAACATTTGAGAACTGATAAGCAACCATCTTTTTTTTTTGTTTTTTTTTTTAGACTAAACCAACGCTCATGGTATGCCCCCTATTAATGCGAAAGCATTGTGAATGTTTGAAAAAGCATAAGAATGTTCAAAAGGGGGACACTTAAATGCCCCCTAAAAAAAAACTCATACGTAAACTTTCAAAATCCGTTCTCTACCAGAATTTGTTTTCGCAACTTTGTTATTTTGGAAAAAAATTGATTTTGTTGTTCAGCGTTATTAATAAGTAATGATAAAATAATAAAATCAAGTCATAGAAATAGGTCGGTTAAGGTAGGTATGTTTATTAGGTAGGTTTATTTAATTTATTTAATTACCTTAAACGTCAATGACTGAACGTCTTATCATTTTGAAACAAACAAAAATACGTTTTTGTTAAGGAAATTGTTTGTTAAATATTAAACCAATGATATTCTTATTGAAATTTGTTTAGTTCTTTCCTTAAAGTATACTCTCAAAATACTACTTTGCTGATAAAATTATTGTTAAAAATATTTAAGAAAAAATATTTAAGAAAAAATAGCTATTATCTTATGATTATGAAACTCATCCTAGTAAGAGAAGTATGAGATCTTTTAATTAAAACTACTGTAATCAGTTTAACTCAAAGTTACCACTGTGCTATTATAATCGAACTTTATGTACATTTATTTAATTTATTTTTTATTTGCTTATGTAATTTCTTAAAATTAGTTGAATTTATTGCGTTCTCATGACAATCAATCAGTAAACGTCGTTAAAAGTACTCGTATTGTTATAGATTAGTTCTTCAACGGTCCATTGGCCGTTTTTTTGTGCGTCGTTTATCCAATCATAAATAAATACAAGTGATAATTCTGAGTCATAATTGAGAAGTGACATATGTCATAGTAAACTGGCAAAACCAGCTTTTTGTCAACCAACCAAAAATTTTTAAGAAAAGGATCTTAAAATCAACATTTTGACAGAAAAGAGAGAAAAACAGTTTTTTTTTAATTAAATATTTTTGATGATATTTGATATTCGATGATAGAAAGAGCAATAATAGCAGGGTAAATTCTTACTATTTGCTTTAAAGGCGAAAAAAATGAGTGTAGTTCACTTAATTTTTAAAATCTTCTTCATCTCAAATCAAGATATTTGCCCATTTTCATTATTAAGGAAGACTTAGCAAGCTAAGTGAATAATATATAGATAATAAAATAATAGATAGATTGAAAAAACTGCTTCCTGCTAGGCGTTAATCCACAACTAATATTGGAAAAATTAATAATGGTTTTTAAGAAAAAAATCTAAATAAATGAACCATGCCTGAGTCATGCTTTCATTTGAGTTATATTTTACAAAAGTTCTTTGTAAATATATGTTCTTTCAGGTAGTTGAGTGTATAGTAAGGAGGGTCACCAAAAAAAATTTCAAAAGACCGCCCCTCATTTGAAAGCTTTCACTAAGGTTTTAGTAGCATACAGTTTTTTTTAGGTGGACCCGAAATCTGCCCCAAATGTTCTTTTTTGTAGAACTTCATCAGTTTTTAACCGGTAGTAAAAAAAGTGTGTCGTTGGATAGATCTCAAAAAGGAAAATAATTCGTTTTAACAATATTAAATATTTTAACTTTTCGTCTTATTTCCTCAGTAACCCCAAAACTTTAATTTTTATTTTTAAGAAACTCAAATCATTAAACTTTTGTGAAGAAACTTTTTGATTTCATTCGTAGGAAAGTAAGTTACAGCGAATTTAATTTTCGGTCAGGTTTGGCTTCGTTTTTAGTATTTCGCTTTCGGTCCATCTTCGTTTGCCTTCGAAATGACTTCGTTCATATTCGTGTTTGTTCGTAAGCCTTCAGCTTCGAAGTTTCAAAAATTTGAAAAAACTGAAAGACTCGAAATTTCAATCAGAAGCTTAAAAAACTTTCGATAGAGGGCACTACAAGTAATAAAATATATATGAATCGACTGATCGACTGGACTGATTTGAAAGAAATTTGGTATAACAAATGAAACCAAACGAGATGCACTCTCGAAAAATATTAATCTAATTTTGTTTAAGTCGTCGAGACTCTGGTAGGTTAAAATTATAAGGTTAAAAAAATACTTAAAATGTCTTCATTTATAATTTAAAAAAGCTTAAATTCTGAGTATAAAGAGATTAATGTACAAGAGCCATCCCTGAAAGTAATGTGCTCGATGTTCATTATAAAACTGGAAGTTCATTCGATGCAGTTGCGTTTTTCGTCCTTTTACTCGCTAAAGCAATTTAAGAATGGAAATGATGGTAGAGTTCAATGATTGCGTTTTACGTTCAGAGGGAGCATGGCTACAAAATTATTTAATATTTTCTATGTTGTTGAAATGGATTTCGAAATGTATTAACGCTGATATACATATATCAAATTATATGATTTATCATAACAAAAACTTTGAACAATTAGCATAAAAAAGTGATTTTAGCCAAACATCAACCAAAAACTCATAGAAATCTTTATTTAATAAAATTTTATTTTGAAGCGCCATCCCTGACAGTGAAGAGCATGGCCCATATTAGGCCCATATTATTGCTCGGTCTCCAAAGTGTTCATCCTCTCACAGTCTCACTGATTTTTGACAGTTTTGCATTGGAAACAACAACAAAATTATTTGCACGCCGAGCAAACGAGCACCGTGTAATATGGGCCCATCTTGCACGTTTCAGTTAGTTCCGGTATTCCTTTGTTGATTTTGCTCAAATGCACGGATATTTTTGCACTTCTTCAATTAATTTTTCGGTGTTGAAAGGTTCCATAACTTTGTGTGTAACAATTTATGCTAAACGAAAGAAGCGCGCAATAGATATGTCACTCAGAAAGTTAACTAGATACTTTTATTTTTTTCTCGCTGTCCTCTGTTTGTAACGAACTTTCAAAAAACGCAAGTTAAGCAAGAAAAGTTGAAATAGCGTAACGTTCACAAGCATTGAACTCGCTCCCATAAGCTTTCACATACTTCTATTTTATAACGCCAGCGAGTAAACGGATGAAAAACGCATCTGCATCGAATGAATTTCCAGCTTAAGTAACAAGCTGTCAAAAAACGGAAATAATTCAAGAAAAGTTTGAATATTTTCTACTGTTCCTGCATAAATTGCATTTTTCCAACGTTATGCACGTTGGCATTCGTTAGAATTAAACTCTCTTTTTGCATAAGCTTTCATGAAAGTCTTCAGCAAGTAGACGGACGCATATGCAAATGCAGTAAATGTACTTCCAGATTAATGCAATTAGTCGCTTGGATGGACGATTATCTACTGATCATATTGACGACGACAGCAACGACAAGCTGTCAAATTGTGAATAGTTCTATTCCGACGATACGACATTGCGACATTAGATCAAATTTTCTCCATAGGAAATACACATAAAATAATTTTGACATATGTCGTAATGTCGCTGTTATCGTCAATGTGTTCCATAAGGAGTAAAGACGAAAATTTTCGCTTATAGTACGTTTACATATCGAGATTGAATCGAGATTAAGCGCTTTGAGGAGATTAATTCGCTATTCTTGTTGAATTTGACGAGATTACCCATACAAAAGTTAATCCCCTCAGAACGAGATTACAAATTATTCTAAATGCTAATCTCCTCAAAAAAGGTTTGCAACGCTGTGAACAGCGATAATTCCTTAAAAAATGCAACACTGTTAAGAAGTAATAAAATGAAATGGCAAATAATTGTCTGGTGAAGGAAAATAGCTGCAACAGCAAATACATAAAGAAACGAAATGTCAAAGTTAATGTCTTTAAAGTTAGTGTAAACAGTTAAGATTACAGTAAGAGATTAGGCTAATCTTCTTCTCTCAATCCTCATATGTAAACGTACTATTAAATGCATTTCAATGTTATAACCTTAAATGAACAAACGTAAACTTAACGAAACTAAACGAAACAGTTTGACGAGACGTTCTGTTCCGTAACAACCGAACTTTTAGCGTATCAACTCGTTAACAACGGCTGTGCAAAGAAGTCTTCTTCTTGTTTCAGACGATTGGAGTAACTCCCCAGTTGGCTGTTTCCTTAAAGATTCTGGGAGGATTAATGCACGAAAATTCCCCATCGCCGACGAAACTTACGGAGTCGCCCATACAATTCATGCAGGAAAACTTCATACAAGTGTCCAAAATTTCGTGGACGAAACTTTAAAAGAAAAATGTAGGATATTTCGTCAACGAAAGCAAGAGGGAAATATGCAGCAAATATCGCCAAGGAAATAAAACGGAAATTCAAAGGAGATTTCGGCAACGAAATAAAAGTGGAAATATAAAAGAAATTTCTGCAACGAAAAGATAAAGAAAAATTCGTCAACGAAAGCAAGATGAATTTTATTTTTAAGTTTTAACCTAAAAACATATATAGTAAAATTAAAATAACTTTTGCATTAATGAGATCCATTGTTTTTTAGTAAACTTAAAATAAAATGAACAAGCAGGATTAAATTAAAAATTCAAAATAAAATTGTTTTTTGTTTTGCATCTGATATCTGTTTTTTAATTTTCCGAAAGAAGCTCTTAAGTTCTTTACAAAATGCTCATGCGTTACGTCGTCTTTTTGTGTTGTTTCTGTTAATAAAAAATAATAAAAGGCATGTTATATCTATTTCATAATTGGTGCAAAATCAGGCTTACCAAATAAAACTGAAATAAGAAGCGTATAATCTCTGAGAGACTTTTTCCCCTTCGATCCATCGTAGTTAAAATCCTTAATCCTTAACAGATTTAGCACTTACACTTGCCATTTTTTATTGCAAATACCCACCTTTTTTACTTAAATTTGTATTTTGTTACACTTAAGAACTTTTATTGTGTGTTGATAATGATGAATTTTATTAGAATGTGTTTGATAATGAATCAGCGATTTTAGCTCGGGGCTTTTTCTACCAAGTTTGGCAACCAGCGTTGCAAGCCGTAAGGCCACAAGTCGGTAAAAGAAAACTGTAAGAAAGTTCGTTAGTAAATCATTGAAAGGTGTGAAAATTCTTTTCGGATTCACAGACGATTATTCGTTAAAGGATTTCAGGCCTACGGGGTCGTTTCATTTTGGGTTAAATGTCAAAGCAGACGTAACGAATGCAAACGTTCGGCAAGTTGCAACCGTCTCGTTTCGTCTATTTTGGTCGGGCCTTTTTTTGCGCTTGCGAGTCGTCAGTCATAAGACACGAACAAGCACAAAATACTCGCCAAATGCACAGAATAGTGCTGGAGAACTATCGGTGGTACTTACGTCACTATTCGCACTATTCGTCCAATTACTCTTCAAAAAAGTCATCAAAAAATTTTACAAACAGAAATTTGGCAATGTGAACACAAGGTTTAATTTTTTCTGTTGTTGACGAACTCGTTAAGTTTCCTATTACTTCTGTCAGCCCAAAAAAGATTTCAACGTGAACACGTCGCGATAATATGAAAATAGCAAAAGTGTTTTCGGAATAAATTTTTGCTTTTTCTGCTTCATTTTTCAATGGAATATTAACAACAATTACGCCGTAATAATGAAATATGATGAACAATTTGATAATGTAAGTGTTCACTACGTTGTCAAACTATTATATGATTTGATGGACGAGAAATAAAACAGTGTGAACACGGTCGATAAAAAACCAACTATCGATAGTGTTTCGATATTGATTTAATCTATTGTCGTAAGTTTGAAGATAAAAAACACTTAAAATCTGAATTTTTAAAAGGTAATGGCTTACTCGTAAAAAATATAAAAAAAATGAGAGAATACTGATAAGAAACAATTATATATTTAACCCTAGTTCAGCCGACATATTCGGGTTTTTTCGGGTTTCTGTCTTTAAAAGCAATACTTTTTTCTTTTCTTACTATCGAAATATCGATTTTTTCACAACTATCAACACTGTCGATAGTCAAAGTTGGAATAATTCATTATTTTCTAGAACAGAACAGCCAGAACCATTTGCGTAGAATAGCTTGTAAAGATTGGACGCGACAGCAACAAAGCGACATCTGTCAATATTTATTTACATGCATATATTATGGAGTGTTAATTTGTGTTAATGTAGTAACGACAGTGGAATATTGTCGTTATTACATATTACAAACTGAAAGCTGAACATATTACAAACGGCAAAAATATTATGGTACAATATTAAGTGACCAATGTAGTCATATTAACGGCTACTTAAATATTTTCAATTCGATAGCGGGAACAGAAAAAGCTACCAATACGTTTTGGTATTGAAAATTTGGCCCTGAAAAATTAGTCAATTTCATGTTTAATCGCCATTCAAATTAGAAATACATCAAAACCGACGATAGCAAGATTGTTGCAACGAAGTGATGTCGTTGCGACAATACCACAAGATTCTTTTCCATAAGCAATGCATGTAAAAAAAAAAGAAAAATAGCAGATGTCGTTTTTAGCTGTCGGCATCAATGTGTACAGGCTATTATTATTAATCAAGAATTGGAAGCAATTTGCTTCGAAACTTAAAGAAATGGAAAAAGAAATGATGATGTCGTTTTTTAGGTGTCGGCATCAATGTGTTCAGGCCATTATTATTAATCAAGATTTGAAATGGAAAATTATTTGTATTGATTTGGACAGTTTCGACTCAGAGAAAAAGAGGATTTTTAGCCGTCATAGTGCCACCATTATTATGTAGTCCTTGTATTCCTTTCGGATTTTCGTCAGTGCGTTTTATTATCTGTTCGCATAATGGCGCGCTTTTGCCGTACTCATGTTTTAATTCATTAGTTTGTCTCGTGGCTGATCGTACTCTCTTCTCAATACCCAAAATTGTCAAAATCAATGAAAAGCAACAACAACAATAACAACTTTATAGCCTTTAAATGTTATCAATTTTCGCTTTCAGATGTTGTATGAACTATCAAATTCGATTTGACATTTATGGGATTTGACTCGCTCTCACCTTTGCGGCAACCTCACTAATTCAATTACGGCATGATTAAGAAATTTATGTTTTTTTTTATTTATTCCAAGTATAAGTTCTGTTATTTCTTTCATGTCAAATATTTAGCTCAATAATTGATTATTTGTCGTTATATTATAAAAAAACAATATTACTAACAATAATACTAAGCTTGAAGCGATTTCAGAAATAGCAACACTCACAGCATTTCCAAAAGTTTTGTGCACTCGGCGAGTACTTCATGCTTTTCTCACATTCGCAAGCAGCGTATCTTTTTTTCAATTTTGTCTGAAGGAGTATGAGTCCCATTCGCACGTTGTGTGCAAGCATAAAACTGTTTCAAGTATTAAAAAAGTCATGCAAAATAGGAATGATTAGGGAGTAAAGACCACCGTGGCAGATGTTCGATGAGGAGAAGAAAAAAAAATACAAAGTTTAGAGTAATTATTACCCTCAGATAAAACTCTCAATTAACGCCTTGTAAATCTTGAAAAATTTGATCATACCAACATTTCGCTTTATTAGAGAAAAGTCAATTTTCAAGTTTATTTTCAATAAATTCCACATGAAAATAAACTTGAAATTTGAAATTTATATTTTTATTGAACGCTTAGATACAATCTTATTTAATATATTTTGTTGACTGACTGACTGATTTTTTCTATGACATATGCAATAGTTTTTTTTTTTTTTTCTGCTTTTTTGTTGTATTTTTTGTCATTTGCAATGAGATATTTTCAAGAGAAATGAGCTGTTGGTTTAACCTCGAATTTTTTACAACAACTCGCAACTCACTTGAAGTATCTGGTCAAGTTCATAGATTATAGCATTTTATAAAAAAAAATGTGGATAGTTGTGGGATTTGCAACTCTTAATGCATTTCAAAGCTATTTATGTTGTTCGATTCAAGAATTCCAGTCGACAAGTTGTGATTTAAAAATAAGCATTTTTGTTTTGTCAAAGTCCAACGTATTTAATAGATAGATATGTGCATGTGTACTTACATATAAGTATGGGATTGGACACATGCATACGTTGTATTTTGAAATAAAAATTGTCCAGTCAAAACTTACAAACGACAATTAATAATTCCCGGATAATACCGGGTACATAAGCTAGTATCACATAAGAACCTAAACACAAAAAAACCATATTGTACATATAGCTTCTTTACGAATTGCCTTATTTGCTTGAGGGCTATTAAAATTTGTGCTACACATAGTAGGCGTTATAGGGATTCCGTTTCTGCATGCAGGGTAGCACACATTCCAGCGTATTTCGAAAAGCTTCTCGAAAATCTCGATTAAAGTAAGCGTAAATCAGTGGATTTAGTGTCGAGTTGAAGTAACCGATCCAAAAGAGCACCACTACAACAACATCAGGACAAGGACATGTAGCACCGCAAAGTGATGTTATGACATACCTGAAAATGGAGTAAAAATAAAATATTAAGAAAAGTGAGTTTCAATTCAGTGTTGGAAGAAAAGTTATAGTTCTGAAATGTATATTGTGAGGGCCAACTCACATTCATTAAAATTAAAACAGAACTAAAGGATCTCTCTTTCTCTTTTTGGACAGTTTGATTTAAGGGCCTATACGCAGTCAGGAGGCCAAACAAATTATTTTGTCTTAATCTTACACTGAAATGGGAAACTTTAAACGTGGTTTTCTCAAAACTATGTTTTTGAAGTCGATGCACAAGATTTCTCAGAAACGGCTGAGCCAAATAGTCCCAAATTATGTAAGTTTCAGATTTCAACTTGAAAATTTTTGCTGTTTACCGATTGCACAAGTTTTTTAAGTAGAGACATGTTCGAAATAATAAGAACAGCCAAAGCGAAAATAGAGATCGTTGTAATACTTGTAATGTTTCCATCTTTGAGATTTTGTGAGATTTCGCAAAATCTACATATAAATCTACTGAGATTTTTATCAAGATTTCAAAATCTTATGATTTCAAAAAAATCCAATAAAAAATCTCATAAAATCCAATGAGGCATCCCTGAAAAGTTTTATATTACTCCCTCCTAATCCAGCCCTAATCAGCTCGTGTCAAAATTGTTATATTGACATTTGGCAATGACAAGTAATTAATGATTTAAAAACAAAAACTATAAGCAACCAATCGGAAAATGAAATGTATTTGCGTTTTCTTTTCTCAAAAAAATTCTGCATTTTTCTGCCCTCTTTGGGAATTCTGCCCTTATGTGTTCTTTTTTTGAAAAAAATTCTGACCTATTAATAAAAGAGTGTTCTTTTCTCGAAAATGGTGACCTCGAAAGCAGAAAAAAATGCAGAATTTTTGCACTCTTAATATGGACAGTTTTAAATTCTGCCTTCAAATGCTACCAACTGAATGAAAAAAGTGACATGTTAGGAAAATATAAACGTTGTCATTGACATTTCATTAAAAATTGAGATTTTTCACGGATGACAAAATAAATATTATAAATTCAGCCAACACAACATCATTGAAAAAATGTTGCATTTCTTCTGATCTTTTCTCGAAAAAGAACAATTTAACTTTTTTTGAGTTCAGGTCAAAATGTAAAATATTCTGCACTCTCAGAGGGCAGAATTTTTTGCTGAGAAAAGAAAACGCTAAATGAAATCTAGCTGTCATGACATGCCTGATGGAAACACTTTGAAATCACTTTTCAAAATCGCAAGATTTCGAGGAGATGGGAACATAGTAAAACAAGTTTAAAGAGTAATAACGCTTTTTATTATTTTTACTGTACAATTATTAGGTTTTTAAAAGTACTAATATTTCTGATTTTAAAATTTTTGATAAAATTTTTTTAAGCTTTCAGCTTAAACAATAAGAACAAATCAGCTGTTCGAAACAATAAGATCAAATCATATTGGTCGCACTTGAATTTCCACATGTGAGAGAATTTCAAAGTCTTAGTGCAAATATAATTGTTGAGTTACCGTTAATCTATTTTTATGCAGAATAGTGACTAATTTTTAAAAAATTCTTCGAAAATGGGTGGAATTGCTCCATCGAACAACGACGGTTAATAAAAAATGCTCAGCGCAGGCAAAAAATTTGCTTTTATAAGGGAACTTCTTGGCGTTTCCAACGGAATGATAACAATCGAAACACGGAACTGGTCACCAAAGATCGAAAGTCGGGGTAGGCGTAGGAAAACCAGTAAAAGGCAAGATAATGCGATCAAGCGGATCTTTAAAAATCACGCCTTTTTAACGTTTTCACAAATTAGAAATTAATAAGACCTACCAGTTGCTTCATCGACAATAAGGAAATGGTTGATTGCAGCCAATTTTTTAGCAATTAGTTTAAGAAAAGTGGAATTATTGAAAAAATTCATCTCAAGAAAAGACTTTAGTTTGCCAGAAAGTTTGCGAATGAACCTAATACTGTTTGGCGTAATATATTATGGACCGATGAAACAAAAGTAGTTCAATTCGACAACAGCAAAGATAAACAATATGTTAGACGCCCTCTTAATCAACAATTTAACGAGCAGTACATCACCAAATTTTTTTTTTATTTACATCACCAAAACTATTAAGCATGTTGATCTCAGGCTCATGCTATAGAGGTGCTTTGGGTGGAACGGAGTTGAACCTCCACCTCAGATCATTGGGGAGATGAATGCCATCTCTTACATCAATAATATTTTAGAAGCCGTAATGTTGCCTTGCGCTGAATAGGAAATGCCTTTGCGATGGGCCTTTCAGCAAGAAAGTGAGCCAAAGTAAGCGAAGTGTTGGTTTCTGGATAATAATATCCATGCTATGGAGGAGCCTGCACAATTGCAACATCTTTGGATGTATGTTAAGAAAGGTGTAATTGACGTAAGGCCCAAGACTATGAAAGAATTTTGGTATGTAGCGAGGCTTACATGAAAAAATATTCCACTTTCAGATGCTGCACTTTGATAGCTTCTATGAAGTCCAGATGAACTTCATATTGATTTATTATAATTAGATGATTCTAATCTGAACATTTTATAAATATTAAAATTTAAAAATAATTAATTTACCACTTTGTTTTAATTTTTTTGAACAGCTAATTTTGCACTTAGTTCAATGACGAGTTTAATCAGAATTCTTTGAATTTCTAAAAACCTTATATGTAAAAAAAAAAATAATATATTGTGTACAGTAAAAATAATAGAAAGGGACATTTAAAGCTTACTCTTAAAACTTGTTAGAACGATCTCTATTTTCCCTTCGGCTGTTCGTATTATTTCGAACACGTCTGTAAATTTTTTAGTCAATTTGTTTACTTACCGATAACTATTTTCCATTTTATAAACAATTTAAGGCCAAAGTTGATGTTGAAAAACAGTTTTTTTTTGTCTAGAAGTCGCCATTTTGTCAAAAATTAATATTTTGTGAATTCGATCAAATACTAGATAATATCTTAATTTAAAAAATTCTTTGTTTTTTCATTTCAGATTATCCAGTTCAGAAAAGCTTACTCATGACGTCGTGCTCATCACAAGTCGCCTTTTTTTTTAGAGGAGCTCCCAGAGATCGACTACAGCAGCTTTAAAAATTATTATTTTTACAAATTATAAATATGAAATTAAAGTCAAAAGTTACCACAATATCCATATAAATTTTAAGGCAAATTAATTACATTGTCTTATCAGGAAAATATTCTTGAAAAATCCAGTTTTTGGACTCTTGACTGCGTATAATCCTGTTTTTTTATAAGTGGTTGTTCATAAGTCTTAATTTTGTGCACTTTAAACAACTCAGAAGATTATATATAGGTGGGAACAGGCCTTCAAACAGGAAATTTATCAATGTTAAGAAATTCGTTCAAATATGGACTAATTCACTGAGGCCTTTACGAGTTTTCAGAGAGTTTTTTTTTTACTTTTAACAGACATTCACAGAAAAGCTTTGAGGAGTGCATTAATTAAAATGTGAGTTGGCTCTAATCGAAGTTGAAACTTATTTTAAACTTACCACAGAAAAAATGGCAACCAGCAGAGCAGAAATACACCCATTATAATACCTAGCGTTCTGGCAGCCTTGTGTTCAGCCTTCCAACCTTTTGTGGGCCGTACCGAGCCACCTAAAAATGATAACACACAAAATGGACTGCCATGAATACCACAAAATTACCGGATATTATATTAAAAACAATCTGTTAGGCATTATATAAGCGGATTGATGTCAACGTAATTATATTGAGCTAGCATTTGTATAAAACTACGTGTTGAAAAAAAATTTGTATAAATATATTTATTGAAGAGCATTCAATGAAATCACAATTTAATAATTAACGTTCTAGTGTGTTAGCAAAGCCATTTATAAAACGAATAATATATCGATGATTGTTTTTTTTTTAATTTTAAGCGAGTATGTATGTAATTTGCTTGCTATAAAAGTAGGTATGCAATGTACTAAATACGATTTATGTCAAAATATTTAAATTTCATAAGACATTTAAATCTACACTGTTTGAATGTGGAGATGTACCTGTTCTTGTGTCTATACATATTTTTGTTATTTCTACTTGTGTTAGATTTGTGTGAGAGACCCTTTTAGATTCTCTCTCTATGCTTTAAAACAAAAAAATTTAAAAAAAAAATCCCAATTATAAGAAAAAACAAGATTTATGTGAATTAACGAAAATAATGTATAGAACTTTTCTGGGTAATAAAAAAATTGGGCTAAAATTTGGCGATTAGGGATGTGATTTTGAGGATGTGGATCTATAATGAGAATATGATCCAACTTGAGAATATGGATATGGATGAGGATATTAAAAAACAACATTCGTAGATGCGGATGTTATTATCAGACTTGAAAACTAAAAGCATCGGTTAATCGCTATTCTCAAAAAGAATTACAGTAGAGAAAAATTTGAATTCGAACTTTAACACATTAAGTGTTTTTTTTTTGCACGGATATACTATTGAACCGTTATAAACATGATATTTTAATCATGATGATATTTTAATCATTATTTGTTATCTTTGATTTTTTGAAATTAATCAACTTTTTAAAATTTAAACTGATAACAACAAATGAAAACGTTAAGACAGACGTAAGGACTATTTTTTTTAAAATTAAAAATAAAATGGTTTTATTTTTCTAATTAAAAAACAAAGCTATTAATTCCCCCATTTTTACAATTCAAGTTTCATTAACCGTCAAATTCTAATAATGGATCTGAGCCCATTAATTTTAAGAATATCAGGAAAGCATAAGTTCATGAGGTTGTCAATTTAAATTTTTTAAAATATGATCTGGTATGATTTAAATCTGAAATATCGGGACAATACGCAAGAAAAAAGGTATCAAGTCATGACCTGATATCAAATTGTTGAAGATCAAGTTGGTCTTCCGAGTCAAATTCCGCTATTAAAAAAAATATTGTATTGAACTGATTCTATCTCTAATAACTTTCCTGAAGTGAATTATTTAGAATCCAGAATTTCTGAAGGCCAAGAAGTATGAGCTTATACTCGTATCTAAAAAATAGATCAAGTTTGAAATTTATTAAAATCGAATGAAAATCACGCCTTTCTTCCATATAAAATGACTAAAAATGGCAAAATCTCTAGTTTCGAAGGTAGTTTCGAGCTTTTCGGGTATTCCGACCCATTTTAATAAAATTATTTATTATAGCAGCGCGATTTTTATGGTATTGAAACAAATATAGCCTTATTCGGTTTGGTCATTTATAGAGCATCGATTTCTTTTGATTGTTTAATTTGATGTTGTGCTTGATTTTGTTATTTTACACGTCGCAATTATTATGTGGCGAATAATTAAAGTCGTATTACCTCGACGGCAAGAAATTTTATCGTTGCATATATCACAAGTTGAGTTTTCTCCAACTCCTGTGGTGTAATGTCAAATCCAAATTTTATATAATTTCTTGCCAGCCCCGACATTTTCGGCGATGATAAAGTTTATTTCAAAAAAGTTCAAATCAAAAAAGAGTTGGCTATGTCGTGGGTACACCCGTAGGTTCTGACGGGACGGTGTTTCTTTCCTCCTATTTCATGTCCAAACTCTTGTTTTGATCCCTGACCAAATTCTTGACTTAATCAAATGTATCGCATCCCTTTCCTAGTTTGGAAAAGTGTGTATTAATTTTTGTCCTAATTCATATCCTAATTCATGTCATAGTTCTTTTCCAGTTTCATAGTCCGGTTTCATTGTGTTTTTTTGTTGTATGTCAGCAGTGTTGGTTGCCACGAAAATATTTGTTGAAATTATAACTAACTAGATTTTTGTTGTTGTGGTTTGTTGTTGTTGTTGTTGATGTTGATGTTGATTTTGATGTTGATGTTGATGTTGTTGTTGATGTTGATTTTGATGTTGATGTTGTTGTTGATGTTGATGTTGATGTTGATGTTGATTTTGATGTTGATGTTGATGTTGTTGTTGATGTTGTTGTTGATGTTGATGTTGATGTTGATTTTGATGTTGATGTTGATGTTGATGTTGATGTTGATGATGTTGATGTTGATGTTAATGTTGATGTTGATGTTGATGTTGATGTTGATGTTGATGTTGATGTTGATGTTGATGTTGATGTTGATGTTGATGTTGATGTTGATGTTGATGTTGATGTTGATGTTGATGTTGATGTTGATGTTGATGTTGATGTTGATGTTGATGTTGATGTTGATGTTGATGTTGATGTTGATGTTGATGTTGATGTTGATGTTGATGTTGATGTTGATGTTGATGTTGATGTTGATGTTGATGTTGATGTTGATGTTGATGTTGATGTTGATGTTGATGTTGATGTTGATGTTAATATTGATGTTGATGTTGATGTTAATGTTGATGTTGATGTTGATGTTGATGTTGATGTTGATGTTGATGTTAATGTTGATGTTAATGTTGATGTTGATGTTGATGTTGATGTTGATGTTGATGTTGATGTTGATGTTGATGTTGATGTTGATGTTGATGTTGATGTTGATGTTGATGTTGATGTTGATGTTGATGTTGATGTTGATGTCAATATTGATGTTGATGTTGATGTTGATGTTGATGTTGATGTTGATGTTGATGTTGATGTTGATGTTGATGTTGATGCTGATGTTGATGTTGATGTTGATGTTGATGTTGATGTTGATGTTGATGTTGATGTTGATGTTGATGTTGATGTTGATGTTGATGTTGATGTTGATGTTGATGTTGATGTTGATGTTGATGTTGATGTTGATGTTGATGTTGATGTTGATGTTGATGTTGATGTTGATGTTGATGTCAATATTGATGTTGATGTTGATGTTGATGTTGATGTTGATGTTGATGTTGATGCTGATGTTGATGTTGATGTTGATGTTGATGTTGATGTTGATGTTGATGTTGATGTTGATGTTGATGTTGATGTTGATGTTGATGTTGATGTTGATGTTGATGTTGATGTTGATGTTGATGTTGATGTTGATGTTGATGTTGATGTTGATGTTGATGTTGATGTTGATGTTGATTTTGATGTTGATGTTGATGTTGATGTTGATGCTGATGTTGATGTTGATGTTGATGTTGATGTTGATGTTGATGTTGATGTTGATGTTGATGTTGATGTTGATGTTGATGTTGATGTTGATGTTGATGTTGATGTTGATGTTGATGTTGATGTTGATGTTGATGTTGATGTTGATGTCAATATTGATGTTGATGTTGATGTTGATGTTGATGTTGATGTTGATGTTGATGCTGATGTTGATGTTGATGTTGATGTTGATGTTGATGTTGATGTTGATGTTGATGTTGATGTTGATGTTGATGTTGATGTTGATGTTGATGTTGATGTTGATGTTGATGTTGATGTTGATGTTGATGTTGATGTTGATGTTGATGTTGATGTTGATGTCAATATTGATGTTGATGTTGATGTTGATGTTGATGTTGATGTTGATGTTGATGTTGATGTTGATGTTGATGTTGATGTTGATTTTGATATTGATGTTGATGTTGATGTTGGTGTTGGTGTTGGTATTGGTGTTGGTGTTGGTGTTGGTGTTGTTGTTGGTGTTGGTGTTGGTGTTGGTGTTGGTGTTGGTGTTGGTGTTGGTGTTGGTGTTGGTGTTGGTGTTGGTGTTGGTGTTGGTGTTGGTGTTGGTGTTGGTGTTGGTGTTGGTGTTGGTGTTGGTGTTGGTGTTGGTGTTGGTGTTGGTGTTGGTGTTGTTTTTGGATTTGGAGTTGGTGCTTTTCGTTTAGCTCTTTTTTTGCTTCCCCATTGGTTGTGCTCTAATTTCAATTAATCCAGCAAAAGTGATGCATATGCGTCACATAAGGCGGTTCCCTGAGGGTTTTTGACACGCCGTCAAATTTTTTTTTTATTTTTGTCATATGCCCGAAGACCTCACCTTTGTTTTCGTTCCTTAAAATTTACCGTTGCACCAGTAGTCACAGAGTTAAAAATCCATGCAACGTTTTTTCAGGGCTTTAGCATTTTTACTGCATTATGAGATTGCATCCCTGAAATCATGACAACAAAATTTTTTTTGTAACTTAGTTGTGAAGCGTAATAACACATCCCTGCTGTCGTAAAACAAAATTTACCGTAGCTCTCCTCCTGAGTGAGTAATAATTCCATGCAACGATATTACATTTCTGTTACATAAGCTGCTATATTCACGACCTGACGACGCCGGAATTTTTTTTTATTTTTGTCGTAAAGCCATGTTAAAAAACTTTATTTTCCTTTTTAAACTTTTATCGTAGGTTATATACTCATTGAGTAAAAATTCAATGCAACGCCGCTGCATGAATGTTGCGTTATCGATCTTTGAGCGGCTCTCTCAGGGAACCCATGAAGTCAGAAATTTTTTGTCTAATTTTGTTGTGAGGGCTTCCAGTAGGCCTTTATTGGCGTATCGTATTTTTAATCCTAGCACTAATACTCAGCGAGTAATAATTCCATGTAACAAATTTTCAGTTGCGTTGCTTACGCAGCTCCCACTTCGTCCCTATGTTGTTTAAATTTTTTTTTTGTTTTTTTAATATAGTCAAAGAATTAACCTTTATGGTTATACTATTTTTTTAATCATAGCTTTTATACCTAGCGAGTAACAATTCAATGAAACGCAGATGAATTTTTAAAAAATTCATTTTTCAACTTTTTTGGAAACTAGAGCAGTACAACGTAACTTCGTCACGTCAAAAAACACATTACAAAACAAAAATCTGAAAGATAATAGATCTGAAGAGATAACATAACAAAACCCATGAAAATATGGGCTTACCATCGAAACTCAAAAATACCTACATATTAAGCTATCTCAAAGTAAATTCCATAACAAAAAATGTCAAATGCACGACCGAGTAGACATTTTTCCTACTCATCTCATGATTTTCACGATCAAAGTACGACCAAAGTTTGAGGTCGAATTGCGAATTGCTGCATAAGAACACGTGAGTTCGTACTCTAGCCGTCAACGCACTACGGACCTAACGCATTATTGTGATTTAGGTATAAAGTTTATACAACGCCGATCAAAGTCAACGCAAAGCACGACCAACCTAACTAAGAATTGTGTCTTAGCTAATCATCTCTTTAAAAGAATTGTGTACCCTCTTTGAATTAACTTTAATTATTCAAAACTATTGTTAAACTTGGATCAAGTTAAATTTTCAAGGCTTCTATTATATTATCCTTATATTTAATGTTGAATCCTATAACAATAAAATGCATATGTAAAGTTGTGTTCTAGGTATGTAAAGAGCAAGCAAGAAGTTAACGATAAAAGCGGCAGATACCCGTTAAAGCGATATTTATAGCAGCATGAAATTCTCAAATGATCATTACAGTTATTAATAACTCCCATGCGAGAAACTTGTGGATGTGAGTGGTGAGTTTGATTCTGGGAAGTGGTGAGATTCATGGTGTGGCGTGTTGATGAGTAGCAAGCAAAGCAAATCCACTAACAACAGCAGCGTGAAGAGTGGAACAAACTTACATCTGTTTAAGAAATATACGTAGTATTAATTATAAAATAATTCGAAAAACACACAGACAAATATACAAACTAGAGTCAAGTTCATAAGAAAACAACAAAGGATAAATTAAATATTTTATTTATACAAGAAGAAGATGAATGCAAGCATACAGCAAAGAACTTTTAGGTGGTGCTAATTTTCTTCGCTTAGAAGAGATACAGGTAGAGTAAGAATTGTTTTTCTCATAAATTAGTTGTGTACTTTTATTGTTTTGTTATTTATTAACGATAATTAATGAATTGTTTTTGTTAACATTTTTGTTTTATTTATTTAATTTGATCGAGTAACAGATACTCGTTGCAAACTCACCGGTAGCGCCACACTGACATCCGGTCTGGCGTTGATTCCGGTGTTTATGATGCCAACGCTTTGGAAGCCAGAATTTTTTGCTATTTTCATTCGGTTTCGCTTTGTTATCGAATTTGGAATTAACTAAATCGGCGCCACAGACACGGCACTGGTGCGTTTGGTGCGGGTTATGCTTCGAGCTCTGTTTGCTCGAAAGGTTTGCAAATGTTATCCTACTCTTATTATGGCTACAACTAGTCTTATTCTCAATTATTTCGACATCATCTTCGTCGACGAATATGCAGATGCCACCACGTCTGTTAATGGACGATTTATTGGAAAAGTCTGCTGAGTTGATAGATGATGACATGATATTGTTTGTTGTTGTTATTGATGTTGTTGTTGTTGTGTTGGGTACGTAGGTATACGATACAGTGGGATTACGATGGGGGGAATACAGTTTAGTATTATATATGTATGTATTTACAAGTAGAAACAAAGGAAGAGAGACAGAGCATAATTGATAATAATGAATAAGAATATGGATAATAATAATAATAATAATTATAACTGTAATAATGGTAAAAGTTCAGAGGTTTTTGTATAAAAAGAGAGAATAACAGTAAGTAATGTAATAGCATAGAAGGGAGACTTCATAATTAATTTACTCCTTGGAGCATGCGGAACATGCAATCGATCATGTTCTTTTCACTTGAGGGTATAAGGAGATAAATCAAAACTCTTGTTGGGTTGGGGCAACCGGACAGTGGAATTGACTTTGGATTTTAATAGCACTGGAAGCAGTGCCATTTCTTTTGCCTTCTATCAAAACTGCAGCAAACTATGAGAGTGTTTACATATTAACCTGTCATATGTTATGTCTACACAGAGAGTTGAGTTAGGTTTAACCAATATTTAACCTAAATTTTCCATCTAGAGATACATTAGGAGAATTGAGTGAAATATGAAATTTCTTTGCTTATTTTTGAGGTTTTTTATGATATATTTTTGCTGCATCTATAGTGGCAGACTTATGCTGATATCCATTCGGAGTTTTTATATGGAGTTTTAATTATATCTTCCACAAATAGAAGGAATTGCGATATTACCGATAAGATGATGTTTAAGTTGTATACTCCAATCGTCAAACCTACTCTGGCCAATGCCTCGGTGACATGGTGTCCAAAAACGTTAGAAGATCTGATCATCATGTGTCTGATACGACTATAAGGAATTAATGAAATATGCAGATTCGGTTGCATGAAGTCTACATCCTTAAAATTTATCTTGAGGCTGCTTAACATATTAATATTCAAAAGAGAGTCAATGTATTCCTCATGGTTTTTGACTTGGGAAATATTGAACCAGCCATCAAATAGTCTAGAGTAAGAACAAGAATTCACCGTGATTGCTATGTTATTATTGCTCCATTACGTTAGAGGAATCTGAAAAAAGTTACTCCGGTCCATAAGCAGATGAGTCAGACCAAACCTTATTAATGGCTCTATGGGAGAAACTATTGCCAACATCTCAAATAGTAAAGTTGCACTTAAAGTATTGAAATCCCGTATAATCAAATATAGGCTTATGCTAGGGGCTGTCATAGCTCTCTAAAAACCTGCTGTGAATAGCAGAATCATTCTTTATTCATTAAGAAGACCAAAAGAAACCAAAATTGCAGTAAACCTTAAAAAATCAATCTGACATCAATATGACAGAACTTATAACTGTTCCTTGTGTTTTAAAAAAATGTTTACAAAGCATTAACCCCTCAGTGGGTTTACAAGATAGACTCTCTTTAGAAGATGAAGAGACACATTTTCCCCTGCTACGTTAATACTTGTAATCGAAGGAAGGCGAAATAAATGGGAAGACTACGAGTGAAATTTTACGAAAATTGCGTGAATTTATGATGGCGATGCTCGTAAGAAATCTTCACACCCTCGCCAGCTAAGCTTCATAAACTGGTGGATATTTTGGCTTTAACGATGTTCCTCGGACAGGAAGGCCAGCCAGGAGGTTGAAAGACACTGCCGGAGATACATGCTCGTTGCACGATACGAGAGTTTGCAGAAACACCGAACATCCGTCATTCAACTGTTTACAACGAAGAAGCTGGGATAATTGACGAGCTTGATGATTGCGTGCCTCATTATCTCATTGAAGCTTAGTTCAAGCTAATTAGACTTGCATAAATCGACCCTTTTCCAAATTAAATGTTAATGGAGATGAGAACTGGAGCGTTCTGAAAGAATCTTCTGCGTAAATAATCTTTGTTTCGGCATGGTGATTCATTACAAACATCCCAAGAAAACAAGCAATCATAGCGGATGTACACTGTGGGCAATTGGACTGTTTGAACCATTCCCTAGATCTTGGAGTTGAGACCCAAGAAGACAATGCGCTGAAAACCGTCAGATTTTCAACTTGTTCCCAAAAAAATCCTTACGTAGTGTGATTAAGAATTAGATGACGTAGTAAATCATCACCTTGTTCAGTTTGCGCCGATAAAGACAGATCCTTCTATCAAAGAGGAATTATGAAAACCACTGAAAGATGGCGAAAGGTTATTGATCAAAATGGGTAATTTTAACTCTCTCGACAGGCCAATATATCTATAATCCCATCTATCTCTCCATCTATCTCTCCATCTACATATTTGTCTTCCCTTATTTGTATCTCAGATGACACTTGCTTAAATTTCAGATCTTCATAATTTCAACACTGAATACTTTTTTATTCAGGAAATTCTAAGTGTACTGATGCCATACTGACAGTCATACTGATGTTGAAGAAAAACTTCTGTGTTGCGGCTGGCAATAATTTTTCCAATGTAGTTGATATCTTGGGCCATAGCTCGGCTAAAAGCAACAAATCCACGGATACCTACACATGTCTTACCATCTGAGATGGTCGGGAGATAGCAAATTGGTCGGAAGTGAACGATGAAAAAACAGATCGACAGAAAAAATGTTCTTGGTTCGACAATTTCGAGACTCGAAAAGGAGTTAACTACACCACATTGTCTAAATTTGGAACACTTTCAATGCTCTAATCAATCCACCTCTGTATTATGACACTTAGTAACATCAACATCGCAGTTCGAATACGGAAAGGCTTCTTTACCCTTTCCAATATCAAAAAAGGTCTCATGCAATGTGATTCATAATTGTGCGTTTTAGCCCCCTCAATCCCCAAAGTACACAAATGTACAAAGAAATGACAAAAGTGAGTTCAGTGTTTTCCAGAAAAGAAAAATATTTAAATAGATACCAAACCAATGTTGGAAACTCCTTCTTCCAGGTTGTTAAGTATTCGTTCTCCCTAGAGTTCAGCATCAATCCTTCAATGGTAGTAGCATCAAGATCAAACGCAGATCTTTTTTCAACAGGCTATTCTTTGGAGTATGTAAGCAATAAGCAAGCAGAACTATCTTCCGACGAACATAATATACGTTCCATATGTTGTCCATCATGCCCGATCTATTTTACGCCCATTAAACTTTATGTTCTAATGAAAGAAATTTCGGAGCACTCGAAAGAAGAATCTTTCGTAAGAAGCACGTTAAACTTTGTATGCAAAGGGAGTATATTTTCACCGACATTGACAAGGTATAAAACTTGACCGGCTGCATTGACTAGGTCATGTTGAGGGTATAGAAGATGTCGCTGCAGTGAAGAGAATACGCAATCCGATGTCTGGTCAACTGATACGAGGACAACCAAATCTACTTTAAATAACCGGGCATTGAACAATTTTACGAAATTAAGTCTTTTCGCCTAGTACTAGCATTTGTGCTGTCAATTGACAAAAGGTTACAAGCACCAATTAAGAAAGTGAGTTGTAGAAACTGTAATGGTAGCTTAAGAGTTTATATCTAGTAAATGGCTTAACTCAGCTTTGTACTGGTATCTCAAACTTAACTCTGTGTGTAGACATTTTAAACCTTTAACCTAAAGCACATACATAAGGCGATAGAACTTTCAAATAAGCTTGAAAGCTTAACTAAAGACACATTAGAATTGTTTGGGGAAATTCTTTTGCAAGAGTAAAGTCAACAACAAATACGTAGGCTATCTTTTAAGTCTTGCGGCTCGGCTGACTTTTTCTAACATAAGCGTATCACAACGTTATGGTGTATGTGCACTTATTGTGTTGCTTACAGTGGTTTGAATATTGCATTTCAGAAAATAGATACAATTAACAAGTGAATATTTTCGGGTCATGTTATTTTACGATTTTCGACGTGGATTGACAAGAAAAGAATACATCTATCAACTTAGACCGAATTTTGGTGACGAAGCACCACACCCAGCGACTGTAAAACGCTGGTTCAATGAGTTCGACAGTAGTCGGCGTCCGTGAAGGTCCAAGAACGGCTATTGCTGCAGAAAACATCGATGCTATCCGCGAACTGTTGAAAGCAACCCGGCATGTGGCATAGCATGATATGAGAGTCATCCCTGGGCATTAGTGGGACAAGCATATATTCAATTTTACATGAGCATTAAGGCACTAGGAAGATTTATTCCCGTTGCATATCCCATAATTTGACGGTTTCTTAAAAAAGGACTCGTTTCGATTTGTTCAAAGAAATACAAGAGAAGCGAGGGTTGTTCGAAACACGTCTACGACGTCATAACAGATGACAAATCATGGATCTAAGCTTATGAGAGACAAACAAAGCAGCAATCTATTGTTTGGGTCTTCCAAAGTGAGTAAAACCCGATAAAAGTAATACGCTGATGGCGCACATCCAAGTAAATAGTTGCCAGTTTTTTAAGAAAAACCGGTCATGTTGCAACTGTATCACTTGACGAAAGGAGAACTGTTAATGCTGGAAGCTAAATAACCATATTTGCCGGTAGTCTTCGATGAATTGAGGAAAATCAACCGTCAAAGGAGTTCCACACATCAGCTTAAACAAAAAAGTTTTTGAGCACTCAAAACGAGTAATTGATGGATCATCCTCCTTACAGTCCCGATTTGAGACCGAATTAATTCTTCTTGTTCCCTCACATTAAGAACAAAATCCGGAGTATCGACATCAAATACGTTTAGGCTTTCAAAAACCTGGTTTCGAAGTATTAACTTTCAGAGTGGCAAAACTTTTTCGAAAATTGGCTTAAAAGAATCCAAAAGTGTATTGATCATCTTGGAGAATACTTTGAAAAACAATAAAAGCATGTTCACCGATTAACCAGGTGTTTTTCATTGTAAGGAGCAAGACTTAAAAGGAAACCTTCGTATCGTTTGAATTAATATCTAAATAGGTATTACGCGGCTACGCGCTCTCTCGGCTTATGGAGACAAACATATTTCTTACGCGGTTCGAGCTATAATATCATCAAGCGTGTTGCAATAACGACACGTCTTCGCATCTGGACATTATTATTCATGAGTGCTTTTAACATAAACTAAGCTCTATAAACTATGCATCTGGCATTTGTGATGTAGTCATCTGCCACGAATTGCTGAATTGATAAAGTGATATATGTACTAAATATTTACAGTGAACTTTACATACTTGCCGAACTGGTAGATACCCGTCCCATCGGTATGTAACTACGACTGTCGCTGTTGTCCTGCGAAAAGTTGATAACATTCACGTCGTACGTCACAACAGAAGCTTGTCGCTTACGCACTGTTTGTATACCTTCGTAACCAGTTAGCAGGCTACTGCGATGACGTCCCGAGGCTGCGCTGTTGATGAAAGTAGTCTCTGGTTCGATATCGTGTCGTTTGAAGAGCGGTGAAGTTAAGTCTTTCTCCTCTCCTGATCCATTGCCGCTGTGCATCGATGTCGGCGAGAGCGTAGAGTCGAGTATAATCTCGGGTTTGGGTGAAAAGTTTGACTGAGCTGAACCCTGGGAATGCTGTGTAATTGGCAGCGTTGTCATCACATCCAGCGAAACAGTAGATGTGTCGCTAAGAAACTGATTGGCAGATGTTGCAGACAGATGTGAGCTATTCGGGTTGGTCGCCGCAGACGGCGACAGAAAGTACACGTTCAATGCATTCGTGTTGATTTGTTGCGGTGTTGCTTTTGTTGGAAGATTATGGGCCGAGCTAAAGCTTGGCGTAGCTGGCGGGGATATAAGGAAATTGCAACTGTTTCTGGTCACCAATACTTGATCACTAAGAGTGCTCAAGCGTTGTTGAATTTGCTGCAAGGATTTGTGTTTCGACCCGCAGGCGTTCGTTGTAGATGTGTGGAATTGATGCGAAGCATCTACTTGTTCGCATATCGGAAAACTAAGTGAACGAAAGAGTTCCACAAGATCAGCACTAGAAGTGATCAGAATATTGCTTTTCTCGGAAATTTCTTGTTGAATAGCGCTCTGTTCGCTCAACACCGGAACAGAATCCAAGAGCTTAGCTGCCGAAGCCGCAGGTGGTGATGTGACTGGTATTAATGATGCTTCTGTTAGACACTCGCCGAGATGTGTCGGTGCGTCATTTCGAAATTCTTGCGTTGTGTTGCCACCCAAATCAATGAGTTGTACTGAATCGTTTCTATGCTTAGGGGAGGAGGAGGTAAGGTTTTGGGCAGCGCTGCTTATCACTGTTTGCTGGTTGTCCAGCTGCTGTTGTTCGGTTAGTATGTTTATGTCGAGCAGTAAATCGGGCTTTGTAAAACGAGTCTGATCATGTCTGGTCGACTGCGCTTCGGTCTGTAAGAGAGATAGATACACGAAACCAGTATCGGAGTCTGTATCGCTTTGCTGCAGTGCTTTTGTTTCGGCTTTGGAACGCTGAGTTGAGCTCCCGTTGTAGCTGTGAGACAACTTTCGATTACGCGAACGCCTAAAGAGGTGGGTGCGGCTGCTGCGTATTTCCTCGGAGTTGGCTTGATGGCGTTTTTTTTCAATAGAGAAGCATTCAGTGCTGGACCGCTTGGTCTTGGCTAGCAGCGACATGATATTGAAACCCTTTTCCTCTTTAATAGCAGAGTTCTCTTTGAGCGAGCCCAAATGACGCTTCTTGGACTTTGAATCACTGCTGATCGTTTTGAGGAACTCTGAATCGCTGAGAGCAAATGCTTTCTTTGAGCCGCTATCACCACTACGACTACGGTTTTCACCATTTTTCATACGTATAAAATCCGTCTCACTCAGAGCTGAACATTTACCAGCATGCTTGGAATGCTTTGCCGATATATCGCTGGCTGTATCTGAGCCTGTCTGTTTCTTGTAGTATAGATAATTATCCTCAATCAAGCGTTTCAACTCCTTATTATCCTCGGAGATGGGCAGACAAGTCGTTGGAACCTGCTGAATTTTTATATTTGCAATGCTGTCGTTGACTTCGCTATCATCGCTGCATATACCAAAAATCTGGTAAAGTTCTTGTTCACAACCGAGTTCTTGTTTGTAACTGCTTTTGTGCTGATGTTGTTGTTGATGTGCTGGTGAGTTATTGTCGGTGTTAGAATTGGAATGGGAATTGGAGTTGGTGCCAGATGTGGATGAATTTTGCGCTTTAGTGGTAAAGGTTTGCTGTAGGTCGGTCCACACATTAGGATTGAATTGTGTTTCCTGTTGTCCGCTTAGTAGGCATGGTTGTTGGGAGCTAGCAGCATAGTGTAAAGCGATCATGGATGGAGCACTATCAGTGTGTGTAACTTTCTCGTAGCGTTCCTGTTCAAGATCGCGTAGATCAATGCTGCTGCGACTAAGTCTTCTGGGTGGCGGTGAAGGAACACGGAGCTCATCATAGTCGTCCTTGTAGTCATCTACAATCTGTGGAAGCATGTCCTGCGAAAGTAAACGAAAATATTTAGTAAGAATAACGAAGGGAAATGATTAATTTTTTCTTGATAAGGATAAGGATAAGGATAAAGATAAGGATAAGGATAAGGATAAGGATAAGGATAAGGATAAGGATAAGGATAAGGATAAGGATAAGGATAAGGATAAGGATAAGGATAAGGATAAGGATAAGGATAAGGATAAGGATAAGGATAAGGATAAGGATAAGGATAAGGATAAGGATAAGGATAAGGATAAGGATAAGGATAAGGATAAGGATAAGGATAAGGATAAGGATAAGGATAAGGATAAGGATAAGGATAAGGATAAGGATAAGGATAAGGATAAGGATAAGGATAAGGATAAGGATAAGGATAAGGATAAGGATAAGGATAAGGATAAGGATAAGGATAAGGATAAGGATAAGGATAAGGATAAGGATAAGGATATGGATAAGGATAAGGATAAGGATAAGGATAAGGATAAGGATAAGGATAAGGATAAGGATAAGGATAAGGATAAGGATAAGGATAAGGATAAGGATAAGGATAAGGATAAGGATAAGGATAAGGATAAGGATAAGGATAAGGATAAGGATAAGGATAAGGATAAGGATAAGGATAAGGATAAGGATAAGGATAAGGATAAGGATAAGGATAAGGATAAGGATAAGGATAAGGATAAGGATAAGGATACGGATAAGGATAAGGATAAGGATAAGGATAAGGATAAGGATAAGGATAAGGATAAGGATAAGGATAAGGATAAGGATAAGGATAAGGATAAGGATAAGGATAAGGATAAGGATAAGGATAAGGATAAGGATAAGGATAAGGATAAGGATAAGGATAAGGATAAGGATAAGGATAAGGATAAGGATAAGGATAAGGATAAGGATAAGGATAAGGATAAGGATAAGGATAAGGATAAGGATAAGGATAAGGATAAGGATAAGGATAAGGATAAGGATAAGGATAAGGATAAGGATAAGGATAAGGATAAGGATAAGGATAAGGATAAGGATAAGGATAAGGATAAGGATAAGGATAAGGATAAGCATAAGGATAAGGATAAGGATAAGGATAAGGATAAGGATAAGGATGAGGATAAGGATAAGGATAAGGATAAGGATAAGGATAAGGATAAGGATAAGGATAAGGATAAGGATAAGAATAAGAATAAGGATAAGGATAAGGATAAGGATAAGGATAAGGATAAGGATAAGGATAAGGATAAGGATAAGGATAAGGATAAGGATAAGGATAAGGATAAGAATACGGGTAGGTATACGGATAAGGATATTGAAACGGATATTAATAAACATTTGTAAAACCTGTACCCAACCAACCTCTAGGTTGCTGATAGCACTATGTGTTTCATCGCGTGTCATTGTGTTATTCAGATCACATTCGCTAGGATGCAGATAATGTTGCATATTGGTAGGATGTTGCGGATGACCCATGTGTACGCTGTTCAATAAAATGTTTGAACTGGTGCGGCTCAAAGCCTTGCGTTGACGTATGGCTTCTCTATTTATTAAAGACAACAATTAATCAATCATGTGAACAATTCAAACAAGTAGCACTCATGTTAAACGTACTTGAATATTCGCCAATACATGATGAGCATCACCACACCTGGTATCCAAAAACTAACTGAACTCGATATGAGCGCATACGCCTTATTCACTACAAATGAACATTGATCCGGATGCTGTGAGATTTCCTCTAGATGCTCAGCTGTTGTATACCAGCCGAGAAATATCGGCGTAAATGAAATGAGTGCGGGTAGTATCCAGACATTTGCCAACATAAAACAGACAGTTTTGTGTGTCATATTCAACGGGTACTCTAGAGGCCTCACAATTGCGTAGTATCTGTGTGCGGGTGTGATAAAGTTAATTAAAACAGAAATTTACCAGAGTTTACAGTTCTCAATTCAACAATAACACTATAAACTAATTAATTCTATTCCACCGCCCCCACATAACTCAGCTGCTCCAAACGAAAGGTATTAATCATATTCTTCAATCTTAATTTTCGCACATTTCCCATGTGCATGTTTAGTGGATGCTTTAGTATTTCAAACTTTTGCAAAATTCTGTGTATTTTTAGTGTTGTTTATCGTAAAGTTGTAATGGTTTGAGGCTATGATTAATGAAGGTAAGCATTGGCAAAGGTAAAAATAAATAAACTTTACTCAATCCAAGTTTGTGGTCCATTGGACTTGCAACATGGGTAATAAAGTTGCCATATGGTTAGACGCGCTCTGCTAACTAATCGATAAGATACAACTATATTGATTTCTGAGTGGGAGAAAGTTTTTGATGCATCAAATTAGGGTCGGTTTATTATGCAGATAGGAGAACTTATTTAATGAAACACAGCTTCAACGGAGCGAAAGTTTAGTTCAATAAACTATTTTATTACGAAGATAATATATTGGTAAGTTAGCGATGTCACAGCATATCCTGGACCTTAAACCTCCTTTTACGATATAAAGCATAAAGTCGGTCATCATTATTCCACATGGTGTCTTCAACTATCAGACAAAATTAAATTGGGGAGCTGTTTAGTGTAGATATGATAAAATTTTGCATAATTGAGATAGACATTTGATTTGAAGAAGTATACGAAATACGAGCCAGAAAATAATTAACAGAAGGATAGTTTTTCAATCTAATAATGTGGCGCTCTGCTGCTGAGCAAGATGTTATATTAAAGTAGTTTGCGGAGAAAAACTTGGGTAGTGTGACATCAAACTATATAGTTATATGGACAATTTTACAATTTAAGTGATACGTTCCTCCAATTGCCTTGAAAAATTACAGAGTTTGGGACAATTGATGCAATCAACTTGCTACCCCCCTATTTTAAATATATATTGTTTCATTTAATTTAATTTTTTATTTATTTATTTAACATCCTAATTAGTGCAGTAGGATTATAAGTGATCTTTATGATGTGAAAACATATGCTTGGAAGATTAAATCTGAATTGGCTTAGTAGGAGAGACGTGTTGCAGTTTAACAGGTAAAAGAGTCAATGAAAGGCAGTAAGTACGGGCTTCAAATAAGAATTTGGTACCAAAAGGTAACAGAAGATACATTGAAGAGACTACGAAAATTTTTTTTTGTTTTTTTAGACTAAACCAACGCTCAGGGAATGCCCTCTATAAATGCGAAAGCATTGTGTTGATTAGGAAGAAGGGTGATAGTTAGTTGGAGGGTAGAAAGATGGAGTAGTGTCGGTGAAGATTTGTTTTGAATTCACACAGCGCAAAACTGCCGGGGAACACGTCCGCAGGGAGATTGTTCCACAATTTAACTGTACGACTGAAGAAAGAATTATCTCGGTAATGCGAGGTTCTATTGGGCATCAAGGCAATGGTATAGGGATGGGCTTGGTGAGCTGCCAGAGTGGACCTGGGAAATACACGAGCTGATGGCATCAGGAGACTCGGATCATTATCTTGTCGCAGCCAAGATCCGTACACGCCTGTGCGCAACCAAGAATGCGCGCAATCCAGCACAAAGAAAGCTAGACGTCGAAAAGCTGCAATCAAAGCAAACAGCCGAAGACTTCGCTACTCGACTCTCACTCCTGCTTCAAGAAAGCACTCCTCCGATCGACGATATATGCGCGCAGTGGAATCACATTTCCCACTCTATGCGTACGGCTGCCGAAGAGGTGATTGGCTATCACCGCCCTCGCCGAAACCAGTGGCACGACCAAGAGTGTCGCGACCCCACTGCAGAAAAAGATGCCGCCTACAAAGCCACCCTGCAGTCGGTTGTAACGCGTGCTGCTAAAGAGCGATACAAAGAGAAGAGGACGGAAGAGAGACGCATTTTCAGGCGAAAGAAAAGGGAAGCGGAAATGCGTGAGTGCGAGAAAATTGAGATGCATGGTGACAGGAATGAGGTCCGAAAATTTTTCGAAAAAATAAGACGCCTGGCCGATGGTTTCAAGACCGGGGCCTCTTCCTGCAAGGATGAAAATGGGAATCTAGTGACAGATATCCAGAGTACACTGATGATGTGGAGGGAACACTTCTCTAGGGTTCTGAATAGTGGCGACGACAACAATCCCGCCAATAGAGATGATATTCCGGAATCCCCAATTTTGGACGACAGCGTTGAAGTTCCGCTGCCCGCCCGAAGTCTTGAAAGCTATAGCTCGGCTTAAGAACAACAAAGCCGCAGGAGCCGATGGCTTACCTGCTGAGCTCTTCAAGAATGGAGGCGAAGCTCTATTTAAATGCATTCATGAGCTTCTATGCAGAATATGGTTGTAAGAATGCATTCCAAACGATTGGAACATCAGTGTGCTCTGCCCAATCCACAAGAAAGGCGATCCCACAATTTGCGCCAACTACCGTGGGATAAGCCTTCTGAATATCGCATATAAGGTCCTGTCGAGCGTACTATGTGAAAGACTGAAGCCCATCGTAAACCAGCTGATTGGACCTTATCAGTGTGGCTTCAGACCTGGCAAATCCACCATAGACCAGATATTTACGCTACGACAAATCTTGGAGAAGACCCTAGAAAAACAAATCGACACACACCATCTTTTTGTCGATTACAAAGCCGCCTTCGACAGTCCAATAAGGAATCATCTATATTCCACCATGTCTGAATTTGGTATTCCTGCAAAGCTCATCCGCCTTTGCAGAATGACACTGAGCAACACCAGCAGCACAGTTAAAATTGGAAAGGACCTCACTCCTCCATTCGATACCAAACGAGGTTTCAGACAAGGTGATTCCTTATCGTGCGACTTTTTCAACCTGATGATGGAGAAGATCATCCGAGCTGCTGATTTGAGACGCAGCGGCACGATATTCTACAAAAGTATTATGCTGCTGGCGTATGCTGATGATATCGATATCATTGGCCATAATACGCGCGAAGTCAGCGCAGCATTCTCCAGGTTAGCGAAAGAGTCGAGTCGAATGGGTCTTGTAGTGAACGCAGATAAGACGAAATACCTAGTGTCAACAAATAAACAGTCCCAGCGTCTTGGAAACCACGTCACTGTTGACAACATCTCCTTCGAGGTTGTTAAGGACTTCGTCTACCTGGGATCCAGCGTAAACTCTTTCAACGATGTCAGTATTGAGAAAAAGCGAAGGATAACTCTTGCCAACAGGTGTTACTTTGGGCTGAGTAGGCAATTGAGAAGCAGAGCCCTCTCTCGACGAACAAAACTCACGCTCTATAAGTCACTAATCATGCCCGTCCTATTATATGCAGCACAAACCTGGACGTTGAGCAGTTCTGATGAAAAGACTTTGGGAGCCTTCGAGAGAAAGATCCTTCGTAAAATCTTCGGTCCAATCTGCGTCAATGGCGAGTACCGAATTCGATGGAATCACGAGCTGTATGAGCTGTACGCTGACATCGACATAGTTAAGCGTATCAAAATCGAGCGGCTCCGCTGGCTAGGTCATGTTGAGCGAATGGAAAACGACGCTCCAGCGAAAAAAATATTCGATTCGGTGCCCGGTGGTGGTCAACGCAGAAGAAGACGCCCACATCTTCGTTGGAAGGATCAGGTGTTGGATAACCTGACTACACTTGGTGTTTCCAACTGGCGCCAGCAAGCGCAGAACAGAAATGGCTGGCGCAATTTCTTATACGAGGCCAAAACCGACTTACGGTTGTAAGCGCCATATAAGTAAGTAAGTAAGTAGATGGCATCAGGTCATGTATCTCCCTTGAACACTTTCCATGGTAGTACCTGTACAGAAGACTTAGGCAACCAACATTGCTTCGATGCCCAAGAGAGTCGAGAGAAGATGAAATGTTTTCATCCCCTATCAAATATATCGCACGTCGTTGAATTCGGTCCAGAAAGTCCAAATAGGATCTTGAAGCTCCATTTTCGGCCTAATATATGAGGTATAGATCACGTGTAGGTCAGTTGGAGTGAAGTATTTCTTACACCGTCTTAAAAAACCTAGGAACTTGGCCGCTTCTTTCGACACATCGAAAATGTGGTCATTCCAGCGAAGATCAGATTGAATCGATATGCCCAGAACGTCAAGAGCTTCTGACTCCACGAGATCTACACCGTTCATATTGAGGGGGGCTAAGGGGCAATTCATTCGCTTGTGACTTAACAGGCAGCACTGGGTTTTGCTAGCATTAAACTCTACTCTATTAGAAATCCCACTCGGAGATTTTTCTTAGGTCATTAAGAAGTGTGTCATTCATGTTTTGCCTCTTTCTCTCAATCTCCAAAGAGTTCGGGCGTTTTTTGAAAGAATATGAATGAAAAATACTGCTGTCATCCTCAAACGAATGAACTGGGTTGTGAGTCAACGGAAGAAGGTCGTTGATAAAAACCAGAAACAAAGTTGGCGATAGGACTGAACCCTGTGGTACTCTGTGGTACACCGATGGCGTGCTCATTGGACAAAATGCCGTCGACCATGACACGGATCGATCTGTCCTTAAGAAAACACGTGATCCATCGAGCAAAGTTACCACCAACACCGTATGCAATAGTTTTGACACGATAGTTTTATGCCACACTCGGTCAAAAGACTTAGAAATATCTAGAGCAACAACCCTGCTCTCACCAAAGAAGTAAACGCAATGGTTCTATTTTTCAGTGAGGAACGACATAAGATCACCAGTAGAGCGGGCGCTACGGAAGCCATATTGACTGTCACTGAATAAATCACTGCGCTCCAGATAATTCATAAGGTGGAAGTTTATTACACTCTCCATGACTTTGGAAAGCGTAGAGCATATCGCAATGGGTCGGTAGATCTCAGGGTTCGTGGCATCGCCCTTCTTAGGTACCGGCTGGACATTTGCGACCTTCCAACAAGATGGAAATACTCCTGTCCTGTAGGAGATGTTGAAAAGGTTTCGCAAAGGTCGAGCCAGTGTAGAAGCAGACTTTTTAAGCCCAATTGGTGGTATACCATCAGGGCCAGAAGATTTGTTATGATATATTGAAGAGACTACGAAAAAAATTGGACGAAAACAACTAAAAAAAGCGGCAAAAGACCTTTCAGTGAAGTAGTCAGAGATGGTCAAACTATCATTGACAGGGTGAGGGTTTTGTTGTAAGAAATGTAACGTTCTGACCGCAAATACCAACCCAAAGAACTACTTTTATCCAAGAACGGGCAAGAACACGCAAACCATTTTATGGCAAAGCTCCGCAATGGAACGTATCGATCGAAATGGATGGAAATGGAATGCACTTATGAAAAGTACGGAGAGTTTTCAACTGTATTGCAGGCAAAATCATTTTTGGGCGTTTGCAAAATTATGAGAAAGTTCCTATTAGCATAGGCGAAACACTTTGGCCATAAGTCTTCAACACGCGACCGTTCAAGGATCTTTGAGATATTATGCTACAACTATTAAGATCGTCAGTTTGCCAGAATTTATTTTAGCAGGGGCGTACCTGCCAGCCTTCCTTAAAATTAATGACAGGCTTGGAAAAATTTAAGCTTCATCACGAGTATGGAGTTGTTCTGCAAAAAACAAAAACCTGGACAATAATTAAAGGAAACACTATGCTTCAACTTGGATTGTCGCCTTTATTTACCCAGCCATAAGTTATATTTCGGTGTAACTACTTCAAATTCGATTGTCGCCTTGACTTACCCACCCTTCAGCCATTTGTTATATTTCGATGCCATTAAGGATAATTTGACAGGCAACAGTGATTTATTTTAAATCTTTAAAAAATAAAGCCATTGTAAAAACAACCATGCCTACTTGTCCCTCCTCAGACGCAGTAGCAAAAACAATTACGCAATAGATTTCATTTCAACATTTGTCGTAGATGATTAATTTTGTTTTTTCAAAGCTTCATCAATCAAACCAGCATCAAATGTTCTCGCTGTGGAACAGATGGTATTTAAATGGGCGATGCCTGTCAATTAACGTAATCATTTCGGTTTAAAAAAACAGAAAATAAGATACCGAAAACGAAAGCTTAGCGTATTGAAATGATGAAGCATATTAACAGTGTCAACTATAAAAACATTTAAAAAAAAATAAACTCACTTATTTGATGCTTCAACACCCAAAGTGGGCGTAGCAAAAGTTGTACTAACAGTATAAATGTAAATAGGAATGAGTTGACGCTGGTGTTAAAGATAATATTGTTCAAGAGTAAGCAAAATATAGGTAAGTAAAGTAAGCATGGGAAAAATTATAAAACAGAATTCTAATAAGATTGCAGAAATGAAGAGGGACTACATGTAAATTAAGCTCCTTACCATTGTCGGGAAGAACATTGTCAGTGGATCAGAGTAAGGCACACCGAGCTGTCAACACAACGCTTGAGGACTTAAATACCACCACAGACATAATGTGTGCTTGGCATTTACGACGCACTTAACAAAATTAGGCAACATCGTTACACCGACCCAAATCGACTTTGAGAGTACATTCAAGAACCTTTCATTAAATAACATTCTAAAACGACGACAAAAAAAAAAACAACAACAACAACCCAGTTAATTTGATTATCATCCCTGTCCACTTAGTCTGATATTTGAGCAAGTGTAACCATTTTAATGAAATTTAAAAGTTTGTTCAATATTTACTTGTACAGTTAACTAATAAAAAAAACAAAAAATACCCGAACAACACCGATATGCAAACAAACATAGACTCACCTATCTACAGATATGCAACATAAATGCAGAATGCTCGCTGTGGAAAAGTAAACATCCAGGCTATTGTAAACATTACACATGAATGGTCCGAACATCCATTTGCCACCTGATAGCTCCACCGATGCATTAAATGTCATCGCACAGAGCGCCACCAACATGTCAGCCATGGCGAGTGACACAACAAAATAATTTGTTATAACTCTGAAATGAAAAGAAAAAACAAAAGGTAGAAGAACAACATCATCATCATGACAATGAAATAAGTCCATAAACAATGAAATAAGTCCATAAAAGATAAGAAAAAAAAGAAATTTTAAATGTAATCCTGCAACAGTTATGAATCGTAACAAAACCGCAGCAGCAAAGAAGGGACGTCTTGTTTCTTAACTGTAAGGATTACTTAAGTGCTATTTTTACAGAAACGTCAACGAGCGCTCTTAAGTAAATTAAATTTTCTTCCTTGGCTGCGCTAGAGCGGAAATTGTCTACGAAAAGTGATCTAATATCCGGATCTGGCATGATTTCATTGCCAGCTACAGAAGTGTAAAGCAGGCTGAATGCGAACGCATGCAGCTGCTGTTCCTTCTGAGGATATGTGTGTCAGGCAAATTTTTGTATTTCATATTGTTCTTGTTTTTCTCTCCTTCGCTTGCCCTATAAGCATCACATTTCACTGGTTGCTGCACGTGTAGCACTTGGTTGGGTACAATAATCCATTAATTGATGTTCAATTTAAAAGAACGACGGATACCTTTTTTACCTTTAAAAGAAGAGGATAGCAGAAGTTATTCAGTTTTTAAATTTTGTGAAAATAATTATAGCTGGTATATAGGTTAGGTTAGTTTTAAATGGCTGTGTTCAATAAGATTCGCTTGAGCCTATTAGATCCATTGGGGAACTAACTAGAGGTTAAATCTTATATATTTACGCAAATTCAAATTTTGTCCGGCGTAAGGCTTTTTAAGTACAAGTCTTATCTTAATAAATTTAGTATTTCTTGGTAGGTTTAAACCTGTAGATCTGCAAACTGGACTTTTTATTTCTTAGAAATTTCTATTTTTCAAGTTAGACCGAGTGAAAGTTTGTATATAATTGTTGTTGTTATGTTGCTTTTTATCTGCTTAATAGAGCACTTGAGAACAACGTTATCAAAGTCAGAGCAAAACTCTTCGCTGCCTACATTTCGCTCTCTTCTGTCTCTTCTTAAAAGATCGTCTATAAACAACGTAATGAAAGTCAGAACAATGTAAAGCTCAGGCAAGCTCAGGCAAACCAAGGTACATACAAGTTTTGTTTTTATTGCAATTGTCCGCTCACATTTCACTTTATTCTGCCTCTTCTTGAGAGATCACTTGCAAACAACGACAAAACTCTTAGAATATACGCTGAACACAATGAACGGCGTCAGCGGTCAGCGCCAATTATTACTGTTATAAAGGGTGGTTAATTTTTAAGCGCCATATTGAATGTGAACCACACCTAAACGTCAAGTTTTTTTCTGCATTTCATTTGACATTTCTCAATTTCAGACTAACTCAATTTGAACCATGTAAAGATACACAATCGAGCAACGCGTTAAAGGTTTTCAGGCTTATTATGAAAATGAGCTTTCAAATCAAAATGCATATCGTGCACTTCGTGATTTTTTCGGTCAATTTAATCGTCCAAATGCGTGTACAATCGGAAAAATCTTGCAAAAATTTGAGCAAACCGGGTCTGGAGGAGATGGGAACACACAGAAAATATTGCTGCTATTCGCGATAGTGTGGCTGAAGAGCCGTCCACCTGAACTCGCCGTCGTGCGCAACTATTGCACCTCTCACGCTCGTCGTTGATGAACATTATGCATAAAGACTTGCATTTACACGCTTACAAGGTGCAATTGACTCAAGAACTAAAGACTCTTGACCATTTCAAGCGTCGTCAATGGTCAGAATGGTGGCAAGAAATGGCAACAGTGGATGATCAGTTTTCGAAGAAAATCATCTTCAGTGATGAGGCACATTTTCACCTCAGTGGATTCGTCAGTAAGCAGAATTGCCGCATTTGGGCGAATGATAATCCAAGAGTGATTGTCAAAAAACCAATGTACCCACAAAGAGTGACTGTTTGGTGAGGTTTATGGGCTAGCGGCATCATCGGGCCGTATTTTTTCCAAAATGAGGCCGGTCAGGCAGTTACTGTGAATGGTGTTCGCTATCATGGGATGATAACGAACTTTTTATAGCGCGAATTGGAAGATATGGATGTGGACGATATGTGGTTTCAACAGGACGGTGCCACTTGCCACACAGCTAACGAAACAATGGCCCTTTTTTGTGACAAATTCAATGGCCGTGTTATCTCACGTGGTGGTGATGTCAATTGACCGCCAAAACCATGTGATTTGACATTGTTGGACTTCTTTCGTTGGGGTTATTTGAAAGAAAAAAGAGAAAGGTGTACGTCGATAAGCCAGCAACAATTCAAGAGCTAAAGTATGAGATAATTCGGCACATTAACGGCATAGAACCTCACTTATACCTCAGCGTCATCGAAAATTTGGTCCATAGGGTGGAGGTGTGCCGCTGAGGTCGCAGCGGCCATTTGGCCGATATTTTGTTCCATACATAATTGAACTATACCAGTATTATCATAATAAAAAGAAATGACAATAATTTCTTAAATAATTTGTGTTTTATTCAAAATCAACATCGGCCCTTAAAATTTAACAACCCTTAAGTTGATGGGTGCAGCAACGCGCACCGGATGACGCTAGTATTTTCTATTCTCTTTGAACCAGTTTGAACTATTTACAAAGCTAAGAATTCGGTATCAAGGCACTACAGTCCATTGTGGTACTAGAGGTTTACTATATGCATACTATTTGACATAGTTTGCACTATTTACATAGCTGAAAGTTCTGAATAACTGAAATTATTGAGAGGTATGTGCAGAGAAGATATGCTTAAAGTTCTTCCTTCTCTTTGTTCTTGTAGCTTCTACAAAAGTCATTATGAGGACTGTTTAATCCTTGTGTCGGGATATCAATTTACACAGTGTTCTGTTAAGATATCTATCATAGAACCTATTCGGATCCTTTAACCGGTGATCCCATCTAAGGAAAATTAATTTTTCAAACGTTTTAACATTAGTATTTTCCATTAGTATGTGCTTCGCGTTGACCAGTTATTATGGGGTTATTTTCCGAAAGAGATCATTTCTGCACATTACTCACAAAAACCTATAAGAAGGCAATTTGATAAGTCAGTGACTTTTTGAATAAAAAGTAATTTTTTCGGTAAAAAGGCGTTTTATTGCTCAGCATAGTCTCTTTCTAGATCAATAAATTTAATCCAGCGTTTTGCTCATTTTTTATACCCTCCAAATAATAGGAGGCTATAAAAAATAATAGGATTGACTGTTCGATCCAAATCTATTACCGTCAAACCATTTATTTAAGGTTGGGAAATAGGAAATTATCGCAGGAGCTGAATCTGGATAATATGGCGGATGGGGTAGCAGTTCGTAGCCCAATTTATGGATTTTTGCCATGGCGACTACAGACGTGTGCAATGGTGCGTTATCATGGTCGAAAATCCCTCGCCATATGTGGTCGTTTTTAATTAAAATCAATGCCAAATCCATCCAATAGTTGTGAATAATATTCGCCCCGGAGATTGTTTTACTCTGACATTTTACGCCATGACCTTGTTAATCGACAGACCCTACTTGGCCTTCTTTGATGCACGTTCACCTGGAGAAGTTCTCTGCTTTGACTGTTCCTTGTTCTCTGGTGTATTGTGATGTATTCATGTTTCGTCTACGGTTCTTCGGAATTCAGTTGAACATCGCCAAAAACTCCTTTGAAGTAGGCATACATACGGCTGCGCTTATGGTCGAATGTGAGCAATCGCGGCACCCATGGCCCGAATAGGTTTTTAATTTCCAAATATTTATATAAAATATGATATTCCCTCTCAGTTGAGATGCCTACAACTCAGCCACTTCACTCACTTTCATTCTCTCAGCGTCTTATATCATTCCATGGATTTTAACGACGATTTCTGGCGTAACGACCTATTTTGGGCTACCTAAACTACTTCTTAACAATTGAAATTCATGATGCAAAGTCCCCATAGAAGTTATCAAACCTTTCCTTGGTTTCGATGTTGGTTTCTTCACGCAAAAAATAATGCTTGATGAATACACGAAGTTCACTTTTTCCATTTTCGTCGAAATTCACGACATTGTATGCTTTCAATGGCTGTCAAACACAAACTTGATAACGCAGCTAGTAGTTTAAAGGACCAGTGTTGCATTTAAATTTACTACGGTGGAAATCTAAAATGTCACTGACTTCTCAGATTACCTTACAACAATTATTCTTCTATCCATTGATAATCGTTTTTCATATCAGTATGAGGGAGTTCATATACTTTATTATTTCATGGAAAATCTGGTAATCCAACATAGGAGAAGTATTGATCTGCTCTGTCATCTCTTTAAGGGATCTACGGCAGCTAGCTTGGGACAGTTTTGAATGTAGTTCCAACAGATTAAAGGGTTTTCAAAGTGGTTTGACTGTCAGACGCAAATACCTCTAGATCGAATATCATTTATCTGAAGACAAGACACGGATTCGTGTATTGCGGCAAATTCAGCTTGTAAGACACTTCAATAGGCATGTGACCTAAAGGATAGTGTGTTAAATTAGACACTTCTTCCAACTTGCCATCTAATTTTGATAGATGAGTATGATTCATTGTTTGACAGAATATTTCCAAGCTCTTATTCATAACGAGTTTTTGAAATCTACAGAAAAAAAATTTTGACGGTTCGAATTTATTTTAGGAAATCTCAATATATGTGGAATAAAGTAATTGTGCAAAGAAGCATATGCAATGGAACCCTTGACTCACTGCACTTAAGCAAGCAACATTACCTCTCCGACAATCTGCATCTGATTCAATAAGTATTAAACTGAAAAGGAATCAGTTTATTGTTTGTGAATTGTGTCAGAAATAGCTCTTAAAAGTACGCTGTAATTTATTTTATATTCGAATATTAGAGGTTTTATAGCCATTTCTTAGCCATCTTATACGAGTAATATTGTTCGATAATAAAAAATCAATGCATTTTTCTATAAACCCGACATTCACTCCTAGAACAATATTACTCCCCATTTTAAGGGCTATAAAAAGCTTATATCCTTCTCTGACTCTCGAAATCTGAATCAACATTTATTACTGTACAAAGACTGTGACTAACACTTGTTTGTAGTCCACACTTTTTTAGGCCTTTTGATTAGCTTAGGTTTTCTATTTATTTTCCTATCCGGAATGAAACCCAAGTATCGAGTGTCAATATAAAGGTGTCTTTTCGAATCATACCTCCGTGAAATAATATGAATCACTTCATATGTGAACAACGTTGGGAAATATTGCAAGCTTATTTCCATAGTGATTTTACCAGGCTGTGTAGATATTAAAAAGAAGTTTTGGCCGAAATGAAGCACCCATCTCTTGCTTGATGTCCTCTGTACTTAAGTCGTAATACGCTTGACTGCCATCCCAGAGGTTCCCGGTTCGAGTCTCGAACCGGCCATGGTCATAAGTTTTAACACTTTTACATTTCTCTCCTCATTTCTAAACAACTAAAATTGAAATTTCATCCTTATTTCCGATTTAAAAGTATAAGTTGGTGGAATAGAAGTTTGTGGATGGGATTGCCTTATAACTAAAATTGACTGAGGTAAAGGCATAACATTGTCACAGATGCTGTTATTCACATGTTCTAACAGCTTTCCACCACGCTAAGAGAATCCCTCACTTGGTTTGCTCGATTGAACCTTCTTTCCCAGTAATCTATCACCCCATTTCGAACCAAAGCAAAGTTGACTGAAGAGGTGTTATATTTCAAATCCTCGGATCAAAGCGAAAAACAATCGTGAGACCAGATTTGTAGTGAACAACTTCTACTTCCCATGACTGTGCAACAGCTGCTCCAATTGGAAGTAGAACTTGTCCGAAAATTTATCTTTATTTCATTTTTAAAAAAAAATTCATTTTGAACCATTCTCTAAATGCATTAATGAAGATCGATGCAAAATATGGTGTGAAGATTGGATATGTTCCAAACGATTGAAACCGAAGTGCACTCTGCCCAATCCACAAGAAAGGCGATCCTAACTAAAGTGAGATCAGCCTTCTTAATATCGTATATAAGAGACTGCTGGGCGAATTATTTAAAAGTCCATTTGATTATTAGAGTGTCTTCAGACATTGAAGATACCTAGAAAATAATCAGCTTTACTCCACCACTCTGAATTCGGAATTCCTGCAAAGTTAATCCATCTTAGAAGTTAAAATTGGGAAATTTCTCTCCTCCCACTCGATACTAAACGGGAGTTCAGATCAGGTAATTGGCCAGACTAGAAAACGACTTGAGTCAAAGGGGTCTTGCAGTGAACGAAAATAAGGTGAAATACTTTCTGTCAAAAATTTAACAGTCCCATAGTATTGGGAGACACCTACTTGGAGGTGTTAAGGACTGCTAGTATCTGGGATGCATCACTAACTCCTACAATGCTATCAGCAATTAAATTTAAGAAAGCATTACTTTAGTAAATAGGGTCTCTCTCGACGAACAAAACCCCCTATAAGTGTTAAGTGTAATCATGCCCGTCCTATTATATACAGCACCGACCTAGACCTTTAGAGAAATAACCTTCGTCAGATCTACAGTCAAATCTGAGTCTATGGCAATTAATGAATACGCTGGAATCATGAGCGGTATAAGATGCAAGCTGACATCAAAACAGTCCAGCGTATAAAAAATCGAGGTTACTGCATCACTGCCAAGGTCTTGTTATGCAGATGGAAGATGAATCATTTCCGAAATTAAAATCAATTTGGTGCTTGAAATTTAGAACCCATCAGGTCATCACGCACAAAACTTACTAGGTCACGTTGAGGGAATGTGAGACGCCACATCAGTAAAGAAAATATTCGTAGCCTGCGGCGGTCAAGGCAAAATGAGGATGTCAATTGGAAAGCAAATACCAGTATTAGGGAACATTCCAACGTTGATCCAACTGATAATTAATTTCATTAGCTTGTCCGCAGCCAGAATGAGGAGGTGTTAGTTTAAGAGTTCGCCCTATCCTGAGTTAGTTTAAAGGGACTACCCAGATCCTGGAGTTGGTCGCACAATCTGGGAAGTTGATGGCACCGTTGACATACAACGGTAGCCTTATGCCTGCAAAGCAGAAGCAATTATGTTAGAAATATTTATGCTAGAAGCACGGAGATTGTCATCCAACTTGACCATCACGGACAAAATAAGTACTGGCTCCTAACAAGTCATAAGGTTGTATAAATTGTGAAAATTCAAGAAGATGTTAACTGCATAAATCATGAGATTTCTTGAGTGCAGTGAAAGGTGAGCTGTGGGGGTGGTTGTTTGGTGGTTCAGAATGAAAATGGCGTATATGGTGGTGGGTTAAATGTCGTTATAGTCATGTGCGATGATGTTTGGTGTGAGAGATGTTGAAATGCTGTGTCTTGGTAAAAACACTTTTGCCCAGTGATATCGTAGGACTGGTCCTTCGGGGACTATCGCTTTTGATGTGGAATCGTAATGTCACGAACAGACACGAACAGACACGAACAGACACGAACAGTAAGTAAGTAAATAAGTAAGTAAGTAAGTACGTAAGTAAGTAAGTAAGTAAGTAAGTAAGTAAGTAAGTAAGTAAGTAAGTAAGTAAGTAAGTAAGTAAGTAAGTTAGTAAGTAAGTAAGTAAGTAAGTAAGTAAGTAAATATGTATGTATGTATGTATGTATGTATGTATGTATTTTATTTCAATATTTGTTTAAAATTAGATTTTTACATATTCATGTATCTCGCGAAGCTTTTGGGCTTGTCTGCGAGAAAAATTGAAATATATATATAATTTATAAGTTTTAAAATAAGAAAAATGTTAAAAACTTAAAAATATGTACTAATAAATAGAAAAACAACAAAAACAAGTAAGTAAGTAAGTAAGTAAGTAAGTAAGTAAGTAAGTAAGTAAGTAAGTAAGTAAGTAAGTAAGTAAGTAAGTAAGTAAGTAAGGTTTTTCAAAGCAGATTTTTAAACGGTTTTTATTAGCTTGTTACAGAAAAGCTTACTCCAGCTCATCCAATTAGCTTACTAGCTATTACGGAATGGCTGATTGGATAGTCTTTTAACGGTTTATACACAGGCAATCCACATGGAAAACGAAATCACTATGAAATTAATGAATGAACAAGACTCCACTCTGACAAGAAATACTCCTTACTCTATGATATCCATAATACACACCTATGCTCACTTAATTATTATTTTATGTTGATAGTCTTACCTTAACTTTCGGTTTCGTTGCACCGATATGATGACTAGAGCATTTCCCAAGACTGCGGCCAATATAATCGAAGTGAAAATGAAACCTTTCAGAATGACAATTGACAGGTTTATCCAATTATCTTCGAGGTCAATGGAGTCGCTTGGATGAAGAGGCGCACTGGTGGAGTTGAAGGTGTCATTTGATGAGCCAATGGCGGTTGTGGCAGCTGAAGCAGCAAATGCTGCAGATGCAGCCGTTGTCGTTGAGGCAGATGCGGAAAAGTTTGAGTTTGCGATACTGTGGTTAACAGCACTGACTTGTGATGATGATGATGATGTTGGTGATGCTGGTGATGCCGATGATGATGATGATGATAATGATGACGATGATGGTGATGACGATGATGATGATGAGGATGATGGTGATGATGATGGCGATGATGATGATGATGATGATGATGAGGATGATGTTGCTGATGATGACGATGGTGATGATGATGACGATGATGATGCTGATGACGAATGAGTTGACGCTGATGTTGACGTTAACGCTGCTGCTACAATGGAGGATGTATAGAGAAAAAAAGATGATGATGATGATGAATTTGGCGGTGAGCTTATGGTAAGCATGCTCAGCGGTTCGATTGCATGTCTGTTGCGGGTTGTGGCAGTGACGACTGTAGAGACTGAGGCAGATGAAGAAGCCACGGCAGCAACAATGTGAATGCTACACGCGGCAGCGACAAATGCAGCGGCGTATTTTGATGACATGAGTTGTAGCTGTTGTTGTTGTAGATGTTGTAGCTTCTTTATGTTGTTGTTATTGCTATTTGCTTATATAGTATATTGGTATTGTTGTTGTTGTTATAATGTTGGCTTTTACAATTATTAATAATTCTTTTGTTGTTGCTGAGAGTGCTACCTGGCATGTCATGCATGAGTGGTTGTCCGATTGTCCTGAGGCAGCTGCTGCATAACGTCAAGAGCGCCTTTGCATGCTGGAGCAGCATGCTTAATGAATTTTTTGGTTGTGGTAGTAGTTGTTGTTGTCGTTATTGCTGTTGTTGTGATTATTGTAGCTTTTGTTGCATAAGCTTCAGCACGTTGCTGCGTGCCAAGTAACTGCAGCCAAAATCGAATATATTTGTTATTCTCAATACGAACATGACGTAGTCGACAGCAGATAAAATAAGTAGCTGCTCCTCACTGCTTTTCTGTCTCTCTCTGTGTTTTAATATCACTATATCTCTATGGCTTTGGTGTAGTTGTCCTTTTACGCTGCCATCCTTGAAGCATTTAATTCACAATGATCCGCTATCTGCAAATAAATGCAAATTGTTACAAAATCCCAAGATTTTCATAATTAATTGCGAGCTAACACAAAAGGATTTAATGTCGGATTAAGAATGTTACAAGCAGCATTTAATGCCTGGCAAGAAATTTTTACTGCTTCTTAATGGAAATAAAGCAGCATGTTAGGCGCATTAAAGTGAGCAGCAAACACGTCAGCGTGTACAAATGTAATCATGTGTAAATGGCTGTAACAATTGTGTGTGTGTTGAGTGGATGTGTGTGTTGAGTGGAGTGTGTGTGTGTTGGTGCGTGGGTGAATTTTTGCGAGTGTATGTGAGTCTTTTATGAATTTCGTTGTATGCCTGCGGATGAGCTTTTTCTGTTGCTGTTGTTATTGTTGCAGATTTTGGGTAGCAAATAAATGCCATGATTGAAGGCCATAAAAGTCATGCCTGATCCCTCAAAACATTTGGCAGAGAGTTTGTGTTTGTATTGCCAATGTTGAGTGCCAGGTCTGTAGCCAACAGAATTTTCTTTGGGGGGATTTAAAAAAAAAAAAAAATATACAGAAATAAATTGTAAGGCAAGTAGATGGGGCATAATTTACACTTAGCTCGCCAAGAAATACAATGTTCCCATCCCTTCACGTTAGGACTCGAATAATAGACCTTATCATATTTATGGAGCTATAAACATATTTCCTGAGGTCTACAAGCTCGAAGGACGTTATCCAGAAATGGGGATTCAGACCTTTTTCCGACTCCCTGATAGTTGTTGCGTTTACCAAGCTGAGATCTTGGCTATGCAAAAAGCTGCGTTGCACCTTAACCAGTATCGTACCACGGATAAGGCCGCATCTTTCAGATAGGTATCCAGCTTTAATCGCACTATGCTACTTTACCTACAACTCAAAATCCATTGCTGTATGCCGCAGATCTATCAAATAAATGGATGAGCATTTCAGGATACACGTCATCCAGATGCTTGTGCATCATGATATTGAGGGCAACTGCAAAGCTAATGATCTAGCTTTGAACGAAGGTTACGACCATGACTATCCTCCAGGGAAACAACCACGGCACTTCAAGTGCACTTTTTCTCTGCTAGAATTCAGAAGATTGGACCTTTCTGCTCCGGCGGAAATACTTAGTGGACATTGCTTGATAGGAGTATATGCCCTCCAGTTAGGCGTCAAAGCCAATGAGCACTGCAGAAGCTGCAAATATGCTGAAGAGGAGGAAAGCTTTGAGCATCTCTCCTTTCATTCCTCTACTCTAAGCAGGAGAAGACTGGTCTCCCTTGATAGATTCTTCCTTCACTCTATTAGGGTAGTCTTGAAAATTGAATTTAATCATATTGACAGATTTATTAAGTCGCCTATGTGGTTCATCAATTCACAAGACTCATACAGGTTACAAATGAGATTCTATGGTATGCACAATGGGACTATAAAGATTGTAATGCATGAGTCAGACAACCGTCTTAGCCATGGAAACCTAACCGAACCTAGCTTGCCGTAGCAAGCAGGACAACATGAAAATTAATTAAAGATAACTCTTGCCAATAAGTGTGGCTTCAGGCTGAGTGACTAATAGAAAAGCAAAGTCCTTTCTCCACGAAAAAAACGTACGTTATACAGTGTAGGGCAAAAGTAATCACCTAATGTTCTTTTGCTGTATTTTTTTTAATGGAAAACTTTGGGTTTGCTTGTAAAATGTGTTTATTTAATCCATTATAATTTATTCCATCAAGTTGAGAAGATGTTGAGGTCCTTTCCATGTCAAATTGAGAAAATGCCAAGTGCCCGCCGCCAGAGTTGATGACCATACGGGCTCGTTTTATGGCATTTTCCATCACTCCTGCCAGTACTACGGGCGAAAGGTTCTCGCATTCACGGCGAATTTTCTCCTTAAGAGCTTGAAGAGTCTGAGGCTTGTTGACGTGCATCCGCGACTTAAAAAAACCCCATAAAAAGAAGTCTGGAGCGGTTAAATCGGGTAATCTGGCTGGTCAGTGCAAATCGCCAAAACGAGAGATAAGCGACCCGGAAATGCTTTCTTCAGAACATCGGTTGTGGCTCGAACAGTGTGCGCCATTGTACCGTTCTGTTGAAACCACATTTTCTCCAGTCCAAATTCATCCAATTGAGGAAGGAAAAAATTCGGTAATTATGGCTCTGTAGTGCACGCCATCCGATGACTCTCCAGCGTAAACACCAAACCACGCAGTAACTTTGAGCGGGTGTAATGGCTCTTCGTGGGTGATACACGGATTTTCGGTGCCCCAGAAGCGATTATTTTGTTTATTCAAATAACCGCAAAGATGTAAATGAGCCTCATTGCTCATGATAATTTTCGATGAAAAATCGTCCCAAAGCCAGCCTTGGGAAGATCTCGTGTTGTCCCATTCTCTTCAAGGCGAGTGGCCGAACACCACAGTGTTTCTCCAGTTGGTGTTGGACGACCAGGAATTCTGCGACGAAATTCACGTTGCGTTAACACAACCGACAAATTGTTGCGCAAAAGAATGGAAACAATTATTCCGCGTTCTTGCGGAGTAGACCGATTCATGGTTTGTCGATTTGTATTCTGCCTTTGCTTACTTCACTAATGTCAAAATCGAATTTACATTTGGCGCCATTTGCAAAAGTGATTGTTGTAGTCTTAAGCGAGATGGTCCTGATGCCTTTCATTCCAGAAAGTCACTGAAGAGAAGTTTTCAAGTCGTAACTGATGCTCAAGGTTAGTCATTGAGGTTTTAAAATTAGGGTCTTTCATTAGCTGCCTTATCTGCGGACCATCCATTACACCAGCTTTAAGCTTTTCTAAACTTATTCCCGGCATTTTTCTACTTATGTAAGCAAAACATGGTTCTTCTTTATCAATTGCTTATCAAAAAACCTTATCAACTGTTCTTGAATTTTAACAAACTTCATTTTAAAAAATTTTTCTTTTTCTTAATTTCTTTGAAAAAATGTAAGATAATAAAAGAAAACAAAAATGTTTATTAAAATTTGAGAGATTTTCTATCAAGTAAAAAAAATTTTTTGCAAATCCGTTGAAAAATATTAAAGATACAGGGTTTCAAAAGCGCAGCCTACGTAAAATTGTGACATTTTTTCCACTTTGAACGTCGATATCTTCAAAACTGTCAAAGATATTGTAATTGTGCAAAAATGGAAAGGTCTAATATTTCTTCATTGAAATTCGTCATCGTTATACAAATCGGTAGATCAATGTAGTAGATATAGCAAAATTATCAGGAAAAGAACTGATTTGCATGTTTTTGCCTATAAATCAAAAACTCCAGCTGATGGAGAAAAACGGAGTCCATATTTGAAATCAAGAAACCGAACTAGTCTATAATCAGCTGAAAAATCTCCGGCACCAAAATGTCCGTCGGGCTGTGTAATCCAAGAGTGATTGTCGAAAAACCAATGCACCCACAAAGAGTGACTATTTGGTGCGGTTTATGGGCTGGCGGCATCATCGGGCCGTATTTTTTCCAAAATAAGGCCGGTCAGGCAGTTACTCTGAATGGTGTTCGTTATCGTGAGATGATAACGAACTTTTTATGGCCCGAATTGGAAGATATGGATGTGGACGATATGTGGTTTCAACAGGACGGTGCCACTTGCCACACAGCTAACGAAACAATGGCTCTTTTGCGCGACAAATTCAATGGCCGTGTTATCTCACGTGATGGCGATGTCAATTGGCCGCCAAGATCATGTGATTTGACACCGTTGGACTTCTTTCTTTGAGGTTAGTTGAAAGAAAAGGTGTACGTCGATAAGCCAACAACAATTGAAGAGCTAAAGGATGAGATAATTCAGCACATTAACGTCATAGAACCTCACATATGCCTCAGCGTCATCGAAAATTTGGACCATTGGATGGAGGTGTACCGCCGAGGTCGCGGCGGCCATTTGGCCGATATTTTGTTCCATACATAATTGAACTATACCAATATTATCATAATAAAAAGAAACAACAATAATTTCCTAAACACTTTGTGTTTCATTCCAAATCAACATCGGCTCTTAAAATTTAACCACCCTTTCTATTGGTGAGAGGCTAACAAATGCTGTAGAGTGAGCACTTTTTTGTAAGAGAATGCTATATTATGTTTGCTTATACTTGAAAGAATAAAGTAAATAGAGAACAAAGTAAATACCATGATACAATTATATGGTAGGCTCATTTTTAGATGGCTGCTCAATTGAGAAAATTTGCAACAACGAAGCTGTAGGAGCTACAAACGTCAAACAATAAAAGCAACAACAACATTTAGAAATACTAAAATTGCCAGCTGATTTTGACAACTAGCGTACCCTGCAAATAAAAAAGTTTAAAATATTGCAGGGATGGTAAAAGATCATGATTGTGTGTCAAAGATTAGCGCCGACTTCAAAGCTTTTATGTTCATAAAGCAATTAATATATTGATGATAGTAAAACAAATAAGAAAAAATGGAAATGATAAGATTTCTAATATTATAATATATACTAGCAAATACCCGCTTCTTCGCCGGCGATAAAAATATTAAATATCATTAAAAACTTTAAATCTTAAAATTTAACAGCCGTATTCATATTGAAGTGGGAAGAGTGTAAATAATGGTTTGTGTATTAGATAAATTCAGTGACTTCCCAGCAGAAAAGTGGACCAAACTTGAAATAGTTCTGAACTAGTTCCAAAAAGTACCAGTACTAGTTCCACTACAATACCCTTTAGCATTGAACACACTGACGCTTTTTGCCGGTTGATGTCATAGGAAAAGACAATTGTCCCCAGAAACACTCCTTTTTCCCCATATTTGAACTAGTTGCATTAGGAACATTTTTAAACTGGTTGCTTTCGCAGTAGCCTGAAAGTGGTTCTTTTTTGACTAGTTTTAAAGTGAACATATTAAAAGTGTAAAAATTTAGTGCAACGGAAAGGTCCTAAAGATCTCATTTGTACCATCTTTTCCATCCACATTCCAGAAAACATTTTGTATATAAACATTTTTATTATTTTTTATTATTTTTTCTTGTGCGCAGCAAATTTTTAAAAGAAGCCAGAACGCGTTTATTTTTTTCAGCAATACTTTTGAAAACAAAAACAAAAATAACTGTTCTACACTGAACGCCTTTTGTACTTTTTCAGAACTAGTGCGAACTGCGCTAGAAATGAACTAGTTCACTATGTCAATTGACTCCAAAATAACTGCTGGGTTGTTACTTATTTGTCGCAATTTCGTCAACATTTTGATATTTAAAAATCAAAAGTTTTTCTAAGTCCTCTGCACTGAAATAATTGTCATTTTATAATTTTTTTTTTGTATAAATATTTTGAAATCTTTGACAAATTTTCTTGTTTTTATTTTCTTTTTTTTTGAAATTTTTTATATTTTGAATTTTCTTGACATATTTTCCAAATGTTTGAAATATTTTGAATAATTTTAATTATTTTTGACAATATTTGTGCTCAAATGATGGCAAATAATTTAAAAACTGCTTTATGAAAGGTGTGTTAAAAATAAAAAATAAATAACTGGTAATTTCAGCCATTGAAAGGACTTTGACCTAGCTGCTTATGATCAATTGTGTTGTGCGTGTTATTAAGTTTTTACACAATTGACCGAGAACCGGACCTACAGGTTTAACGCCGTCTCCGAACGGAATGTTCTTATTCTCTAGAAGTTTTACATGGCATTTTTGTTACTCTCTGAGGTTTGTCTGCAGAGATGTGGCGGCCGTACAGAAAAATAATTTCAATTCAAATAATTTTTTGTCACTGGTGGGATTAGAAACCGGGTCTCCAGAATCGTTGACATAGAGGCCACGGACTTTTAACCAACTACGCCACGGACGCCACAATTTCGGGTACATTCGTTTGGTGTTGGTGTTCTAATGTTGGTAAATGTACCTTGAGTGTACTGCCAATATAGAAGTATTACATATATGATTAATTTAATTAAAAAGTATTAATTTTCGGAAATAAGAAGACAAATCAAAACAGACTGATGCCTTTCTCACTCATACCAGAATTTGTTTTAGAATCAGTTCGTTTTTCACTTATCAAAAAAGCAAGCAAGGAATCTAAAAACATTTTCTATAGTAGAAATAATTATATGGGTCGTAATCGATTATGGCTGGAATAAAACGAATCAGTAAACTTTTGCTTGATAGATTCCAATTCATAGGTATTGCTTTAAATGTATATGTTCTTTGGAATACATGTAAGCAAAAGAGTTCATTCTATTTGCGATTTTTGTTTTTAAAATCCATTTTCATTTTCCCGGTGGGACGCTGATGTCCTACAAATAGTAGCACATTCTTTTCTCGCTTCCATATGAATAGCTACAGAAATCGATTCTTTTATTCACTTTTTAAATGCATTCTTTTAAATAAAAAGTATTAATTTTCGGAAATGAGAAAACAAATCAAAACAGACTGATGCTTTTCTTACTTATACCAAAATTTGTTTGGTTGATATATTCGTTGATATATTGGTTGATATAAACTTTTGGTTGATATAAACCAATTCATAGGTTTTGCTTTAATTTATATATACTTTGGAATATACGTTCTAAAATGTAAGCAAAAGAATCTATACATTTTCCATTTTTTTTTTTTTTTTTTGAATCAATTCTCATATTCCCGCTGGGTTGTTGACTTTCATATATGATGCTCAAAAAGAGTTTGAAAATAGAGCTTTTGTCTCACAGCGATTTCGACATATTGTTCTATCTCATATATTCGTCAACATTAGAGTGCTGATATATTGTTATATGAGTGAGAAAATATATAGAGGAAATTAAATTTCAAAATAAAAAAACTCAGGAGCGGTGCTTCCATTGTCAATAATTTTATTTGAAATTTTTGTTGTTTGAATGTTTTGATTAAAATTTTGTTTGTTTAAATTTAATAATATTTCAGGCGTTATTATAATTGTTTTATAATTGTGCGTACCTGTGATTTAGGAAAAACAAATATGATTTGTTTTCTTATATGTTTGGGGCAAACGTTTTCATAACAACCGCCCCTGTGACGGTTTAACTATTCATTTTTTGTGTAGTAATTTTCATATATTCAAATATACTAACACAAACAGCAACATCTTATGTTGTTATGACTGTCTCTCTTCGATTTCAGTGTTGGAATACAGAAGTATTACATATACATATGTTCTACCTTATTAGCTTTGGGCACAACCTTTTTTGAGATGCACAGAGCTTTAATGAGAAAATTATTTCTAGAATAAGAATAAAGAAATTGTACGGTTATTCTCTTTGAATTTTAATTAATTATTTAAATAATGTTTATTAAATTTATATAGCCTATGTCCCAACTGGGCACCATAGCTATCCTAGAGAAAAATAATTTTTGAAATAGCGCCTGCCATTCTCAAGCTTTTCGCAGCCGAACATACGTGAGTACTCTTTTATATAATAGTATATATTTATAAATACCTTTTAAAATTTGACCAAGAAATGTAGTGATTTTGACTGATGATGACTTTGTTGTGATTTTGAAGTCGTTTTTTCTTTTTTGTTAAATAGTTTTTATTTCTTCCTTTTTAAAGAATATTTATGTCATAGTATTTTTGAGGAAAATTTCAAACATGAAACTGTGTTAAAAAAAATTTGTTTTATTAATTCCTGAAAGTTTGTTGGGTATTTTCCATTTCTGTCTCTTTACAATTTTTATTAATATGCCACGCCCTTTTTGCAATCCCACCCACTTTATTGATCGTACTTCATAATGATTCTACCTAGCCCTGTGCCAAATTTCATATTCCATGCATCTATATTAACCGATATATACCACTTTCCTTAAAATGCCACACTCTATGTACAATCCCGCCCACTTTTGAAATGATTCTATCTACCCACCTACCTGCATACAAAATATTAGTACGCTAGTGTAAATATTAACTAAGATATAGTATTTTTGTAATATTGCCACACCTATTTCTTGAACAACGCCCACTTTTTTACCGTAATTTGTAGTAACTGTGCCTACCCATGTACTAAATTTCAGTACCCTAGTGTCAATATTATTCGATATACAGAGTGTTTCTAATTTTGCCACACCCCACTGGTGAATAACGCCGACTTTCTTGACAGTAATTTTTAATAACTCTGCCTTCCCATATACTAAATTTCAGTACTCTAGTGTCAACATTATTCGATATACGGTGTGTTTCTAATATTGTCACACCCCTTTGTCAAAAAAAGCCCACATTATAGACCGTAATTTGTAATAATTGTTCCTACCCTTGTATTTTTGCTGTAAATTTCAGTACCCTAGTGCCAATATTAACTGAAATAGAGGGTTTTTCTAATAGTGAGACGCTCCTAGGTCGAATATCGCCCACTTTTTTAAAAAATGACCTCCGCGTTAATTATATCTATCTGTTGACAAAAAATCGGTCCAGTGCTTTAGGAGTTATCGATGTACATACATTTAAAAAAAAAAAAAGAAACCAACGAACTTTAGAACCTCCTCCTTTTTGAAGTCGGTTAAAAATGCCTTTTAAGCTATTTTTAATAAAAATTTGTACTAAATGATTATTTACGGAATTCCAAGAGCTTAAATCAGAGCAGCTACAGCTATATGCCAATTTTTGTATTAATTTATTTATCTTTTCATGTCCAAATAGGGTGGAAATGGTCCCCTTTGGCTACGCGCCTGCTAGGACAAACAAACACTTATACCAACATATCCAGACATTAACACTCATTCGCTTGTTCATCCATGTGTTGCGCCGTGTTTTGTTTCCAATTTTACAAAATTTTTGTTTTTATTTATTTCCTTTTCATGGAATTGCATCACGTTCTAAATGGAATTAAATTGACTTGCACGAAGAATCCATCAAGGTTTTTTTTTCTGTTGTCCGCATTATGCTGGTATTCATTCATTCATGCATCCATTCGTTCATTCACTTTACAGATCGATAGTTATTGGATATGATGTGATTTTAAATAATGTAGCCTCCGCAGTGGAGCATGATTTTGAAAAGACCAAGTTGATATCCTTTGAAGCAAAATAAAATATTTTGCATAACAGGTTATTGTGGTAAACTGTTACTCTAAAGCGAAAGAGCTCTAAATAATCCGTTGATTGATTGTGTTTTAAGCACAAAGGCTGTTTAATTACACAGTGTGACGAAATTGACCAAAAAAAAAAGCACAACCAAACTTTATAGAAATTCTTAAAGACGGACATGTTGTGAGTCCATCGCACTTGGTCTGGCCTCTCAATGTCGTCACAATTTTTTTTAATTCGTTTTTAAAGTTGAAGGGTCCTATTTTTGTTGCGCCGACGTTCATTGAATTTTTACAGCTATTTGCCTTGTTGGAAATGAAAAACAAATTCCACTTCTTTTCAGTAGAATTTCACGTAGAAAAAGGCTGTGTAAAAATAAATACGATAAAATACAAAATGAAGCGTGTAGCGAAGCAAATTCCTTAATTTTTCTTTAATTTCATAAAAAAAATTAGTGTTTCTATAAATTTAAATGATATAATGCTGCATAAATGACATCTTTTTTTCACAAAAATTCATTGCACGTAAAAATACCTTTTCATTGAATCCAAAACCATCAATATCGGTTGAGAACTGGCAAAATGGCGGCAGTTTTAACGTTTTTTTTTTTGTCAGAAAACACTGACTCCCATGTATATGTTGCTATCGTACAAAGTGCTGTAATTTTATCAAATCTTATCCGATTTTGGACATCTTTAGCTCATTGGAAAGAAAATATGATGGGTAACATACATCTGGAACATTGTAATATAGATCTTTGATAAATATAAAAGTTACTATGGAAGGAATAAACATATTTTTACTTTCAACAGAATTGTTATATGAATGAATGTGTACGAGTGCATTAGACCGTAACGGAAAAAAGTACGGTGCACACCTTCTAATCTGAAGCATTTTTTTAAGAAAACTTGGGGTCGAGGATCCCTTTCTAGTACTTACCAGATTTAAACTTTTACAACATGAATTAAAAAAATAAGTGTCATATCAAAAAAGTCTTTTTGAGTCGTTGCCCAAAACCTTGAAAGTCCTCAATTCAATTTTTATTTGCATTTTTTTATCTTTAAAATAAAACACAGAGCTTTATTAGTGGGTAAGATTTTGCTAAAAAGTCACTTTAATTATTTTAATAAGCTACTTTTCACATATAAAAATGTAGGGTAAGTTTACCTACCATATACTTTCTCGTGGGTAAGTGCTAGAACGGGGTGATTGACCTTTAGGGCAAAAAAGTTGGAGTCCTCGAAATAAAAACATTTATATATCTTTCTTTAATCACGTTTTCTTTTATTGGCAAAAAATTCTGCCCTCTGAGAGTGCAGAATATTTTACATTTTGACCTGCACTCAAAAAATGTTGAGAAAAGATCAGAAAAATGCAACATTTTTTCAATGATGTTGTGTTGGTTGCACTGTTGCTTACTTTTAAGAACAATTTTTATAATATTTATTTTGTCATCCGTGAAAAAGCTCAAATTTTAATGAAATGTCAATAATAACATTTAATATTTTCCTAACATTTCACTTTTTTTGTTCATTCAGTTGGTAGCATTTGAGGGCAGAATTTAAAATGGTCGATCTTGAGAGTGAAAAATTCTGCATTTTTTTTACTTTCAAGGTCAACATTGTCGAGAAAAGAACTCGATTTAATTTACAGGTCTGAATTTTTTGAGAAAAAAGCAGATAAAGGGCAGAGTTCTCAAAGAGGGCAGAAAAAATGCAGAATTTTTTTGAGAAAAGTAAACGCCATAAGATAGGACTGTAAATGCCGAAGATAAACTTAAATGCTCGACAATTTTTTTCACAAAAATGTTTCAGATTATATGGTGTGCACCGTACTTTTTTTATACACTCGTTCACATTCATTCATATAAAAATTCTATTGAAAATAAAAATATGTTTATTCGTTCCATAGTAACTTTTACATTTTTCAAATATCTATATTGCAATGCCAAAGATATATGTTACTCATCATATTTTCTTTCCAATGAGCTAAAGATGTCCAAAATCGGATAAGATTTGATAAAATTACAGCACTTTGTACGATAGCAACATATACATGGGAGTCAGTGTTTTCTGACAAAAAAAAAAAACGTTAAAACTGCCGCCATTTTGCCAGTTCTCAACCGATATTGATGGTTTTGGATTCAATGAAAAGGTATTTTTACGTGCAACGAATTTTTGTGAAAAAAAGATGTCATTCATGCAGCATTATATCATTTAAATTTATAGAAACACTAATTTTTTTTATGAAATTAAAGAAAAATTAAGGAATTTGCTTCGCTACACGCTTCATTTTGTATTTTATCGTATTTCTTTTTGCACAGCCTTATTCTACGTGAAATTCTACTGAAAAGAAGTGGAATTTGTTTTTCTCATCCAATAAGGCAAACAGCTGTAAAAATTCAATGATCGTCGGCGCTACAAAAATCGAACCCTTCAACTTTAAAAATGAATTAAAAAAAATTGTGACGACATTGAGAGGTCAGACCAAGTGCGATGGACTCACAACATGTTCCTCTTTAAGAATTTCTATAAAGTTTGGTTGTGCTTTTTTAGTCGTCACACTGTGTTATTCTGTTTAACTTGCAGGTCATACAATTATTATGTCATCTATTAATGGATATTTGCAACGTAGGCATGTTCTGAGCGTATGGAATGTAAAATTGCGTTTTTTTTTTATGTTTACGATGCTATAAAAAAGTAATCAAGAGCTGAAAATAGACCAAAGGCTTTTGAAGGTCGAAGTGGTTTTTTCAAAAATTTTGTTTTTCATGCTAAACCATTAGGAAAATTGAAGACGAGCTAATAAACAAAACCATGGCTCAGGGAAATATGCAATTTCCTTTATGTCGTGGTCGAACACGTTTAAATTATGTTTGCATTAAAACGTGGCGATAATCAAAAAATGTTTAATACAAAATTGATGTTTAATAAAATTTATGACATGTGTACTGACAGACGTGCATTCCATTTATTGACTGAGTAACGATATTTATTGCATCTCGCTACGTTTACTCACCGTTGGTTGACCAAAACTGATCGCTTAACCGCAGCGACAAAATTTAATTTTAATAGTCGCGTACTCTTGTGCGACATTGTCAATGAAAATATATCGTTATCTTTGAAGAAATAAAAGTGCAATGAATGTTACATCTCTGGTGAATAGCTATGGAAATAGCCAACGAAACAGCATTGGATGCGAAAGTTAATTCATATACGAGGACCACATACGAGTATTAATAACCTTAACACATTGCACGCGACAGTAACCTTCCTATAGTCTGAACACATTGGCGACGACAGCAACATAGCTGAACATAGTTGCCCAAGTTGGGGAAGCACGCGCCATTTAATTTATCATACAATTAATTGCAGAGTTTCCAACATTGTTCACACAGTGCCTTTTAGGCTCGAATAGCTGCTACACAAACCACAAACATGTGTTGTAAACACAAACCACGTTGATATCTGTTTTAAATCACAGTAAACGAAGCCACAATTTCCCTTCAATTTTATTAAACTACCGCGAATGCTACTACAGGGTTTTCCAATAAGAGGTGTTATTGTGAATCGCCCGCTTTTGTGAATCGCTCACTTTGAAAGCTTTTATTCTTTGACATTTGACAAAGAATGGCGTAGAAACTACAGCATTACTAAAAATGGAACGATACACGCTTCAACAACGCATTGAAATTACTAAAAATCACTACAAAAATCGTGAAAATCTTGCAGTCACAGTTCGCGAAACTAAAGCATTTTTTGGTCTTCGTGAAGCACCTTGTCTGACCGCAATACAGAAATTGTCGAAAAAGTTTGAGTTGTTGGGACAAGTTAGTGATGTGAAGAATAAAACCCGTGCACTACGCTCAAGAACAACTGAGAATATTTATGCTGTAGCCCAAAGTGTTGAAGAAAACCCAGGTTTGTCCATTCCTCGTCGTTCTTTGGAATTGGGCATTCCACATACGTCATTACACCGTATTTTGCATAAAGACTTGGGTCTTAAGGCTTATAAAGTTCAGTTAACACAAGAACTCAAGCCGGCCGATCATCAACAACGTCGTGTCTTTGCTGATTGGGTCCTTGAAATGCTTGAAAATGATCCGGAATTCCATCGAAAAATCATCTTGACTGATGAGGCCCATTTCCACCTCGATGGCTACGTCAACAAGCAAAATTGTCGCATCTGGGGCTCGGAAAATCCAAGAGTTATTGTTAAGAAGCCTCTCCATCCTCAACGTGTGACTGTTTGGTGCGGTTTATGGTCCGGCGGTGTCATTGGACGTTACTTTTTCGAAAATGAGGTTGGATCAGCAGTTACGGTGAATGGATTGCGCTATCGAGAGATGATTAATGATTTTTTATGGTCGGAGTTGGATGGTATTGATCTGGACAACGTTTACTTTCAACAAGACGGCGCTACGTGCCACACAAGCAACGAAACCATTGATCTTTTACGGGAAAAGTTTCTGGACCGTGTTATCTCTCGAAGAGGTGATCACAATTGGCCACCGAGATCTTGTGATTTAACACCTTGCGACTTCTTCCTTTGGGGCCACGTGAAAGATAAGGTCTACGCCAACAGCCCAGAATCGATTGAAGACCTCAAAGATGGAATTCGTGAGGCTATCGAGGACATAGGGCAGCCACTTTGCGATTTGGATATGGAAAATTTCATGAAAAGGATATTGTCCTGTAAGCGTGGTCGTGGTGGCCATTTGGCTGATGTTGTTTTTCATTATTAACGGCATAAAAAATAATAAATAAATAAATAACTGGCCATTTCAGCCCTTGAAAGGACTTTGATCTAGCTTCTTATGATCAATTGTGTTGTGCGTGTTATTAAGTTTGTACACAATTGTCCGAGAAATGGACCTACGGGCTTAACGCCGACTCCGAACGGCGATGAACGGAATATTCTTATTCTCAAGAAGCTTTACATGGCATTTCTGATTACTCTCTGAGGTTTGCCATTGTCTGCAGAGAGGTGGCGGCCGTACAGAAAAATTATTTTAATTCAAATAATTTTCTGTCGCTGCTGGGGTTCGAACCTGGGTCTCCAAAGTTCGTTGACATAGCGGCCACGCACTTTAACCAACTACGCCACGGACGCCACTTTAACGGCATACCTTCCTCTTTATTATGAAATAAATAAAAATAAAATAAATAACTGGCCATTTCAGCCCTTGAAAGGACTTTGACCTAGCTTCTTATGATCAATTGTGTTGTGCGTGTTATTAAGTTTGTACACAATTGACCGAGCAATGGACCTACATGCTTAACGCCGACTCCGAAAGGCGATGAACGGAATGTTCTTATTCTCAAGAAGCTTTACATGGCATTTTGATTACTCTCTGAGGTTTGCCATTGTCTGCAGAGAGGTGGCGGCCGTACAGAAAAATTATTTTAATTCAAATAATTTTCTGTCGCTGCTGGGGTTCGAACCTGGGTCTCCAAAGTTCTTTGACATAGCGGCCACGCACTTTAACCAACTACGCCACGGACGCCACCATTATGAAATAAATATCCGATCATTTATATGAATACCAAAATAACACCTCTTATTGGAAAAACCTGTATTTAGTTTAGACACAAACCTGTGTAGCCTTCATGTAAAAGAAAAATAATAACCTTATTTTTCCAACATTCAAAGTAAAAGATAACAAGACCAAACAGCTGTTTTTTGGCATACACAGTTAATATTGTAAATATATATAAATCTAATGTGATTAAAATAATTTTGCGGTTTTCAGAGATGGGTAAATCCAGAGCAGAGTATATGCGAGATTACCGGCAGAAAAAAAGAGGAAAAATTTAAAGTTGGAAAGGTAAAGCAAAAAAAAAGAAAAAATTGAGATTAATCCAACTCAGCGTAACAGGGACTTGCGGAATGTTTTTAAAACTTTTCAGATGATTTTAATCACTATAAATATATTTTAACCAGGGTTATTGCCAAGGCAGACAAGGGCAAACCTCAGAGAGTAAAAACTGCCATGAAAAGCTTCTTGAGAACATAAGCCGTTCGGAGTCGGCATAAAGCTTGTAGGTCTAGATCTCTATCATTTGTGTTCAAACATTTCGCAAAAAGCACAACACATTTCATCATAAGAAGCTCGGTCAAAGTCCTTTCAAGGGCTGAAACGGCTATTTCGTTTTTTTTTATTAATACCAAGGTGAGGTGTCAGATGTTACATATCATATGCGACTACTGTAAGGCTCGCTCGTTTTTTTTTTTTGTCTAATTTTGTTGTGAGGGCTTAGAACAGGCCTTTATTGGTGCATCATATTTTTAATCCTAGCATTAATACTCAGCGAGTAATATTTCCATGTAACAAATTTTTAGTTGCGTTGCGCTTAAGTAGCTCCCACCGCGTCCCGATGACGTTTTGAATTTTTGTTTTTTATAATGAAGTCAAAGAATTAACCTTGGCGGTTGTATCATTTTTGAAGCAAAGCTTTTTACCCCGTTCTGCGATTTGTTGGAGTGAAAAATGAAAAAACGAGACTTTTTCCGACACCTTTTTTCTAAAGCCCTAACCAAAATAGACGAAATGAGACGATTGCAACTTGCCGAACGTTTGCAATCGTTAGGTTTGTTTTGACATTTAACCCAAAATGAAACGAGTTTGTCCAATCGTCTGAAAAAAAAGAAGACTACTCTGTACAGCTGTTGTTGACATGTTGAGACGATAAAAGTTCGATTGTTACGGAATAGAACGTCTCATCAAACCGTTTCGTTTAGTTTCGATAAGTTAACGTTTGTTCATTTTGGGTTACAACATTGAAATGCATTTAAGCGAACATTTTCGTTTTCACTCGTTACGGAGCACATCGTCTATTTTGGTTAGGCCTTTAGAATTGATGCGGTTTTTTCCTTGCGTCTATTGAAATAAGAAAATGTTATATTCAAAATAATTTTTTTTTAATTAGTTTAACGCTCTAACCATCAATCCAAAAGCCCTCGTTGATAAACATCTACATCAGCAGTAGATCACAATAATCAATTTATAGGAATGTGTATTGGCTACATTCCTTCATATCTTACAATAACTATTAGCCAATACACAATATTTACGAAGGGTTGTGCATTGGATGTTGTTTCTACTTACTACCAGAGGTCGTTATGCCTAAAAATAAGCAACCTGAAAGTTGATTACATTGCAACAAATTTAATGATTTTTGTATATTTATTCCCTATAACTGAACAGGGGGCTTTAAGGGAGGGCCGGAGAGGATTAATATGTATGGTCAACCCCCATTATTTTTTTCCTGTGAGCATCAAGAACACATCAGACACTACCTTGCAAATTACTAAAGAAATGAGACAACTTTTATATGATGCTGTGCCTACATTTCTATTTTTTAAGCAAAATAAATGTTGGATTTACCTTAATGGGAGTATTGTCATTCGAATGATATCAAATTTTTACAATTCAGAGACCAATAATTTTTTTATTTATTTCCACTGTGCAAAGCACTGTGCGACGCTACATGCCATACAAGCAACGCAACGCTCGAAATTTGGCGACTGGGTCATCTCACGTCGAGCGTTCATCAATTTGCCGTCGCGATCATGCGACTTGACACCCCTCGATTATTTTCTCTGGGGCTACGTCAAGTCCTTAATTTACGTTAACAAGCCAAGTACTTTGGACGAGCTCGGGCCGAACATTCGACACACTATTGCCGAAATAACGCCGCACATATCGGACCGAGTCATGAAAAATTGGATCGACCGCTTGAAGCAATGCCAGCGAAGACGAGGCGGCCATTTTAGTGATATTATTATTCGATACATAATGGGAAAAACATAATCAATTTGATATCTCACCCATTGTTGTTTTATTTAAATTTCTTTTCCAACACTAAGAGAAAACAAAAAATTCAATTTATCCAAAAACTTTTTGAATTCATCCAAAAACCGAGTCATTTTTGCACCAATACGTATTTGCATAAATCGACTAAAAAAATAAATAAATAAATAACTGGCCATTTCAGCCCTTGAAAGGACTTTGACCTAGCTTCTTATGATCAATTGTGTTGTGCGTGTTATTAAGTTTGTGCACAATTGACCGAGAACGACTACGGAAATATTTAAAATTTATTTAAATTTATTTTAATTAAATAAAATATTAAAATATTTGAACAGAATTATTAAAAATTAAATAAAAATTATGAACGAATTTTTTAAAATTTCTTTCAAATATTAATCTTAATATTTGAATATTTGAATATTAATCTTAATATTGTAATATGACCTTTCATTATTTATATTGAAAACAAATTTGAGCTTCAGGCCAAGCATGTTGACAACAAGACAACATGAAGACAAAGAAACCAACAACCAACAACAACAACAACGGCTCTGTATAGAGCAAATCACACAGCTTGACTATACAGACTGTTTCGTTGTCCGCTACATCAACTCATCAGTAGTCTTTGCATGACTTTTCACAGTGATCCACTCAAGCTTCTTAGGTTCTACGTATACTGCCAAATATGCCGAGAAAATTACAGAGAGAACACCTAATAGTGACTGAGTTCTTATCTACTTCGATGCACCCTGTACCAAGGTTAACCTAGATCGTATCATACTTTTAGGCATAGCCTCAACTCATGTGCATCTTCGAAATTCGATCATAGCGGTTTTCCGCTATCAGAGCATAATGAAGTTGTGTTATTTTGTTGTTAGCTCCTCCCTTTTTCATGCAAAGTCTACTGATGAGTTGGTGTAGCGGCCAACGAAACAGTCTGTATAGTCAATCTGTGTGATTTGCTCTATACAGAGCCGTTGTTGTTGTTGTTGTTGTTGTTTGTTGCTTTTTTTGTCTTCGTGGTTGTCTTGTTGTCAACATACTTGGCCTGAAGCTCAAATTTGTTTTCAATATATCTTTCAAATATTTACTATCGCATTTAAAGAAAATTTATATAAAAATATTAAAATTGAAAAACAACATATTTAAAATCAATATGTTATTTATGGTTTGTTTTAGTTCTCGTTTGATTTTTGTAATGAAAATTATATAGCCTAGATGTTTAGCCAAGATGCTTCGTGAGTGCGATGGGGGAGGTTTTGTGTGAACCGAGCTTCACTCATCAATGATAGTTTCATGATAGTTTCAGCCCTCCTCTGGCGAATCATAGATCCGCCACTGCCCATATACAATTATACAAGGAAGGAGTGACAGTATTTTAATATTGCACCAACCATGATACAATTATTATAAGGTAGCCTCGAGAACTGGCTATTTTCTCACGAGCTGCACCCATCAAATGTCATTTGCCTGTATATTTTATTTTCTTTTTTCGTTCTCTAATTTATACTAGTTTTGACAGTTGGTGCAATATTATAGCACCAATTGTCAAAAATAGTATAAACTACAGAACGAAAAAGTAGAAAAGAAAATAAAAAGCAAAATATGCAGGCAAATGACAATCGGTGCAAGGTACTCGTGAGAAAATATCGAGTTGTCACCAGTACCTTATGTTATATAATTTTATCATGCGCTCACCTTTCCCTTAGTGTATTGTTTTTATTTGGTCACCCTTTATATAATCTTCTTCCAATTTTTTGTCTTTAAGTGTTAATAGCGCTGTCGGTATTGTTCAAATTGCTACGAGTATAGCACCTATTTCCCAAGATTTGTTTCCGTCGGTAGTCTTTTTATGTCTTGTGATTATTTATTTATGATTTTAGGCGTGCAAAAATGTCGCAGATTGCTTCTTATGACAAAGATGAATTCATTTACATATTTTATATGCAGATAAAACGTAACAACTTAAATCACGCTGCGTGCTAACAATTGAGAAAAAACAATTTACTTTTATGACGGTTTTAAAATGATGAAATACGCTGCATTTTATGGTACACTCTGTGTATATTAAATTGTTTCCAAGATTTTGTTAACACACACACACAAACACACATATTATTTTATTATAGCTACATTTTTATATTTACATTTTAAAAACACATTTTAAATATTATACCGTAAGCTGGAAGCCATTTTTCCATTCATATTAACTGTCAAAATGTAGCTTCTCTTGTTTAAAGGTACTCGTAATATTAACAAAATTAAACGTAAAACTCTCGTCCGTTATTGTATCTGATTTAACCAATCAAGATTGCAATCTTTTTCACCATCAAGTATTTCTGACTTTTTGCTACTGTTGCTTATTTGACGCTATTTACACTAGCTCTTAACTGTTTGCTGCTTGCTAACGTTGTCTTGTCGCTTTGTCTCAACTTGGCCAACAACGATTTCATTTTTAATTCCAGTGATATAACAACGCTTCCCAAGGGCATTCCCATTATCGCTCGTCCACTCTCGTTCACAGCCAATCTACACTTCCGAACGAACGTCCTGCCCAGAATTGCTCCGTTGCAGTCAGAGCGTTTTATTTACATTTGATTTTGTTTTCATGGTTGGCAGAACTTGGACTACAAACATAAATACAAACACAAACAAAAACACAAGTACACAAAAAAAAAAATAAAAACATAAATATACAAACACAGAAAACAACAACAGTAGCAACACATAAACTTATTTAAACCCTTGCAAACACCCAGTCATGCAATTCCTGTGGCACTTTAATGTTAATATTTACTGTATAACTGAGAACAACTTAAAATTTATTGTCAATTAATGAGCGTTGTTGTTGTAGCTATCATTGTTGTTATTTTTGTTGTTAAACACCAACATTTAAATGCTGATTAAAGCCAACTAATAAGCAACTAATTATATATAATAGCTACATTGGGCACAATTAGAAGAAGACTAGAAAAAGGCAAACATGTTTTTTTTTTACTTTTTTCTTTTGAAGTTACTGAAAGAGTACAATTAAATTGAATCAAGATATTCTTGAAAATACCTAAATTGAACAGATTCATTCTTTTTGAAGTTTTTCCAACAGCTGCTATTTGTCTGCTCTGTAGTTTTGTTTTTTTATTCTTTTTTTTTTTTAAAGAATAAGTTGTTGATCGTTGAAGGCATCCCATTCAGACGGTCTCGAACGTTTACACACTCCCACGTACATACACACACATATACAATGTGCTTTTATAAATGAACGCATTTGACTTGAATAAAATATTTGACTACATTTTATTTAAGAATGACACACAAAATATTTTACATTCTTGACATTAAGTATGGAGAGTGTATTAAAGAAAAATAAGAAGAAAAATGTCAAAAAGAGTCTGACATATAGTAAGTATAGGAATAAATTCTTCAAATGATTGCAAAATAACAAATACATACATTTAGATAATAAGTCAAGATTATTTATCACAGACAAGCGACTGGATATGTTTATGTCTCATTCATACTTTGCTATTGGATGATTTTTCCAACTAAATTGGCTTTTAAATTCTAATATTGTTTTTTTTTTGTGAGTCAATGAGATTCAGATATACCAATGATGCAAGTATGAGTGAGAAATCACAATTTTTAATTCCCCACTCGTTCTGCGTAAAGGGTATTCTGACCTTGTCACTTTGTTTGTAACACCCAGTAAAGGCGGTAGGTATACAAAATATATGTATTTGATCAGCATCACCACCTGAGTTGATTAAACCAAGTCCGTCTGTCCGACGTCACGATTACAGCCGTAATTTCGAAGCTATCGTACTGAAATTTGATATTTTAGTTTCTTTGTAAGATTAAAAGTTCAATTTTCAAAATGAGCTAAATCTTATGAAAAACAACCCCTAAATGCCAGTGACTATATCGAAGTGGTAAATAAAATCTATAAAAATTTCGCAAAATTTAATCTAAAACAGTGTTAAACAGCTTTGTCCCACAAATACATTCTCATTTTGCTTTAACACTAGCGAGCTTTTAAGCTTTAACTGAAAGAAAATTGCATGTTATTTTGCAAAAAGACTTAAGCAAGTTGACTTGTTATTGCACACAGTTTATATTTCAAGTTTATTCATGGAATTCACAAAGGTTGATAAGGTAAAAGCTAAATTAAGGTAAAGCCGAACCTAAAAACTTTAATAATAATAATAGCTAAGAAAAGAAAAATTGATAAAAGTAAGAAAAAGTAATAAAACAAGATACGGGCTAAGAAAATATAAATGAAGAGAATGGAAACGACAAGTATAAATTTAATGAAATAAATGCAGTCTTCTGATTTCTTTTAATTACTTATTTTAATTAAAAATGATGTATGAATAAATAAAAGAATATTATTACAAAGGCAAACATATGTGTTAAAATAAAGAAAAGTATTGAGAAATAATTTATTTATTTATTTAGGTAAGTTTAATACAAGCAATTTATACTTAAGAACTAAAACTTATAATTAGACATTTATTTCTTAATGCTAGTACTTTTTTTTTTTTTTTTTTTTTTTTTTTGGGTAGGGATGTATGAATAAATAAAAGAATATTATTACAAAGGCAAACATATGTGTTAAAATAAAGAAAAGTATTGAGAAATAATTTATTTATTTATTTAGGTAAGTTTAATACAAGCAATTTATACTTAAGAACTAAAACTTATAATTAGACATTTATTTCTTAATGCTAGTACTTTTTTTTTTTTTTTTTTTTTTTTTTTTGGGTAGGGATATTACATATAATACTTTGTGGGCTATAGTCTGCCCACAAGACATATGAAAAAATTTGTTTCAGAGGGAGGAAGTGGGGTTGGAGCTAAGAAGGATATAACGCAGCTCGGATCTACTGAGATGGAAGTCGAATTCAATGACCATGTTATTGGTTAGACGAAGCATCCTAGTTATAGGTTCACAACACCCATAGACGGTGCGATGAAAGTTGAGATGGAAGAGAGGTACAGACCTTAGGTTGCGTGGGTTAGTATTAAGGGATATCAATTGGAGCAGGGTAGGACAATTAATGGTGCCATCTAGTAGTTGATGAATGAAAAGGACATCAGCAACTACCCTGCGTTTTTAAAGAGTTTGCATTCTAATCAACATCAAACGATCAGCATAAGGAAATAAATTGAAGCTATCGGAACCAGGGAGGCCTCGTAACGCAAATCGAATAAATCTTCGTTGTACAGCTTCGATACGCAACGAATGAGAAGCATAGAGCGGTGACCAAACTTGGCTGGCGTATTCGAGTATGGGCCTCACAAAGGTAAGGTAGACGTATTTTGTAATGTATGGGTTGGAGAACTCCCTGGACCAATGTTTCACAAAATCAAGAGTAGAGTTGGCTCTACTAATGATATTATCGATATGGGATCGAAAATTTAGCTCCTAATATGTAATAAATTCGTGATGGAGATTGGAGTCTCTTCCGCGAGTATGTGATAGCTTGACATTTACTGATATTGAGTTCCAGGAAGTTTTTTTGGCACCAAAAAGAAAAACTGATTAGGTCATCTTGAAGACGGCAAGAGTCAGTATTAGTATGTATGCGTCGATAGATTTTCATGTCGTCAGCATAAACAGAAAGATTAGAGTATTTGATGGCATCATCGACATCGGTTATTGTTAAGACGAATATCAGAGGACCAAGGTGGCTGCCTTGAGGGACACCAGAAGTTGCTGTAAAAAACTCGGATTTTGAAAACCAAAAGATGACATTATATCGGCGTTCTTCGAGGTAAGATTTAATCCAAGCAATAAATGTGGGTTGAAAGCCGAAAGCTTTTAGGATGACAGTGTGCGAGATTTTGTCGAATGCTTTGCTAAAGTCAGTCGAGACAACATCGACTTCATAACCACTTTCTAGAGAACATAGGGTATTCGAAACGAATTCTGTGAGGTTGGTAGTAGTGGATCTTCCCTTGAGAAAGCCATGTTGGTTAGGGGAGAAGATAGACTTGCAGTGGAAAAACATAATTTCGTACAGTATACTTTAAATATTTTGGGTGTACATGATAGTTTAGCGATGGGTCTATAGTTTGTGATGTCATTTTTTGGCCCTTTTTTGTGCAGAGGTATAATGTATGAATCCTTCCAAAACTTAGGAAAAATTGATTGAGAGATAGAGAGTTGGAAAAGAGCTAAAAGAGGATGAGCTAAAGTGGTTGAGAGTTTTTTTAAAATAATAGCAGGCAACCCATCGGGTCCAGGAGAGTAATCGTCTTTTAAATTTCGTAACTTTTCGTTCACATTGGCAAGTGTAATATTAATTTTGAGAATACGTCATTCTCGGAGGTAAGTAGGGTGGTTGATAGTCATCATGTGTCGGTATTTATATAACTTTTTGAGCCTTTGGTGGGCCTAAAGTACTGATCGTACAATGTTGATGTTAGCACTTGTTGGTCTGCTTGATCCTCAATGGGACAAAAATTCACGTTAGAACACTCTAACTTAAATAAATTTTACACAATTACATGAAATATAAAGCTAACATTTGATGTTTTTGTTTGCTTAAACTTGCTACCTATTTATCGACAGTTTCCAGTTTTATCGACAACACCATAAAATTTGTATGGGAGCCCCCCTAAGGAGTGGTCGGAAGGAATAGGTGTTAAAGGCAAAAATGTTCCTTTTGCAAAAGTAATGGGGGTCGGTCATACATATTAACCCTCTCCGGCACTCTCTTAAAGGTCATATGCTCAGGTGTATGGAATAAATAAACAAAAACCATAAAATTTGTATGGGAGCCCCCCTAAGGAGTGGTCAGAGGGAAAACGTGTCAAAGGAAAAAATGCTCCTTTTGCAAAAATAATGGGGGTCGGTGATATATATTAATCCTCTCCGGCACTCTCTTGAAGGTCATATGCTCAGGTGTATGGAATAAATATACAAAAACCATAAAATTTGTATGGGAGCCCCACTAAGGAGTGGTCGGAGAGAATAGGTGTCAACGGCAAAAATGTTCCTTTTGCAAAAGTAATGGTGGTCGGTGATACACATTAACTCTTTCCGGCACTCTTTTAAAGGTCATATGCTCAGATGTATGGAATAAATATTTTGCTAAATAGTTTTTAATAAAGATGTCATCAAAAGCGAATTGACTAATTCTACGTCTTGTGTTACGACATAGTCGAAACTACTGTATCTTTTTTTTCAATATTTTACATAAATTAAATAAAATAAAATAAAATTTTATTCAGTGTAAGAAGACGATCTGATAAAACTGAGCGCATAAGCAGACGAGCAGCATAGATATTGACTGCTCGACGGAGAATTTCATACTGAAGTTTTCGTCGTACTATTTGTGAGATATATCGTGCTTTTGCTTTTGTGAATATATTTTGGGACAAAGCTGTTTAACACTGATCTAAAACCTTGACATTTCGCAGAAGCTCTACTCACTCCACGTGTGAAATTTACCAAAATCTAATGAAAACCACGCCTACCTCACATACAAATAAACTGTCTTAATATTGTCAAAATGTTCCTGAAAATTCCACAAAAAAGAACACGATAAACTTGTAGTTTGAAATTTTACAAAGTTGGAGAAAAACCACGCCTATCTCAAATAAAAACTGAAAACTGTCAGCAAAAAGATAAAACCTTTATAATTTCAGTTATATACAATAACCACGAGTGGTGGTATTTTAACTTCGGCAAAGCCGAACAAGTAGCCTTTAAGAAAATATAAAAATAGTCGTCATACGCGGTGTGTAAGAATTTTTATATAGAAAGAATTTTATTTATTCATATGCCAGTGCTTCTTCCAATCCACAAATCACTTCTGCAACTCATTTTTTGTGATAGCCTTGAGTTCTTTCAGCGATTCACATTATATCACATTGTTTACCACTCAGGTTTCCAAAAGAGTTGAATAAAGCATTTTTCCAAAATGCATCGGCGTTGCATGGAATTGTTACTCAATAAGTATGGGTGTTATAATAAAAGTAATGACACGACAGTAAAGGTTAATTCTTTGGCCTTATGGCAAAGACGTCATCGGGACGTGGAGGAGTAGACAATAGAGATGGGTCGTTCCGAACCTGTTTAGTTCGCGGAACTATGTTCACAGTCGGTTATAGTTCCAATCGTTCCTTCCATTCATTTTTAGCATGTTTAAACACTTCCGGTTTGCAAGATTTTTTTTATCAAACAATTTGAACCGACATCTCTTTCACACATATTATGTCTTACACGAATTTTGTGATCGACTACAAGTGCAAATATGATGTTTGCAAAAAAACGAAACAACTGATGTGTGAAATGGTAAGATTCGTTCGTTCTTTTTGCACGCAATGCTCTGTTCATTTCGTTTTGAACATGCTTTCATTCAATCGAATGGTACTGCGGAACTAGATAGTTTCGCGGATATGTTACAATCTGCTACATATGAGTTGCATAAGTTTCATTCAATTAAATGGAACTGCGGAGCTAGATAGTTCCGCGGATATGTTACAATCTGCTACATATGAGATGCATGAGTTTCATTCAATCAAATGGACCTGCGGAACTATATAGTTCCGGGACATGTTTTGCAACTCGAGAGTACTCAATTTGATATTTTTAAGCACTTATAAGTTACATACGAACGGACGGACATATCTAAATCGACTTGGGTGGTGATGCTGATCAAGAATATATATACTCTTCTATACCTACGCCTCCTTATGGGCGTTACAAACAGAGTGACAAAATTAATATGCCCCTATTGCGTTTTTGTATTGGAGTCTACGTAAGGAGTGGTCGGAGGATATAGGTGTCTAAGGGAAAAATTTTTTTTCCCTTAAGTAATGGGAAAAGTAATGGGGGTTGGTCATACATATTAACCTTCTCCGGCCCTTCCTTAAAGCCCCCTGTTCAGGTGTATGAAATAAATATACAAAAATCATAAAATTTGTGTGGGAGCCCCCTAAGGAATGGTCGAAGGGAAAAGGTGTCGAACGGAAAAATGTTAATTTTAGAAAAGTAATGGGGGTCGGTCATACATATTAATCCTCTCTGGCACTCTCTTAAAGCCCTTCTGTTCAGATGTAGAGAATAATTGACCGAGAATCGGACCTACAGGCTTAACGCCGACTCCGAACGGCGATGAACGGAATGTTTTTATTCTTAAGAAGCTTTACATGGCATTTTGATTACTCTCTGAGGTTTGCCATTGTCTGTAGAGAGGTGGCGACCGTACAGAAAAATTATTTTATTTAAAATAATTTTCTGTCGCTGCTGGGATTCGAACCCGGGTCTCCAGGTTCGCCGACGTAGAGGCCACGCACTTTAACCAACTACGCCACTAGAGGTGTAGCGTGTTCTCTACAGGTGTAGAGAATACATAAACAAAAACCATAACATTTGGTTACAACCATAACGTAGCTGCTCTGAAATTGTAAGCCAAACATTCAACGAGTTCGAGGCAACATTGTTGCTTACAACGTAGAGCAACATTGTTGCTTACAACGTAGAGCAACACATTTATTAAGCACGAAAAATTGCTTCTACAGCTCAAAGGAACTAAAGGGTGATTTTTTTGAGGTTATGATTTTCATGCATTAGTATTTGACAGATCACGTGGGATTTCAGACATGGTGTCAAAGAGAAAGATGCTCAGTATGCTTTGACATTTCATCATGAATAGACTTACTAACGAGCAACGCTTGCAAATCATTGAATTTTATTACCAAAATCAGTGTTCGGTTCGAAATGTGTTTCGCGCTTTACGTCCGATTTATGGTCTACATAATCGACCAAGTGAGCAAACAATTAATGCGATTGTGACCAAGTTTCGCACTCAGTTTACTTTATTGGACATTAAACCAACCACACGAATGCGTACAGTGCGTACAGAAGAGAATATTGCGTCTGTTTCTGAGAGTGTTGCTGAAGACCGTGAAATGTCGATTCGTCGCCATTCGCAGCAATTGGGTTTGTGTTATTCGACCACATGGAAGGTTTTACGCAAAGATCTTGGTGTAAAACCGTATAAAATACAGCTCGTGCAAGAACTGAAGCCGAACGATCTGCCACAACGTCGAATTTTCAGTGAATGGGCCCTAGAAAAAATGGCAGAAAATCCGCTTTTTTATCGACAAATTTTGTTCAGCGATGAGGCTCATTTCTGGTTGAATGGCTACGTAAATAAGCAAAATTGCCGCATTTGGAGTGAAGAGCAACCAGAAGCCGTTCAAGAACTGGCCATGCATCCCGAAAAATGCACTGTTTGGTGTGGTTTGTACGCTGGTGGAATCATTGGACCGTATTTTTTCAAAGATGCTGTTGGACGCAACGTTACGGTGAATGGTGATCGCTATCGTTCGATGCTAACAAACTTTTTGTTGCCAAAAATGGAAGAACTGAACTTGGTTGACATGTGGTTTCAACAAGATGGCGCTACATGCCACACATCTCGCGATTCTATGGCCATTTTGAGGGAAAACTTCGGAGAACAATTAATCTCAAGAAATGGACCGGTAAGTTGGCCACCAAGATCATGCGATTTGACGCCTTTAGACTATTTTTTGTAGGGCTACGTCAAGTCTAAAGTCTACAGAAATAAGCCAGCAACTATTCCAGCTTTGGAAGACAACATTTCCGAAGAAATTCGGGCTATTCCGGCCGAAATGCTCGAAAAAGTTGCCCAAAATTGGACTTTCCGAATGGACCACCTAAGACGCAGCCGCGGTCAACATTTAAATGAAATTATCTTCAAAAAGTAAATGTCATGGACCAATCTAACGTTTCAAATAAAGAACCGATGAGATTTTGCAAATTTTATGCGTTTTTTTTAAAAAAAAAGTTATCAGGCACTTAAAAAATCACTCTTTACATAGTTCCGCGAACATGTTTCCGCGAACTAGTTCCGCCGTACAAAAGAAACGTTCCATGTTAGTTCCGGCTCCAGAACTGTTTAGCACAAGCCTAATAGGCTTGGGTAGTTCATGAACGAACTAGTTCAATTGAACGATTCCCACTCTTGAACTTGTGAATTAGTTCAGTGTTTCTCGTTCTTTTAGTTCATTTTAGTTCAATTAATATTGCAGCGAGTAGGAACAAAACGAACGAGATCAAAAATAACTAAATTTACCAAGCTATGGTTTGAGTCCTTGGTTTAAGACTAGGTTTGAGATTTTTTGTGTCTGCACTAATAGAAATGTTGAATTTGATGGCTCTCACATATTCAAACCAATTTTGTTTCATTTGGTAATGAACCTGGACATGAACGAGTAAACGAAACGAACTAAAAGACCAATCGAACTAAAAGACCTAACGAACTAAAAGAACGAATGAACTAAAAGAACTAACGAACTAAGAGAACAAACAAAGTAAAATATGCAACGAATAAAATGAACGAACGAACTAAAAGAACTAAATGAACGAACTAGTTCATTACATACGATTGAACTAAAAAGAGCGATCTTTGTGGTGAACTAAAATGCCCAAGCCTAATACTGACTTGAAATTTAAAGCACAGCAGAAAAAACAAACTTTTACGCAGTGTACAAACATAGCGTGCCGATTGCTACTTCGTGTGCAAAAGCTCAACAACACACGATGGCCGCGGGCTATGAGAAACCATGCAGTGAGCACCACTGGTCTAAATTGACGGTTAACTATTGACAAGTGTTGTAAGGGCATTATTTTTTTTTGCTTGCTTTTCGGCAGTTGTTTCTTCTATTTTGCTCGTTCATAGTATTTTCGGTTCTCTTTACCGCAGTTGTTTGAGAAAAATGTTGTTATAAAATTGCTCCCAGCACCTTTTCCATTAACATAAGAACCTTTTGGCATTCCTTCCGAATATCAACATACGTCTGTTCGTGCATCTTTGTTACTGCATCAGGCTTTGACAATAAGGCCTGAATATTCTCGATCAAAGGAGATTCCATATGACTTGTACTGTCCTTAGCAGAAAGAGGGAATCAGTTCAAGATCGTGTCCTATCTGCGGCTTGTATTTAGCTTCAAAAACATTTATGAATTCTTATAAGTGAGTTTTATTTAATTTGAAATAAATCGGAATAGAACTATTTAAATAAATCAATTTTAAGGAAGCATATTCACAAAAACACTGAACTTGACGCTGCATGGGTGCAGCCTTTACGGGTACTCCCTCAAAGACCAGGCGAATTTCTTTGCATAAGAAATGAGGATACACCTGAATGAATGGGTCGACATGGAATCTGTTAAGGAATTCTATTTCGAAGAGTTCCCAAAGTTTCCAGCTTCTTCAATTTCAGTGATTGAGAGCATCGACTCTTAGATTGAAGATTGAATAGTTTTAATCGATTAAAATAATTGATTTTTAAAATTTTTTCTTTAATTTATTCAGTCATGATAGCACACATACTAAGAGCTAGCCAGGATAATAGTATTTTTTAAATATATTTTCAAATATTTTTTAATCAATTAATTTTATTTTTCATATACTACGTTACTTTATGGGGGAGGGGGAAAGGGGTTTTGAAATTCACTATGAAGAGTAACGAAAGGGGAGGGGGAGAGGTAAAAAAAAAGTTGAAAATCGGTCACGTAATCTATGAACGACTTCTTAGGCTGTCCCAAAAAATGTTTTAAATAAAAATGAGGACAGGTATTAGGACAAGGATTAGAACAAAGATTAGGATCAAGAATAAAATGAAGAGTGGGACAAAAGCTTAGAGCTTGGAATTGGACAAGGATTAGCACAAGAAAGCAGACAAAGGTAGGGAAAATAACTATGACAAAGAATGGGAAAATGATAAGAACACAGATTAAGACACACCTTAAATAATATTTGGGACAAGATTGGGAAAATTTTAAAGACAAGAAATGGGACAAGAATTATATTCAAGAGATCATGGATTAAATCCAGATTTTGGACTAGAAGTTAGGACAAATATAACAAAGAGGATAAGGATGAGGATAGGTTTGGGAACAAAGGAAAGGATAGGTTCAAAAATAAGGACAAGCATAAAAATACGTTGTAGCGTCAAAGCCTAAGGACGTGCCCACGATACAGGTAACTTCTTATTTTTTATATCTGTTTTATTGAGGAATTTTTTCCTAATTTCATTTCACACCACTGAATACTTAAGGTGGCTTTGCCACAGGTGTGTGGCATACTTATCAACATAAAAAACAACAACAGCAACAATAACTTTACCAAATCACTTTCCTTTATTATGCAACAACATGCCCGAAAAAAGCAAAGAGCAACAGCAACAGAAGGAAACTCAACAGTGTTCACACGCATCAAATTGACATAATTGACAGCAAGCCATAAGGATATACAAGCATGTATGTATGTACGTTTGTGCGTGCATGTGCGTGTGTTATTATGAAAGTGCGACCAAGCAGTAGTAGCACGCACACAAGTCAACACACTTAGACAAAAAAACAACTCGAAGTGCACAGTTTGAAAGGAAAATAATTAAAAATCAGTAATTTTTAGAAAATGTGTTTCCTAGCAGGAGGTTAAAGACTCAAAGGATGACAAAAGCTGCCAAAAGCAGGCAATGAAATAAGAAAAACAAAATGAGTCACAAATAAAATGGAAAATTCATTTAAGTTAATATACAGCATGTGTTTGCAGGAAGGCGCAAAATGGAAGCGGAAATGGCGCTAAAGCTGGGGCAGTGATGGCTTATTTATTGGAAAATTGTTAAAAACACAACAAATTAAAACTGACACGAACACAAATGTTTGTTGGGCACAAAGCACACGTGTAGATGACAGTAGCTGTTGGCTAAGGATTCCTTAGATGTTGTGAATGTTTTTTTGTAATCATCCTTAAACAAGATTGATTGATTTCGTTAACTCTCCCCATCGTACAAGGATTACAAGGCTATTTAGATTGCATTTAATTTTTTTATAACGCTGCTTATAGCTTTGTGCGTTACACATATACCGACTGACAGACAGACAGACAGATAGATTGACAGACGAATATCAGCAGGCTATGCAGATCAACTAGGACTCGGGTCAGAATGTTTTGCACGTTGTTTGCCCGGCTGGAGCTTGCTTTAAAAGGCGACAAATTGACATTTATCTGGTTGTTTAAATGACATCTCCCGTTGTTGCGCTAATAAGGATAACAAATGAAAAATCATGTCCTTTCAGCTGGACACTCACAATTGCTGTGCGATCGACTATAAAAATTGAATTTATTGCCATTTACAGCTCAGTTGATTTGTGAGGCTTGTAGCGACATCAGCGTCAGGACCAGCTAGTTTATCGAGTGCAACACAAAAACAACTACAAAAACAAACAAAAAAAAGGATACAAAATTCAACGCTCCAGTAACTTTCACAGTATAATGAGCGGTTTAACATTGTTTGCATTTGTACTCTTTGCGCTGTGTTGCTATGCTGTAAGCGGCAAATTGTCCTTGCGAAACGAACATCAGCAACAGCTGCTGCAACATCAGGTGAGCTTTTTTTTTGAACAAAGTTTTGACATTATTATAAATTTTCAAATTGTCAAATTGTTTACTCAAAACTACAAGCATTGGCATATTTTCCTGATTTCTATCCTTTCAAAAATAATGTCCTTGTTAAATTTATTCGCTGTATTTTTAAAATTTCCCAAAATTTATTGCAGCAATAACAACAATAACAACAACAACAACAAAGGAACAGCACGAGCGCAAAATGGCACAAGTTTAACAGAAATTTTATTGAAATTGATGGCACGTGCGGGAATAGTTAAAAATTTATTTTGTTGTGTTGTTGTTTTTTCCAAAAGTTCTTTTTTGCAACAATTTCCATTGTTGTTGTTGTTGTTTTTATCTTGCTAACAACAAATGTAGCTCAATTCACGCTGCATTATGATTAAAATCCTGCCATTGCTGCGGGTGCTGCACAAAACTTTATTGCCAGCAAAACTTTCCTGCCTACCCCCTCAGGAAAAATATCATGTTTTTTGTTGCATACAGCTTTGCAATTTAAGCTTTAGACTTCTTGCTACGTGGCTGACTAGCACGCGCGCAGAAGTTCTTTGTTCCTGCCTAATTTGCAGTGGTTACAATGGGTGTGAGCAGTTTGCTGATTCGATTTTGATAACACGGTGTAACAGTGAAAATAAACTCGGCTCGAGACATAATAGAGGTTGTAGGTCTGGTTGAACATAAGATAACTGCATACTTAGTTTTTTTAATATACCCTCAAAATCTGGATTTGTGGTCAAAAAACCGATTTTTGGTAGGTGCATGTATAGTTTGTTATGTAACTCCGTTATATCTAGCTCAATTTTAAAAATATACCTTTAATAAAGTATATAGACCGTTTTTTTACAAAAAGAATTGACAAAGTTACAGGTAAAATCATTTGAAAATTTCTCATTTCTTTTTAATTTTTTCAACTTTAACAACGTTTTGTTAACAAATTTTGTTTTTTGGCACTATTAGTTTTAGCAGGATTCTGAAAGCCTGTTAAATTTTGCGTTCAATAAGCTATAATTTATTTCAATTGGCTGAAATAAAAATGCACTATCGAATTTTTAGTATTTGTAATAAAATACAAAAAATTTAATTTTTTTTTTTTTTCTAAAAATGTTTATTTGACCTTTTTCGTTTATATATATTATAATCGATTTCACGTTTTAGGGACCAGCAGAAGTCTGCCAGCATGTTTAAGGAATTTTTTCCCTGAAAGCCTGTTTCCATAGCTTCCATCTCCTGGTGGAACCTTTCTCCTTGTTCATCACTAAACTGCCCAAGGCTATTCGGGAAAAAGTTTATATGGGAGTGCACAAAATGTATTTTAATTGACATATTGCAGCCCATTTCTTCGTAGGCACTTAAAAATTCATTTACAACATCTAAGTAATTTCGACTCTTCTTGTTGCCGAGGAAATAAATGCATAACGAAATAAAACTATTCAAAGCTCTTTTTTTCAACTGGATTTAATTTAGAAACGAAATCAGTGTCCAAGAAAATTTTCCGAATTTGCGGGCCCACAAATAAACCTTAGAATAACCGAAATGAATAAATAACTTTTATAAAAGATTTCAACGTGCAGGATACTTTCTTTGATTTTGGCCTCACTTAACCTAGGAAACGCTGCAATCAGATTTTTTTTTTTTTTTTTAGCTTTGAACCAAGGATTTCAGGTGGAATACCTATTCAGTCAAGTCTGCCTTGGTTCGAGGTGGAATACCTATTCAGTCAAGTCTGCCTTGGTTCGAAAATGGGATGATAGATTAGTGGGAAGGAAAGGGCAATCAAGTGAAACACGTGTAGGATGTTCTAAGCGTGGTGGAAAGCCAAAGAAACATATGAATTTGAATCAGACGCAAGTGTTATGCCTTTACCTCAGTCAATTCAAGTTATAAGTCAATCTCATCCACAAACTTCTCTACCATCCACTACAACTTCAAGTCGTAAATATTGATGAATTTTTAATTTCAGTTAATTAGAAATGAGGATAGAAAATTAAGAAAGGTTAAAAGCGAAGGACCATGGCCTGGCCAGGAATCGAACCCGGGACCTCTGGGGTGGCAGTCGAGCACGCTACCAACTCGACTACCAAGGCCGCGGTAGGATTACATTTTCAGGTCGCACCAGAGGAGTATTCGAAACATATTTTTTGCCAACTTGAAATGAAACACGCAGTGGCTACTCCTTTTGCTTATATTTATTAGTCGCACGACTATCCCATTCGCAAATAATGCAAGGATACTTGGTATATCCACCTTGCATTCCAAACAGTATTGTTAGAGCCTTTAAGTCGGCGACATACATGTATCAGAATTTAACATATCAATAATCACACAAAAAGTTTTTAAATAAATCATACTCTTGCAAAATTACTCAATAAACAAACGCCATTCATTCGGAGCGTGTTTGTGGTTGAAAACTGCAAACAGTTCCGTCACATCCGGGCAATACACCAGCTTTATGATAATATATATGTACAAACGAAAAAGGTAAAAAAAAACATTTTTAGAAAAAAAAAATTTTTTTTTGTATTTTATTACGAATACTAAAAATTCGATAGTGCTTTTGTATTTTAGCCAATTGAAGTAAATGATAACTTGTTGAACGCAAAATTTAACAGGCTTTCAGAATCCTGCTAAAACTTATAGTGCCACAAAACAAAATTTGTTAACAAAACGTTGTTGAATTTGAAAAAATTAAAAAAAAATGAAAAATTTTCAAATGAATTTACCTGTAACTTTGTCAATTCTTTTTGTAAAAAAACGGTCTATATATTATATTAAGGGTATATTTTTCTTCTTTTTATCAATTTTTAAATTTTTAAAATTGAACCAGATATAACGGAGTTACATAACAAACTATACATGCACCTACCAAAAATCGGTTTTTTGACCACAAATCCAGATTTTGAGGGTATATTCAAAAAACTAAGTATGCAGTTATCTTATGTTCAACCAGGCCTACTACCTCTTCTATGTCTCGAGGCAAGTTTTTTGATTTGTTTTCATTTTGTAACACCGTGTAATTAATGGGATGTTTTTAACCCGATAATAAATTAAAAGTTCGTGTGCGTGAGTACCGATTTGCGGGAGGGCATTGGATTTGATTTATTTGAAAATAGCCGCATTTTTTGTATTAACTGGACATTTTAGGAGTTTAACATTTGAATTTAGTCCTTATTGACACGTAAATTTTTTGTCATTTTTTTGAAAATGCACATTGTTGAGGCATTTCGCATATAAATTTTTCTAAGCAAAGCCCTCATTGGGTCCATGTTCTTGCCTTTGAAACCTTTTTCTTTTGGTTTGATTGTGGACTGCTTAAAATATTATCTCAAGCTTGCTTGAGCTTGATAATTTTACGAACTTCGCCATTTTGACAATTAGTCAACCTTTTCATTATCCACTCTTCGTTGACGCGTGAATTCTACCATGCTCACTACATGGTTTACCATAGCCCGCGGGCATCGTGTGTTGTTGAGCTTTTGCACACGAAGTTGCAATCGGCTCGCTGTGTTTGTACACTGCGTAAAAGTTTGTTTTTTTCTTGCTGTGCTTTTAATTTCAAGTCAGTATACTTTGAGCGTTCATGTGGTATGGAAGTTATCCACTGCTTTATTTACGAATGAACGTTAATATTTTGTAATGTTTCAGGAAATTATATTCTTCACTTTTACCTTTTGATGATATTTTCTATGTTTTAAAATGTTTAATGTTTAAAAAAAAAAAAAATTATTATATTGAAAATCCAACGCTCGACAAGATTTCCTTGCACCAAATGTTGTGAGAGCTTTTAACAACTTCTTGTTTCAGTGTAAAGCTCTGCACTCGGAAAGCTCTCTTTGTTGTTGTTTGAACCGTGCGTTGATTAGTACTGATATAAAAAAGCCCACGAAAGCTTGCGACTTGCAATTATGCAAGTTTATAAGCGAACGACACGAAGTTCCAAGCAAAGGAAAAACTTGATGTGTTTGGCAAAAAGCTTGAAAAGCTTGAAATTGAAAGCAAATATCCAAATAACTCAATAACCCAGCAAACATTGAGGTTTGAGAATGATTTGATATCAAATGTATTTCTCAAATGTCAAACGTATGATATTGATTTAAGATTGAGATTTGAGAACGATAGCGTTCTCAACAAACAGGGACTTTAAAAGCAAACTTTCAAATTGAGAAATAGGTTTATTTTCAAATTGATATCAAACATTGATCTCAAACTTGTTTCAAATGTGATTTTCAAACTGTTCAGAAAAACATGTATTCTCAAATCAACCTTAAGTCAAACTCAAATATTAATTCAAACATTGATTCTCGATTTAAAAATGATTTCACATCTGAAATTAAATTTGAGAAAAAAAATTCTAAAACCTTTGTGAATTTTTGTGTTTGCTGGGAAGCTTGTGTGGTAAACTCTTAAGCGTATTAGCATTTTTTAGTATTCTGTGCACTCCTTGGGCCGTTGTTATGCAGACGCTCATATGATCCAAGATCACATCCTTTTTTACGCTCTTTTTTCGTTTGATGACCTCTGTGATGAAAGTATGTTATACAGACGGCCATTTGAACGGCTCTGAACACTAGTACACTTTTTGCTACTTTCAATACTTTATGCAAAAAAGTATCACGAGTATGAGTATGGTGAGTGTTGCTATTAGACAGGTTTCATTACTACTTTCATGCATTTCGTACGAAAAGTGTACTATTTTCATGCAAAAACACAAATGTTGTGAATAATTGCACAGCGCAACACTGTTTTGATCTCGTGATTCTATTTTATTTTCGAATCATTTGGTGACAATTCTGGGCCAAATAAATTCCCTCGCTCACTCTTTCAAATTTCCCTTTTACATTGAAACAACAATAATGCGTGCCCGTGATGAGTCCGTGAGCGTCTGTATAACAACGGTCTTGGAGAAAAATTGATGATTATCTGTTTTTTATTATAAAATTAAAAATGGCGGCAGTTGCCATGTACAATTTTTTATATTTACGAATTCGGTGCTTGGGTGAATACTAGGTTGAAATGGGTCGCTGAACCCGAATCCGCTGTCAAAATTTAAAAATTTTATAGTTTTTTATCATAAAGTTGCCACTTAAATTTTTTATTTTTACGAATTCGGTGCTGAGGCAAACACTACGTAAAAATGGATCGCTGAATACGAATCCATTGTCAGAATTTCAAATTTTGTATTTTTTTACCATAGAGTTGCCACCTAGCGAAGCGAACACTAGGTAAAAATGGGCCGCTGAAACCGAATCCGTTGTCAGAATTTCCAAATAATGGAATTTTTAACCATAGGGTGGCCATATAATAATGTGTTTTTAAGAATTATGCTCATAAGTGAACAGTATTAATGAATCGTATCGTAAAGGTCGTAAAAAGGTTAACAAAAACCATAGGTTTAACCATAGGGTTGACACACAATAATATACTTTACTCCAGCACTGAATTCGTGGAAATAAAAAAATGTAAATGGCAACCCTATCCGCTAGCTTGAATTTTAAAATTTTGACATCAGATTCGAAATAAGCTACCTAAAACTGCCACGGAGTCCACAGAACCCTAAATAGTCCTAATACGCTTAAGCTCTTCCAACACAGCCTCATTGAATTATTTTGATACTTGAATTATTTGGATAAGTTTTTGCTGATCGTTTCAAGCCTTTCACTTTTCGGAATCGACGAAGTAAATTACAACAAGTAAAGTCAACGAGAAAGCAGCGATATGACTTGTATCTATTTGTTATTTTTGTAAGCAGGCTAGAGCTTTCTTTTTCAAGTATGGATACATAGAATATTTGAAGTATATACTTGAAGTGCCTTGACATGATCCATAAAATTATTATTCCTACAAGCTATCATTTTTAGAAATCGCCACAACTCACAAGAGTTACATTGAAATTTTAGTTTAGTTCTTTGGAGTACGCTTCAATTTCTTTTTTATTGGAAAGTACTTTTATGTTGGTTATATACGATATATGTTACTAGCATACCCGTTCCCAGCGTTGCTTGGGTGTTATAGCTAAATCACAATACTGCGTTAGGTCGGTCGGCCTTTGATCGTACTTTATATCGACGTTGTAAGAACTTTACGATATGAGCTGTCAGAACGCACAACCTTCTAATTTTACTTCTTCAATGTTGCTTTGGCAAGTCGTGCGTCTGTCAATAAGATCAACTTAGGTGATGCCAATGCAAGCAGTCACATAAGAAATTCAACAAAAGTTCTCTTTTCCCTAAATCAAGGAATTTAGAATGGAAGTAGATTTTATTTGATTAAATCGATGAAAATTAGTTTATCAATATTATATAATATAAAATTCATCAAAAGTTTTATTTTGTTGCTCCAATACCATAAATCAAATAATTTATAAATTGTGTCATGGGCTAATATAACAAATCCCATGAAACTCAAAAACACCCACATATTAAGCTATCTCAAAGTAAATGGAACCCTTCCATAGCACGAAATGTCAAATCTCAAAGAAAATGCAACCCTTCATAACACGAAATGTCGAAAGCACGACCGAGTAGAAATTTTCTCTACTCATCTCGTTATATCGTACTTTGATCGTACTTTACCCCTTCGTATGATATTTACGATCAAAGTACGAGCAAAGTTTGAGGTCGAATTGTGAATTGCTGCATTAGAACACGTGAGTTTCTACTCTAGCTGTCAAAGGCTGACCGACCTAACGCAGTATTGTGAATTAGCTATTAAAAATATGATATGAAACATATTTTAAATCAACCAGAAATCAGTGTTCAGCTCACATACTATCAATCATTTACGTCAGAAAGAATAAGCTATTAAGTAAAACTTGTTTTGCCACAACAAACGCTTATTCCCCCAGAGTAACCGTTGAACACACAACTGCCATGGTAGTATAAAACATTCATCCCCACAACTTGCATGCAAATGAAATCACCACTAGCCAATTTTACCATAAGATCATAGAAGTTAGTGTTGCCATTAATAGAAATTTGAATGGCTGTTAATGGCAATCTTATTTTTTTTGTTTTCAGCTTTAATCTAAAATTGTGTAAAATTTATCTCAATCTATTTATTAGATTTCTTTAACTCAGTAACTATTGAAATAAAAAGATTGCCAAGTAATCTTGGCATGAAAATCAAAATAAAGACGATATATTGGACTTATGGCAACACTGCAGCAGAAACTAACTGAGTGCATGATACAATTACAAGGTAACCTCATTTTAAGATGGCTACTCAATTGTGAAATTTTGCAACAACAAAGCTGTAAAAGCTGCAAAAGTCAAACGACAAAAGCAACAACAACAATTAGAAAAACTAAAAATTACCAGCTGATTTTGACAACTAGCGTACCCTGCTCTCCCATATGAGCTTACCTTATAATTGTATCATGACTGAGTGTAACTATCCACTCAAGATGGCAGCGCGATGAGTTGTATACTCTCGCCTTTCTCTCTCAACAAAGAGCTTAAGCTACTGTTTGCTGTTTAAACCAGTGTCGGCCATGGTATAATAATACAAGGTAGCATTGACAGTTGCTTGTGAAATCATATACTGTCAAAAAATATACTCAAAAAGAGAGCGCTCACAATCCGCCATTGAAAACACAAGCAATGTTGAAAACGTTGAAGTGAAAAAAAACAACAATCACAGCAGCTGCTGATGTATTTCCACAAAAGGCTGTTTTTGACAGTTTATGTTTTCCTGTTGAAGAGAAAATAAGCAGTTGTCAATGCTACCATGTATTATTATACCATGGTGTCGGCCGACGCCTATGCACGCGTGCTTCGTGAAACTTCGTATTTTTACACCGACATAAAACTCGCTGTCGTGCTTTTACACCGACGCTGCCGATTATTAGTAGCAAGAGCGCTCAGTCGATGTTTCGCTTTTGGCTAGTTAACACCACGATTCTATGCGCGCTATTTATTACGTAATTTTAAATGCTTACACGTAAAAAAAATTTTCAACCAAATGTGGGAATTAGCATATTTTTTCTTTAAAAATTGTTTTGGGGAAGAGTAAACTTAATTTGTCAGAAGAAAGTAGGGTGCGCTACCAGTGCTTTTTTATTGTGATGTAATATAAATAATATTATTAATATTAGTATTAGTACTAGGAGTCCGTAAAATGTTATTAGTAAAAGATTATTTTGCAATTAAATATTGATATTAATAATAAATATTAATGTTTTTTGGAAACTGCCAAATTTAAAAACAACCTCTTTCTTTCAATCACCAAAAATTAATAATCGTCTTTATTTTTCAAAATGGTAGCTAGAGATTAACAAGCCGTTTCGATAAGTTAACCTAAAAATCGATAATTAACTTATTGAAATAGGGATGACAAATATATAGCATTTACATGATACTGCAACAACTCGGTCAATCTGACCATTAGGATCGGCTCGATCTCACATGCTAGAGATAATTGACACAAACTACTTATAACATAATCTTAAGGTAAATAATCTAAGTGTTCCGTAGGTAAATGATTCTGTATGCTGCCAGCTAATTTCCATAATTTAAGATGCCGCGATTCAACTACCCCATCATAAGGCATTTGGGTAATCTGACAACCTTCGATATCACGTAACACATACCTGTCATTAGGGAGCACTTTATGGATTACGTATGGTCCGCGGAATCGTGGCATGAACTTTTTATTAGTTCCCACAACAGTATCGAGATTCCTAGCAACCACGAAATCTCCAACATGGTACTGGCGAGCCGGCTTACAATGTTCCTCAAACCATTTATTACTCTTTTCTTGAACTTTCTCAATGTTACACAAGGCTTGGGAACGAATTTCTTCTAAGTTTCTTTCCTCAGGTACCAGATGCTTATCAATCAAATACTCCGTTAAGTGATCAACTGACGGACCTCTTTGCTCTACTCCAAACAGAAGGTGGCTTGGAGTAAAGCCCGTTGATCTCTGAACGGAATTGTTAATGGCGCATTCGACCTCTGACAAATTTTTACACCAGTCAGCATGTTGAAGTGGCTCGGTAAGCTTTCCAAGCATAGCCTTAATAATTCTATTTATTCGCTCTACCTGACCATTCGCCTGAGGGGATGCCACAGCATTCTTTACGTGACTAATATTTTTTTCTTTCAAATATTGTTTAAATTCTGAAAAAGTAAAGCAAGTGCCCCTATCTGAAACGATGCGTGCTGGTCTACTATAATAACTGAAGTATTTTTCCAAAGCAGCACAAACTTCTTTAGTGCTTGTGGTATTCGTTGGGTAGAGGCGAACATATTTCGTAAAAGCGTCGATGACTACCAGAAGGTGCTTTCGTTTAGACTGAAGGGCAGGAAGAGGACCAAAGTGGTCAACATGTAAGGTGTCGAACGGAAGAGGACGCTTAGGTATGCTGAAAAGTGATCGTTCAGTTTTCTTAACAGGAGCTGAATAGATTATGCACTGAATACAATTTTTCACAAAATCTTCTACCTTAGCTTTCATTCCTGGGAACCAGTAATGTAAGCGTAGTTGTTCATAACACTTGGTTGCTGCGAAGTGTCCTATATTTTCATGAATTTGCCGAATCAAATTAGCTTCCATTTCTTTGGGCACGTAAAAAAGTAATCGCCCCGATTTATCGTTTCTAAAAATGATGCCATCTTGCATAGCATAATTTGGTAGCTCACTGTCTTCTAATGTTTGTCGCAACTTACTTAAGACTGGGTCTCTGCTTTGAGCAACGCGAAGTTGAAAGTCTACATCTATTGAGTCAATTGCAACCACTACATGCATTCGACTTAAGGCGTCGACATGACCCATAGATTTCCCACTTCTATGTCTAATTTGGTAGTCAAAGTTTTCTAGTTCCAGTGACCAACGTGCAATCTTAGGGTTAACGTCTTTTTTTGCGAGAGTCATTGTTAATGAGTTACAATCTGTCACTATTGTAAAAGATATTCCCTCTAAATAAACGCGAAACCGACGCAAAGCGGTAACTATAGCTAGTTTCAAGTTCGAAACTGTGATAATTCATTTCGGAGTCTGAAGTGGTTTTCGAAAAATATGCTACTGGATGAAATTTTTTATCATCTTGACGCTGCAATAGTACTGCCCCAAATCCCAACTTACTTGCGTCGCAATGAAGTTCTGTTTCCTTAGATGCGTCATATATGGCCAACACTGGCGAAGAAACAAGTTCCTCCTTAAGGTTCTGAAACGACTTCACACATTCAGAATTAAAGACAAATTTACAATCTTTCTTAAGAAGTTTGTAAAGCGGGCGAGCTTTCTGTGAAAATCCCGAGATGAACTTTCTGAAGTATGAACATAACCCAACAAATGAATAAAGTTCTCTTATGTTGCTAGGCATAGGGTAGTTATGTATAGCCTTCAGATGGCGAATGCCAGGACGTATTCCTTCTGAAGACACTTTATAACCTAAATATTCAATTTGCGTAAAAGCAAATTTACACTTAGAAAGTCGCAACTCTAGACCATTGATTGCAATGCAATGTAAAACCTGCTGAAGTAACTGAAGGTGTTCGCAAATTGTTTCACTAGCAATTAAAATATCATCCATATTGACTATAATTTTCATTTCATCTATAAAGTTCTTAAGGATTCGTGTAATGAATCTCTGGAATACTGAAGGGGCATTTTTTAGGCCAAAAGGCATTCTTAGGTATTCAAACTGTCCCTCTGGTGTAACGAACGACGTGTAATTAACAGATTTGTCTTCGATGCGTACCTGATGAAACCTACTCTTAAGGTCAAGCAATGTAAAATATTTTTTTCCACCTAAGTATTCAAGACAATCCTCTATCAATGGAAGTGGGTAATTGTCCCGGACGGTTAGCTTATTCAAGATTCTATAATCTACGCACATTCGAGTTTCACCGTTTTTTTTCTTAACAAGAACAATAGGTGAAGCATAAGGCGAGTCACTGGGTCTTATATAGCCACGATTTAGGAGGTCTTGCACAATATTTCGTACTTCTTTTTTTTCGGCGAATGACAAGCGACGTGGTGACCTGAAGAAAGGTACCTCACTACTTAAATTTATACTCATTTCATAATTTGGAGGATAAGCTGAAGATTTCTCAACTTCTGAATAAGCCTGATTGATAACTAATTTTATTTTTCTAATAAGTGATAGCCCTAAATTCGGGTCAATATCAAAATCGCATTCATTAAATTCAGAAGCGACAATGTTTGAAAATTCATTTAAAGCGTCCTTAGCACTTGAAATTGAAATTTGAGTCTCATCAACATTACCAGTTGGGCAAATGTGGTCACTATAAGAATTATCAACGGAAGTAAAACAGCGCGATAAATTAGCACATACAGAATGAGATACTTTCCCCGTCGAGTCCAAATCATAACTATGCACTGGTTTAGTTTTGATGATATGTGGTGTTTTATTGAAAATTTTTGAAAAATTACTGTGATTTGACTGAAGTTTTATTGGAAATCTACAAATGTATAGGCCAATACTAAATTCATGAAGTAAGTTACGCCCGATTAGAATGTTAGCAGGTAGAAGACCATCTGGAACGACGTAAAAATAAACAAATTTTACTTCATCAGCTAATTTTAAATAACAACTAATTTTACCGTAAGTATATATAGACTGATTACCAACACCTGAATAACCAGTATCCACCATATCACCAAGACGCATTACTTTGGGTACTATTGACTTACTCATGAAGCTCATGGGACTACCAGTGTCCAAAAGAGAAAAATAATTATTAAATACTGTGCATTGATTTGGACTCAAGAGGTACGCAACACTTACCCAACCCATAGCTCCTACGGACCCCTCGGCATCGTCGACGTCATCAGAAGCGCTAAGGCTAGCTGCGCCTGAAGTAACTGCAGCGATAGCTTTCTTTTTAGGGCAATTTTGATATTTATGTGCTGCGTCACCGCAACGGAAGCACGTGCCAGGTGCACGCTTTAGCTCAGTGCAATCTCTAGCCATATGGCCGTGGCGAGAGCAATTAAAACAGCGACTTTGTTGGCCGGAAGAAGCTCCAATGCTAGTAAAGTATGTTGGAGTTGGACGAACAGAAGTTCCAGCAGCTTTAGAACCGTTACGATTCGGTGCACTAGCAGCGTACGAAGTGAATCGCTTGGAAGCAGCAATTGAAGATTCATACATTCTAACTCGATCCAGCAAACCATCTATTGTAGTAGCACCAGCCAATATAGCAACTTGAGCAGAAGTATCTTGAAGGCCAGCTATAATAATCTGCACTAGCTCAACCTCCCGCACCCCGCCTCTTTGACCCAACTCAGTCATCACCAAAATATATTTGTCAAGCGACTCATCTTTCCTTTTGTAGCGCTGGCGTAATCGTTCGTACACTTCAAACTGACTTAGCTGACGATCAAAGCGCTTAATAAGGGTTTGCCTCAACTCAGGCCACGTTGATACACGGATAGTGCGCAAGAATATTTTAGCTGTATCTTTGATAAGACGTCGTGCAAAGCGATACATATCGTCATCGCTTGCATTCATTGATGACATGACATCTTCGAAGTCAGCGATCCACTTGACCACTACATAGTCATCTTCACCTGTAAATGGCGGCACAGAATTTTCAACGTCGCTGAAGTCTATTCGATGTCGAGTTAGTGGAGCTGCATCTGACTCCATCTTGGATATCATTTCACGAAGTCGCAAAATTTCCGCCCGTTTTTGTAAACGAGCCAACTCACGATCCATGGCTACATCTTCTGAAGCGTCGGAAGCCTCATCTTCCCTTTCATAGTTATTATACGTTGAAGCTGATACACATGGTGGTGTCATAATGTGCGCCACACTGTTAACAACTTTGCCAAATGTGCCAGGAAGTATAACCGAATGTGTTTCTGAGAGTGCTGATGAAGGCACGGCTGAGGGTGCTGCTGAAGACTTATCTGATGATACTGTTGAGGAAGTGGCTAGAGTGGTAGCTGGAGGTAATACTGAAGGAGCAACTGAAGGCGATGGCTGAGGTGCTGCTGAAAGAGCGGCTGAAGTAGCAGCTGGAGGTTGTACTGATGGAGCAGCTGAAGGCACGACTGAGGGTGCTGCTGAAAGTGCTGCTGATGGAACAGCTGAAGGTGCTGCTGGAGTAGCAGCTGAAGGCACGGCTGAGGGTGCTGCTGAAAGTGCTCCTGATGGAACAGCTGAAGGTGCTGCTGGAGTAGCAGCTGAAGGAGCGGATGAAGTTGCTGCTGAAGATGCGCCTGGAGATGAAGCTGCCTGCGTTGCCCTTGTTGCAGGTTTCTGTCTTGAAGTCATCTTTTAAATAGCTTTTATTATTTTTAAATTGATTATCAAGTTGTAGTTATGATTTTGTCTTCTTTCTAACCCCACATCTGAGCTTTTGGAAACTGCCAAATTTAAAAACAACCTCTTTCTTTCAATCACCAAAAATTAATAACCATCTTTATTTTTCAAAATGGTAGCTAGAGATTAACAAGCCGTTTCGATAAGTTAACCTAAAAATCGATAATTAACTTATTGAAATAGGGATGACAAATATATAGCATTTACATGATACTGCAACATGTTATTATTAATTATTATTAATAACGCGGCTCCTAGACAATAAATAATATTGCACATTATTTACCTAGTAAGAAATTTTATTAATTTCAATTCACTTTCATATACCTGCATTCATTTAAGTAGAATGCCGCATAATGTTAATAATAAAAAATTTCTTTAAGACTCCTGCAAAGTAAAATTTTTACAGTGTAAGCTAAAGAGAGCTTCTTTGCTCTCACTTGGGCGCACACTACTACAAAACTGAAAGAACTGTGTATGTATTTTTTTGGCCGACACTGGTTTAAACAAAGGCAGCATGGATTAAAATGCATGAATTCTTCAATAATTAAATAAAAAGTTTTACCAAAATCGTAGTACCCAGTAGTACACGCATAGAAATTTTTCGTTCACCGCAACTGAAAAATTCGCCAACTGCACTTCGCTTGCGAGTTGTATTTGCCACAAACGAATATTCAGTTGTCAACTCAAAAATATATCTTATATATATATGTATATACCGCAAGCTATTTCGGTCATTATTATATTAGTTGTCTTTCCCCATGTCCGTCCGTCTTCTAATGGATTGAACTCATCGCACCTCTGTTGCTATCTCCGTCCGCGTATTAAGTAAATTACCAATTGGCTTATATAGAACAGTTTGTCCATAAAGTTACTCTGAATTTTAAGCGTTGTGTGTATGCAACGAAGGGAAAAACAAAGGAAGTTTTCAGTTGGGAAAAAACAATTTTTCAATTGCTGCAATTTGAAAGTTATCGCGTATATGACAAACGAAATAAATTACCTCCAACTAAATGACGCGTTTCTTTCAACTGAACTATTCTTATGACAACTGTTGAAACGTTTGCAAATAACTATCCCAAGCACGACAAACGAAATTCATTTGCGGCAAACTGGCAATAAACGTTCTTTTCTTTGCGTGAAGCAGACAGACAGTCGAACAGATAGATAGATGGATAGGCATGCATTTATTTACTTAAAAACCAAGAATTTTATTCAATTCTGGCCACTATTTCTATTTTTCGTCCATTGTTTGTATGAAGACTAATCACTGAGTGACGCATAAGCTAATAAAAAAAAAAATCCAAGAGTAAATGTGGCGGTAATGTCCTAACGCGTTAACTTGCTCTGACTGTTCAATGTCAATTTAATGATCACAGATATATCTTGTTCAAATCCTACCTGATATATGAAATTATTTCAATATAAATAAATTTTTCTAATCGGGCGACATTACTCTGTAGGTAATAGGTCTGTTGCAATAAAAATTTCAAGGCAAGTTCGAGTAGAGTTGAAACCGTGAGCGTTATTTGATTAACCGTCAAAATGAGAGAATTTATCAAATAAATTGCAATGCAAAATAATTATTTATTTACTTGAAATTTATGATCTATTCTTATAAAAACACTTATTTGAAACATATTTTGAATTCTTGCATTTATATTTGATGACAATATGTATCTGTCAATTGAATGAAGCACTTTCGATCAGCTTTTCGATTTGTGCTAGAAGAAATTTTTTGAACCAAGTTGCAAGCACGAAATAGCGACATTTTGCTTGTTGCTCCCAAGCTCGAAAAAAGTGGAAAAAAATTGCTTTTAAGCAACTGTGAATTACTGGATGTGCTGATGGAAACAGTAGCTCGTCTCTGTAATATCCAGAGCAGAATCAAAGCGATTAGCGATTGGCGACATTTTCAAGGAATAGCTGGTCTTCGAACGCGACGAACATTCGGCAGATTAGAATCTATTCTATTTTTTCTCTGGCGACCTGACGATCCTCTCTTTGAGTGGTGTCAAACATGGTAAGTGTTGCCGCATTTTTCCTAATGATGGGGTACGTTCAGTGCTATTTTCTTAAGTTTTATTATCTTCTGACATTTGTTGTCTGTGTTTCTGTTTTCTTCATATCAATTATGTATGTATATACAAAACAAAACATCCTTACAATTCAGTCTGAATAGTTTGCCAATCGCTAATAGCTTTCATTCTGAACGTGTTCTGAGCGATTGGCGAGAAGAGAGGATCGCCGATCGCCAAATGCTTTGATTCTGTTCAGGCTCTAACTCTTGTGACAAATAGTCACTTTTTCTGACGTCACACTGTTTCGTTCCAAAATACTAATTCTTACGAGAGCTAATGTTTCTGTCGTGGCGACCGTGGCGTAGTTGGTTAAAGTGCGTGGCCGCTATGTCAACGAACTTTGGAGACCCAGCTTCAAACCCCAGCAGCGACAGAAAATTATTTGAATTAAAATAATTTTTCTGTACGGCCGCCATGGCGCGCCACCTCTCTGCAGACAATGGCAAACCTCAGAGAGTAATCAAAATGCCATGTAAAGCTTCTTGAGAATAAGAACATTCCGTTCATCGCCGTTCGGAGTCGGCGTTAAGCCTGTGGGTCCATTTCTCGGTCAATTGTGTACAAACTTAATAACACGCACAACACAATTGATCATAAGAAGCTAGGTCAAAGTCCTTTCAAGGGCTGAAATGACCATTTATTTATTATTTACTAGCGATACCCGTCGCGCGTTGCTGCACCCAGCAAGTATATTGGAAATGATAAATAAATTCAAAACTTTTATTAGTCCCTTAGTCGGACACCATGCTCATGTTCCACTGCTCGTTACAGTTTCCCAGCAGCAGAACATCACTCCCAGGTGACAATTCCATTATGAGTTTCAATGTCCTGTGATTTAAACTTCCATAGCAATTCTGTATAGAGAATCGGGTCACACCCCCTTTTCCAATGCACAAACCAGTTTTCCAGTAAAAAGACTTTGACAATTAGTAACTCCATACTGAGTTTTATTGTCATGCGACGTTTAGTTCCAAAACTATTCAATATCAAAAATTTGACTTGTGTGGTCGAAGCCATAACCCCTTTTCCTATGCCCGTCCCAGTTCTCTTGTTTATTTATAAAAAAACTTATTGAATCACACAATGCCAATTCTATTAAGTAAAAAGTCAGCCGTTTGTTCCTTTTGTTCATTTATAAATTACAGGAAAACCACCCTCAAAACATGTGTAGAAAAGTTGCATGCAGCGAAACAAATATACATATACATACATACATACATATATCAAGTGGGATTGAATCTCATTCTCATCAAAAAAATCCTCAACATGCTAAAGATGGTCAGTGAATCCCCTTTTAACAAAACTGTGTTAGATTAATTCTCCACATCAAAACTACTTTGAACATGTTAGAATGTACTTCGATCCAATTAGCTTTAAGCGCAGCAAAGTATGTATGTATATGTACAGAGTGTTATGGGCCGAAAATGAGATTGATCTCGATGCTGATTTTCATCGCAAAATTTTGTTCAGTGATGAGGCTCATTTTTGGTTGAATGGCTACGTCAACAAGCAAAATTGCCGCATTTGGAGTGAAGAGAATCCACATGAGATCCTTGAGACGCCATTACATCCACAAAAACTGACTGTTTGGTGTGCTCTATGGGCTGGTGGAGTCATTGGGCCATACTTCTTCCGAAATAATGCTGGAGAGTCAGGTACTGTTAATGGAGACCGGTATAGAGCCATGATAACCGACTATTTTGTTCCCGAATTGGATGGCATGAATGTGGATGAGTTGTGGTTCCAACAAGACGGCGCTACATGCCACACAGCGCACGTCACAATCGATTTATTGAAGGAAACATTCGATGAGAGCATAATTTCGCGGAATGGACCTGTCAATTGGCCACCAAGATCGTGTGATTTGACACCATTAGATTATTTTCTTTGGGGATATGTGAAGTCGCTCGTCTACGCCAACAAACCAGAAACGTTAGGGGACTTGGAGGCCAACATTCGTGGCGTTATTGCCGACATACGGCCCCATATGCTCGAAAAATTGGTTGAAAATTGGACCTGTAGAATTGGCTTTATTCGAGCCAGCCGCGGCGGCCACATGCCCGAAATCATATTTAAACATTAATGGCATAAAATTATCCTTCCAATAAAGCCAAATTGATGGATATCAAAACGATTTTCTTGTGTTTTATCTCTATTCGAAAAACAAACCCCTAAAAAAAACACCCTATATTTGTTTGTTTTGTTGTTTTGTGCTTGCTGAGAACAAAAAGAGTATAGTAGAGAGCAACATGCAGTTCATTGAGGCGCTCGCAGCACAAACGCATGAAAAGCTAACGATCGAGCAATGCATGGCATTGTGGATGATTTTTTAAAAAACTTAACACTTTAATTAAAGATACTTATTATTGAAATTTCGTAAAGAAAATAACCAATGAACCTTTTGTAGCATAAATGTGATATTTTAAAACTTATTTAAAAAAAATCGGACCAGTACTTTTGGAGTTTTGCGGACACAAAAAATTTTCACTTTCATTTTATATAATAGTATAGATATAGATATAGATATAGATTATAAGAGTACTTGGTATGATTCATAACAATAGCGTTGATTTGGTTGCAGATGAGTTGTAGATGAGTATTTGGTATTAGCATGAGTATGAGCATTCTGACGTTCGATTGACGAATCAAACATTGAACTATGTGTTACTTTCTGTCAGGGCCACATTAAGCAGGGGGCAAGGGTGTGCAACTGCCCCGGGCGACAACATTTTTGGGGCGCAAAAAATTTGCGAATGCATTTTGTTTAAAAAAAAAAAAAATATGTATTTATTAATTCTACTTTTATTTCACAAATGATTACTTGAATAATTCAGAGTAGCCATTTTTTCATAGCTTGTATTAAACCTTTTATAAATTTAAGTTTTATGTTGTATGTCAATTTTAGTGTTGAAAATCTCTTCTTTAATAACAAGAAAAGGTTATTGGGTAACCGCTTAACGGCCAGTTACATATAACAATTTAAGTGGAAAAAAGTTTTACGACGTATAGTTGAAACAATCTCATTCTTGGCATTAAGAGGACTGGTGAGAATAACAAATTTGGCTCGGAACTCAATGGAAACTACCTGGGATGCTTAGAACTTATATCTAAGTTCGATCCATTTCTTTCCAAACATACTGAATAATATGGCAATAAAGGCAGAGGAAATGTATCATATTTAAAATAAAAATAAATAAATAACTGGCCATTTCCGCCCTTAAAAGGACTTTGACCTAGCTTCTTAGGATCAATTGTGTTGTGCGTGTTATTAAGTTTGTACACAATTGACCGAGAAATGGACCTACAGGCTTAACGCCGACTCCGAACGGCGATGAACAAAATGTTCTTATTCTCAAGAAGCTTTACATGGCATTTTGATTACTCTCTGAGGTTTGCCATTGCCTGCAGAGAGGTGGCAGCCGAACAGAAAAATTATTTTAATTGAAATAATTTTCTGTCGCTGCTGGGGTTCGAACCTGGGTCTCCAGGTTCGTTGACATAGCGGCCACGCACTTTAACCAACTACGCCACGGATGCCATATGTATCATATCTATCCTCTATAATTTGTGACGAATTTTAACTTTAATGTGTTTTAACATTTTAAAGCAAATTAAATTTGAAATTAAAGACAAAATATTTTTCAATGATAATAGAATTTACTCCAGACATCACAAACCGAGATAAGGAAGAAAAACTGGTCAAACGTTTCATTGGGTTCATACATTCATTGGGAGATTTAAAAAGGACAAAGCTTTGATAAAGAAGTTTTCGGACTTAGAAATTAATTTTAAATATTGTAGTGAACAATCGTATGATAACGCTTTTTATATGTCAGGCAGTTATAATGGGTTACAGTCTCGAATCAAAAACTACTGTTCGACAGCTTTTTTGTGCCTTTTTTTTCGCAGTCTCTTAACTTAATTGGGTCAAATGCTGCAGAAACAACTCCAAAAGATACTTCTATTTTGTTCAATTATCAGATGATTTACAATTTGTTTCGGCGTCGACATACCGATGGAATATTTTAAGTGAAATGATAAAAAAAATAATCAGAGTCTCTTCAGTTGAAAAATTGTGCGCAACTCGTTGGTCATCTAGATATGACGCTTGTCAAGCAATTTTCCATGGATACGAAGAGATTCTAGAAGCTTTAAACACAATTTCTGACGATGACGAACCAAATAAACAAACAAGGCACGAAGCATTTAACATAAAAAATTAAATTTAAAGCCCGAATTATTGTTTCATGATCTGTATGTGGACACTTCTACTACATAGATTTAATGTAATGAGTGTTAATCTGCTATCTGTTTGCAACCTTATTTCGGTGATAACATTGAATCCTTGGAATCCTACGTAGAAGATACAACATTATGAATTTTTCGATAATTTTGGAAAAAGCAAAAACCATGTCTTCAAAGTCCGTATTTTCTTGGGAAACCTCATCCATGAAAGCAAATGAGGTCATATTAGATGAAGCATAAAAGATGAGATGTGAAGTTTACAATGTTATAATTGACACACAAGTAATGAATATGAGAGAAAATAAAAAATAAATATTTTTTTAAAAATATAAACTTTAATTGTTTTTTCAATGTGAAAATTAAAACAGGAGCGGAAAAATTTTGCTTGCCCAGGGGCGGCATGTTGTCTTAATACGGCACTGATGTCTGTATCAAGAGTGCTTCGAGTAGTAGTGCTGGTTGTTGTTTGATGTGTACGCACTACTACTCGGTTTTGAATGAATCACTACAAATCACAAAAACCTGACTCGTTGCAGATCACTGTTGTCCACACACAAAATAAAGATCAATAACAAAGATCAAAATAACAACCAAAACTATAATAGCTCATTACAAGTTCATATATAAATATATCGCGAAACACAATTAATGCCCTTAGTTTCCAAATAAAGAATAAAAATGCAGCAAATACGTACTATAAATACCACTAGCTCAGTAAAGCTGGTTCCATCAGCAGGCAACATGTGCGCACTAAAATCACTACCAGGTCGATAAAACTGCTTCCATCAGCAAGAACAATCTCGCACCATCTTCAGCGCGCACTATAAAAGCGCCTTTAGAGAGTAACTTATGCTGTACGGATTCGGTAAAAAACGTTAAGGTTCAATCCTCGATAATTTGTGTACAAACATTTCATATAAAATATCGCTCAATTGATTATAAGAAGCTAGCTCAGTTAAAATCCCTTCAAGTGTTGAATTAGGAAATTATATTCACAGATATATTTAAAAGGCAACACGCACAGACAGTTGAAAAAATTTCAAAGATTAAAGTAGACTCTCGTGATTTAGATTAAGGACGTAATAACCGTTTCAGTTAATGACCTGTCATAAAAGATAATTTACTGAAATCAACGAACACAACAGAAGCACCCTTTTTTTTCGTTTGCTCTTAAAGCAAAAGGGAAAAAAAAAGGGAAGAAAAATACTTAATTTTAATAAAAATAATAAATGCGGCAGAAAACATAAAAACAAACCCATAACGGGGCAAGCGGCATCACATAAATCAATACTAATAAAAACTAAACATGTATGGGGCTGTATAATAAATGTGTAAATAAAAATGAATGTACTTACATACAAGCAAATATACAAAAAAGAAAAGACATACAAACAAACAAACCGAAGGGTAAGGTTTTCTTGCTTGTGAAGGACATGTCAAGGCTACTACCATATTAGCGATAATTTGTGTGTATTTTACAAACACACAAACACACAACACGCACACACACACACACACACACAGAATCAATTTATTGATTTATCACACTAGCTCATTGCTAGCCAGAGTAGAGAGTTTATCAATGAAGGCAATGGTCATTGTTAGGTCGTCACCACAATGAGGCAACTATAGGAACCGTTTCTTTTTAACAATTTTGCGCTATTTTTAAAACTCCGATATAAATAATTAAATTTCATTCATCAGCATTGAAAGCACAAACTGACACGAATTGTGAACAGCTTTCAAATGCAAACTCAATTCAAAACACTCCACAGTTGTGGGAACACCCTACTAACCTTTCGTGTCGCACAAGCAGCACGTGTCATATAACACCAGTAGCTCGAAGCGTTTGTTTTGAAAAAACAAAAAAAAAAAAAAAAAAAAAAAAAAGGTAACAAAACAATGATCTAAAAAACACCCAATATTTTATTGCAGGCAACCAAAAAAGTGGATCTACCAAATCGACACAACAGTCAGAGCCCGGAGCAATACAGAGCCGAACACCAAATCTCCCATGCGCTGAACGAGGAAAATCGACAGAAGCGTTCCCAACACGACCTGGGCGATTACAAGGACCTGAATGACCTTATTGACGAGCTACAGGATAACTCCATAATACAGGCTGCAAGCACAGCTGGTTTACCGGCGGAGTTCGATTTTGAGAGTATGCCACCGCTGACCTACTACCTGCTGTTGCAGAAGCTCAAGCAATGTAAGTTTGCGTGTATGAATGCTTTATTGTATGACATGAACGTAGTCAGGTAGGGTTTACTGGGTCAAAATAACCAAAATAAATAGGCATCAAAGAGAATTAAAAATTAATGCTACTTACAAAAAAATTATGAATAGAACATTTTGAAAGTAATACTTGGTCCCTTATGTTTAAAAAAAAATGGAGGTAATGAATCAGAAAGCTCATGAGCTCTATACGCCAACATTGAAAACTTTGCAGTCTAGAAAAAAATTTAGCTTCAAGATGAGTCATTTCTACTTTAATGATTTCTGTAGATTCCTTGGACAAAAACCTAGGATTCTATGTCCAATTGGTTTCACTTGGATTTTCTGTGACATTTGTTGAAACATTGGCCCTCTTTGGGATTTTCTGTTGGGTCATTGGAATTTTTTGGCTTCTATGAAATACTTGGACAAATATCGAACACTCTTTATAAAAGCGTTCTACTGACATTATTTGTTAAGTTAGTGGGACCGTTAAAAATGTTTTGAGTTTTAAATACTTTTTGGACAAAAATTCATATTTCTTTTTGGAAAAAGCTTTTCATGTCATTATCTCTTTTTTTAAGCTTTGAACCAAGGATTTCAGGTGGGATACCTATTCAGTCAAGTCTGCCTTGGTTCGAAATGGGGTGATAGATTAGTGGAAAGGAAAGGACAATCAAGTGAAACACGTGTGAGATGTTCAAAGCGTGGGAGAAAGTCGAAGAAACATGTGAATTTGAATCAGAGGCAAGTGTAATGCCTTTACCTCAGTCAATTTAAGTTATAAGGCAATCTCCTCCACAAACTCCTCTACCATCAACTACGAGTTCAAGTTGTACATAAATATCGAAGAATTTCTAATTTCAGTTGATTAGAAATGAGGATAGAAAATTTAGAAAGGTTTAGAGCGGTTTAGGACTGGCCTGGAATCGAACCCGGGACCTCTGTGGTAGAAGTCTCTGGGGTAGACGTCTCTGGGGTAGAAGTACTTGACTACCGATCCCGCCAAGTATTTCGGGTGTTAAATCTATGCTGTCTAGTTTGCCTTCATTCGGTATGAGGTGATAGATAAGTTTTAAGAAAGGGTTACTGAGTTAAAGGGGACTATTTACCCAGAGGCCGAAAAAAGTTCATGTTTGTGAATTTTTTTAAGGAAACCTAGGGGATATTTTTAAATGAGGGTTTTAAAACCTAAAAATATACACATTCAAGAGTATGTTTAGTTTTTTTTTATTAAAAAAAAAACGTAATATTAAGGTAGATACAGCATTTTTTGTAGAGCGCTGTGAAAAAAAAGGTGAAATGCGGTGACCAAGATTGCTCCTCATAAATTCAACTGAAACAAAAAAAAATGAAAAATATTATCTAACTAGATACTAAAAACTCGTACTTGTCATAGTCAATTTTGAAAATATTGATTTTCACAAAATTGTGGATTTTCGACCAAAAATTCGTCATTATTATAAAAAAATGAACGAAGCTACGAAAAAAAACTACGAAGCTACGTACCTATGAGAAGTACGAGATTATTATGAATAAAACAAGCCTGCAAAAAGATTACAACGATCGTTTCACTGAGAAATCTGCACTTCGAGAAATCTTGGTCACCGACTTTGAAAACATGGTTTCGAGAAAAACGCGTTCGAAAATATGGGCCAGCACTGCGCGCTCTAGAAGGCGGTTCACATACTAGGCTATAACTTTATTTTTTGAGATATCGACTTGATATTTTCACCACATATTCATGAGATTTAAAGCTTTAATTTTTTGAAAAGAAAAGTTCTGGGTATATAACCCCCCTTAAAGGCATTGTCAATTCAAATACCTGAGCGATACTCTCCACAAACTTTTCTATCAGGAACTACAACTCTTGAGTCGTGAGTCATGAGTCGTGGACGGGATTTGAACTTGGGACCTTTGGGGTGGCAGTCAAGCGCTAACATTCGACTGCCGCTAAACTAGTGACTTAATCAGTTTCTTATGAAATTTCAGTAAGTCAAGTGAAAAAGGAGTCAACAAAACTTAAAAATATTCCAATTATGTATCTAACTAGTTTCATAGATAATCTCAATTAAACTCATTTGAAAAAGAGCTGTCGATATTTGTCATACTAGTTGAAAGAATAAAAAATAAAAGTTTTTATAAACTCAAGTAAAATAAACTAAAAGTTCCCATGACCATCTCGTTCTACTGATTTCCATTTGGAAACTGTTTGTCACAAGATATACATTTTTTTGTTGAGTTCATACGACACATTCCTTTGAAAGCTAATGGGTTTTCCAATAAGAGGTGTTATTTTGGTATTCAAAGAAAAATGCCATTTTTGGGGATAAATGATCGGATGTTTATTTCATAATAAAGAGGAAGGTATGCCGTTAATAATAAAAAACAACATCAGCCAAATGGCCACCACGACCACGCTTACAGGACAATATCCTTTTCATGAAATTTTCCATAACCAAATCGCAAAGTGGCTGCCCTCCTTGATAGCCTCACGAATTCCATCTTTGAGGTCTTCAATCAATGCTGGGCTGTTGGCGTAGACCTTATCTTTCACGTGGCCCCAAAGGAAGAAGTCGCAAGGTGTTAAATCATAAGATCGCGGTGGCCAATTGTGATCACCTCTTCGAGAGATAACACGGTCCGGAAATTTTTCCCGTAAAAGATCAATGGTTTCGTTGCTTGTGTGGCACGTTGCGAACTGTGACTCTAGCTACAGTGCTCAAGGTACTTTATTTAGTTTAAACAATATAGAATTAATTAAAAATACAAAATTTAATACCAACACCACATCATGAATACTCCTTTTATTTTTTTATCCTAACTTTTTTATTCCAATTCAAAAATCTTTGCTGTGTTGTGGATTTATGAAAGTTTCATTATTTTAATGACGTCACTACGGGGAAAAACCTTGTTTCAATCGAATTTTGCAAAATTTCAAACAACCCTGGTAACGTTGTTTAATCATAGTTCGAGTGTATATCAGAGTTCTGCAACAAGTCAATTGAAAATCAAGTAACTTGAAAATAATCAAGTTTCGATTTGACTTCTAGAAACTTGATATGTTTCTACCCTATAAGCCTCGACATGCTTCTGAAAAACGAATCATAAGTCAGACTTGATTCTATTTGTTTTCTACCCTACATTAATTGGTAGAATAAACCAAGCTTTCTACTTTTCAAGTCTGTTTTCAAGTCTATGCGACTGCGCTGCCGCAGAAAGCTACTGACGAGCGTCTACTTATACTTTTCTATACAAAGTGACAAAATAAAAAATAAACAACAACAACAACAACAACAACAACAACAACAACAACAACAACAAAAATAACAAAAAACAAACAAACATACTTCAATCCAATGCTTTAAAGCAGTGTCGACCGTTTAGTACACACGAGTGAGGAGCAACACTTTGTCTTTTTGCGTATACACGAAAGAGTAAATGAGACAAAAGCTATTGTTGGGGTCGACACTTCTTTAAAGTCAAACTGTTTTCTCAACTCGAGAAACGAAGTTTGCATTGACGACGACGAAGATTTGTAGGCAAAATAATTGCTTTTTCCCTACATTTCAAGTTTCTACATTTCAAGTTTTCTACATTTGGCGACTTGATTTTTGCTGCCTATGATTCACGCAAACTTGTTGCTTGCTTGCCTCGACTTGCAGGGAGTTGAAAAATTAAAGGAACTTCAAACAGCAAATTAATCCATTCATGCATATCTCTGGTGTATATCAAGTAGGAACATTACGTAGGTTACTAAAATATATTTCGGTAATAAATATAAAGATTGAATTTTTTCCTTTATTGTTTTTCGAAATATTCTCCTCTATGATTATTATTATTATTATTATTATTATTATTATTATTATTATTATTATTATTATTATTATTATTATTATTATTGTTATTATTGTTATTATTATTATTATTATTATTATTATTATTATTATTATTTTTATTATTGTTATTATTATTATTATTATTAATATTACTATTATTATTATTATCATTATTATTATTATTATTTTTGCTATAATTATTATTATTCTTATCATTATTATTATTAATATTATTATTATTATTTTTACCATTATTATTATTATTTTAATTATTATTAACATTATTATTATTATTAACATTGGATACAATTCCGCTTGAGTAACCTCCAAACATACAAGGAATTGAACGCATTTACGGCTTTTTCTGGCGTCGAAAATCTTTGTTTTAGTATATCCTCAGATTTATTCTTGATGTGCGGGAACAAAATAAATTCATTGCGTGCCAAATCAGGAATATACGACGGATGACTAATTAATCCGATGTTTTGAGTGCTTTAAAAGGCCTTTGAGTGCTTTAAAAGGCCTTTGAGTGCTCAAAGCCCACATTGCCTCAATGAAGAATAATTATTCGAGGCTTCTTTGTTTTACTTATTTCACGGAATATTTCTTATTTCTAAGAGTCTTGAGTGGTACCATGACAGAAATTTTTTTCTATTTTATCAAAATAAATAAAAATTTGGTCTTTATATTTATTACCGAAACATATGTAGTAACCGTCGTATATTTTGAGGAATTTATGAAGGGTTTGCTATTTGCTTGGGAGATAGATGTGATATTCATTAGATTTAAAAAAATAAATGTTAAACTAAGAGGGCATATTCGTAAATTACTGAGGTATACCTATGATACCTTTGTTACTCCATTTGTAACGTTCATAAGGAGTCGTGGTTTATAAAGAAAAGCTTATATGTATATTATTGATCGGAATAACCCCCTGAGTCGATTCAGACATGTCCGTCTATTGCTCGTATTATTGAAGCTATCGTCATGAAATTTGATAAGTAAGTTTATTTTTAAAACGGAAAGATAAAGTTTGAAAAGAAACCATATCTGATGAAAATCAAGCCTGTCTCCAACAAAAAAGTGTCGAAAAAATTCTACAATTTCCATAAAAATAAAAAAAGCTTGAAAATCTAACAGTTAAGTATTGACCGCAAATACACACTCTGCGTATAATATTTGTCAAAATCGAATGAAACCACGTCTACCTCTCATACAAAGTGAGTTCAACAAACTGGTTGAAAACTTAAACTTAAATTTTCCACATGAGCTTTAATGTGGAAATTAACTAAGGAGGTAACTAAGTCGACGCAGCTGGTGATGCTGATTAATAATATGAATCCTTTTCTTTACCTGATACGCCTACTTATGGGTGTTAAAATTTGAGTAACGGAGTTAAAATACGTCTTACGCAGTATGCATAGGGGGTATATGTATATTTAGACTGAAGTCAATCAGATGGTCATTAATGGAGTCTGTTGAACATACACTTATAGAAATATTGTTATTGATTGTTATTGCTCTAAAAAATTAGATAAATGCCATCTCTACACAGAGAGTTTAGGTTGAGTTTTCAGTACAAAGTTGAGTTTTGTCTTTGAATGGAAAATAAGTACAATTCAATTAAGTAGATTACAATTAAGTACAATTGTTCCCCAGTACAACAGCAAAATGAAACTTAACTAAAGTCAACTTTTTTTCTGTTAATCAAAACTCAATTTGAGAAATGCCTAAAGTAAGCTAATGTTTATTATAAAAGATACGTTCAGATGCAACTTTTTAGATGACAAGGTACGTTGAATAATTTTGTGGTGAGAAATGTCAAAAAATTGCACAATTTACTATTTGCAAATAATGAACAAAAAAGCGAAGAAAAGAACTTGGGAAGTATAGAATATGAGACGTCATATCTGTATGCGCAGATAAAAATTTCGATTTGAAGAACTCGCAAGATGGCTGCAGCCTTGTCCTCAAGTGGAATTGATGTCACTATAGTGGATGTGCTGAAAAAATAAGAGAACACAAAAGTAAACAAAGAAATGGCACACTTAACACAATTCTGCTAACGCATCTCTGTGTAAACAGCTATGGTTGAACTCAAACTAAACTCTCTGTGTAGACATGTCATAGCACAACTAACAACAGTTTTTACTTTCGCAATATAACAACCCTATACAGCACTTTCAAATGTATCCAATACATTAATCATTGTTTATCAGTTGGTGCTTGTACTGTATAATCGTAGCGAAGTTACTGATAAGTGAATATCACAACCATTTCTTATAACGCAAATAATAAAAACAAACATCTATTACGTTTATACTTGCCTTACGTTTATACTTGCGGAGCACACATACTTCCAAGATACCTTCCTAAATTAGGTGAAAGTGAAAAAAGCTACCGCTATTTTGTTAAGCCGATTACAATCCCGATTCAAAAGTACTGTAAACAAGACCAAAGAAGTTGCAGCTAAAAAATAAAAAAAGAATTTCATTAATAATTATGTTTATTCAAATTATATTGAAAAAAATTAAAATTAATTTTTTTTTTTTTTTTTTTTTTTTTTTTTTTTTTTAATTTACAGTAGTTTTTTTTTTTTTTTTTTATTTATGAGGAATTCATTGACAAGATATGTTACAATTCAAATAAAATATTAAAATAAAATATTAAAATTTATTATTTAAATTAACTTAATCATAAGTATCAACACAATAACACTAAATATAAATAGCTTTTATTTTTTTTATCTGATAAAATCATTGATGATGTCGAATTGTTAGAGGGTTTTAAGTTGTGTAAGGCTCATAAGCGTAGATGCACGCAAAGAAATTTTTCGTTTACCACAACTGAAAAATTCACCAACTATACTTCGTTTGCGAGCTGTATTTGCCGCAAACGAATATTCAGTTGTCACAACTTAAAAATATATCTTATATATATAAACCGCAAGCTATTTCGGTCATTATTATTTATTATATTAATAATCTTTCTCATTATGTCCGTCCGTCTTCTTATGGATTCCACCTCTGTTGCTATCTTCGTCCGCGTATTAAGCAAACTACCAATTTTCTTATATAGTAACAATTTTCCAAAAAAGTAACCCTAAACTATAAGCGTTATGTTTATACAACGAAGGGAAAAATAAACAAAATTTTCAGTTGGGAAAAACGAAGTTTTCAATTGCTGCAATTTAAAAATCACTCGCGTTTATGACAAACGAAATTCATTTCCTGCAACTAAATGACTCGTTTCTCACAACTGAAAATTTTGTTTATTTTTCGTTCAACGTTTATGACAACTGTTGAAACGTTTGCAATAAACGATTTCAAGCACGACAAACGAAGTTCGTTTGCGGCAAACTGGCGATAAACGTTTTTTTTCTTTGCGTGTGCATGATTCGTCAGCTGTAGTACTGTCGTAGACTTGTTTTGAACCACCCCCGTAGTATTTGTTCATCATTTCCTTGCACAAATCGATAGCCTTTTTTGAGCAACCGTCAAATTATGGGGTATGCAACGGGAACAAATCTTCACGACACCTAATTGGTCATGTAAAGTTGAATATATGCTAGTCCCACTATTGCCCAAAAATAACTTCATCTCACGGCATGTCACATATCCAACAGTTTACGCCAGTGGTGATCAACGCAAGGTTCAAACAACAACAAATAGAGCTTTCCGAGTTACACTGAAACAAGAAGTTGTTAAAAGCTCTCACAACATTTGGGGCATGGAACTCTTGTCGAGTGTTGGATTTTCAATATAATCAATTCTTTTTTATTTTTGTGTTTGTTTTTTGCTATTTTAACATAGAAAACATCAAGCAAAAATGTATTAATGTTTTTCTTGAAACATTGCAATATATTTACATCTATTCATAAATAAAACAGCGAGCAACACCCTCAACACATGTATGCTCAAAGCATACTGACTAAAGATGGGTCGTTCCGAACCTGTTTAGTTCGCGGAACTATGTTTACAGTCGGACATAGTTCCAATCATTCCATCCATTAATTTTTAGCATGTTCAAACAGTTCCGGTTTGCAAGATTTTTTTTTATTAAGCAATGTGACCTGACATCTCTTTCACACATATTATGACTTACACGAATTTTGCGATTGACTAAAAGTGCAAATATGATGTTTCAAAAGAACAAACAACTGATGTGTGGAAATGGTAAGATGACATTTCGACGTTCTTGTTGCGCGCAATGCTCTGTTTATTTCGTTTTGAACATGCATCATTCAATCGAATGGTACTGCGGAGCTAGATAGTTCCGCGGACATGTAACAAACTGCTGCATATCAGTTGTATGAGTTTCATTCAATCAAATGGAATTGTGGAGCTAGATAGTTCCGCGGACATGCTACAATCTGCTACATATGAGATGCATGAGTTTCATTCAATCAAATGGAACTGAGGAACTATATAGTTCCGGGACATGTTTTGCAACTCGAGAGTACTCAATTCGTTCTTTTTAAGCACTTATAAGTTACATACGAACGGACGGACAGACACACGGACATGGCTAAATCGACTTGGGTGGTGATGCTGATCAAGAATATATATACTTTGCTATACCTACGCCTCTTTATGGGCCTTACAAACAGAGTGACAAAATTAATATGCCCCTATTGCGTTTTTGTGTTGGAGCCCATGTAAGGAGTGGTCAGAGGATATAGGTCCCCAAGGGAAACATTTTCCTTTTTCAAAATTAAAGGAGATCCGTCATACATATTAACCCTCTCCAGCACTCTCTTAAAGGTCATATGCTCAGATGTAGGGAATTAATATACTGAAACCATAAAATTTGTATGGGAGCCCCTTTAAGGAGTGGTCGGAGAGAAGAAGTGTTTGAGGAAAAAATGTTCCTTTCACAAAAGTAATGGGGGTCGGTCATATATATTAACTCTCTCTGGCACTCTCTTAAGCGTCATATGCTCAGGTGTAGGGAATTAATATACAAAAATCATAAAATTTGTATGGGAGCCCCTTTAAGGAGTGGTCGGAGAGAAGAAATGTTTAAGGAAAAAATGTTCCTTTCACAAAAATAATGGGGGTCGGTGATACATATTAACTCTCTCCGGCACTCCTTTAAAGGTCATCAGGTGTAGGAAATAAATATAAAAAAATCACAAAATTTGTATGGGATCCCCCTAAGGAATGGTCGGAGGGAATAGGTGCCTAAGGGAAAAATGTTCCTTTTGCAAAAGTAATGGGGGTCGGTCATATATATTAATCCTCTCCGGCCTTCTCTTAAAGCCCTTCTGTTCAGGTGGAGAGAATACATATACAAAACCCATAACATTTGGTTACAACCATTACGTAGCTGCTCTGAAGTTGTAAGCCAAACATTCAACGAGTTCGAGGCAACATTGTTGTTTACAACGTAGAGCAACATATTTAATAAGCACGAAAAATTGCTTCTACAGCAGTGATGGGCAAACTAACACATAAACATGCATACTTGTGTGTGTGCCCGAGAGAGCGTGGCAGCTCTGCTTCAATTTACACTGTGAAGAAAAAAAATCGTTGAAAACAGTACAATAACTGAACTGCAGATTCTCATGCTACCCAATAAACATTTTGTGAACCCTCATAAAATATGAGTCATTTTTAAGCATGTCTTATGATACTTCACAAAAAGGACTCATTTTTTTTTTTTTTTGGATTCGCCCGGAGGTAAGAAATCTTCATAGATACGTATGACCCGCGCCATACGCATGCACGATTTACATTCTAAGAAGTTCCCGGATCAGCCGGACTGATAGAATGCACCTACGTGCTAAAACTTACCACCTGTTGGCAAATAATAGCCTCCACTAAGCACAATTGCTTGGCCTTTCAGCGGAAATTAAAATTAAATAAAATTTGAGAATTTTTTGTGCTTATGTAAACTTCATAAACATCATCGAATAAAAGCACATTATAAAAAGAATTCATTAAATAGTAATTTTTATGCGTGTTTTATAATATCTCAGGGTGGGAACTTAAAAAAAAGCTAGTAAGAAATGCTCTCCGAATGGGCCGAAGTAAAATACCCCCACTACCGAGCCAAATTATAGCAAAAAAAAAAAAAAAAAATTATAGCCAAATTTGCATGACAAGTGGAGTAGTGTCTTTGCAAATACATATTTACAGAACGACAAATAATTCGTTCGCAAATTAAGCATTGCGCTTCATCATTTATATTTTCTATGAAAAAATAATTGCATTTCCATTGTTCGTTAAACATTTTTTTTTTGTGTGTACGTTAAACAGATTCGTAAAACAGTTGCGCAGCGAGGTCTTGCCTTCATGAATGCTTAACGTCAACTGACATGCTTTGTGCTGAGAGAATTTATCTTACTGTGCGGCCGAATGCCATTGTTCGTTCATTGTTCGTACGGTTCACGAAATTGCTTACAGCGTAGGTGTGATAGCAGTGCGTCGGCAGCGAAAAGCAGCCTATTCACGCGTGAATAGGAAATTCGAAATTGCCACACACTGTTCTACGGCTCAAAGGAACTACATAGTTCCGCGAACATGTTTCCGCGAACTATTTCCGCTGTACAAAAGAAATGTTCCATGTTTGTTCCGGCCTCGGAACTGTTTATCACAAGCCTAATACTGACTTGAAATTTAAAGCACAGTAGAAAAAACAAACTTTTACGCAGTGTACAAACACAGCGAGCCGATTGCTACTTCGTGTGCAAAAGCTAAACAACACACGATGCCAGCGGGCTATGGAAAACCATGTAGTGAGCACCGCACAGCATCGATGTTTTCTGCTACAACAGCTGTTCTCGGACGAACTTTACGAAATTCGGTTTGGAGAGAGCTACACACATGCTCGAACTCAATGAAGCAGCATTTCACAGTCGCTGGATGTGGTGCTTCATCACTAAAAGTCAAACTAAGTTGTTACATGCATTCATTCCGTCTTCACTCGAAAATATTCCGAGTTAATTCCGTTTTTTTGCTGAAATATAATTTTCAAAACACTCTAAACAACACAATGAGCGCATCAAAACGTTGTGAGTACGTTTCTGCAACTATTGTCAAATTTTCGAATGCAACTGTCAAAATTAATCTGGCAATGCTTAGCGTTGCCGAGGCGTAAGCAGCCCTCGTGTAAATTATTTTAAATTTCCCTCTAAAAGTAAATCCTGACTACGTCGTTGATGTACTCGTATATGTGTGTGTGTTTATATTAAGTCTTATACAACTTTTTATGCTCTTTTATAATATGTGAGTATGCGTTTTTTTTTCTTATCCTCCAATTTTCAGTACAAAGCTCCGAGCCAATGTATCGCGTGCGAACACCGCGCCTTGGCCGCAGCATTGACTTTCAGCTAGAGGACAACGATGGCGAGGACGATGTACACAACAACAAACAGCGGTTTTTGACGCAACTCATAAAAAAATCGGTGCCATTCAAACCAAGATTGGGTAAACGTGGACAAGTCTGTGCTTAAAAATGCGACACAAGGCAAAGCAAACGCTCTGCACGATCCGGCAGCAGAAGAATGGATTTCCGCTATTAAATATTTATAGATAAGCAAAAAATAAAATAAAAAATTACTTTAACTTTATAGACGCAAGCAAAATAATTATAAAAATAAAATATATTGAGAGGAATATTTCAAAAGCTGAGTTCATCAATTGTTCATGAAAAAAATTATTTATAAGAAGAAGAGAAGAAGTAGAGAAGAAGAAGAAAAAGAAGAAGAAGAAGTAGAAGTCAGAAGCGAAAAAGGGCTCAATAATTATGATACATTAAGCAACAGAATGCAGTAGAATGGATAGCGAAAAGGTGTCTGCTACAAAATCAAAATCCAGCCAGCTGCACGCACATGGCAGCAACAAAATCAGTTCAGCAGTAAGAAGGTAAAGGAAGAATTCGTAATGGCATCATTTATTTGAAACACATGCCAAGGCAAGCTATCGTTTCAACTTCTGTCTCAAGCCGCTCACAGTCGAATTCACATGTCGTGCCTGACAGGCGTTGCCTAAGTGATATTATCTCAACACGCACACTCGCGAATACACATCCAAACACACACGAGCGCACACATTAGCTCATCTGCTTAGCTTCCCAGTAAACCAAAAGCAGCTTTCTGAATTAATTTATAAACCCTTTTGAATAAAAAAAAAATGACACGGGTCTAAAGTGTCTTTACTAAACGATCCGTATTTCAATCGTTCAATCGTATGTCAATAAGTATGTTACAAAAACTCATAACTATTGTGAGTAAAAGGGGGCAGTTGACTGTGCCATCGGTACAATCGTATATTTAGACATGACAGCGTACTCTTATCTCTATCTGTGTTCATATCCGTATCCTTTGCTGCGTCACTTAACTTATTCTTATCTTGATCCTTGACCAAATCCTTGTCTCTATTATTGTTCCATTTCTTGTCGTAATCCTTGTCCTTATTCTTGTCTGTCTTCTTATCCTAATCAGCGTTCTAATTATTGTCCTAATTCTTGTCTTAATTCTTATCCTAATCTAAATCCTACTATTTTATCCTCATTTTTATCTGATCTTTACACTTATGTTGCTTTTGCTTTTGTTTTTATTTAATTAACTCTACGCTCCATGCAACTTCAAAGTCCATGTAACGATGGTGTACTTGAATTCCATTAAGCGATTCTCTGAGGCGCCTCGTGCCCCTCCATTGATAGTGTTCTATTTTTATCATATGGCCAAAAACTGCACCTTTCTTGTCGATCCATTAAATTTACCGTAGCGCCAATAGTCACGAAGTTATAATTCCATGCAACGTTCTTTCAGTGTCGTTGCATCCTTACTTCATTAACAGATTGCCACCGTGGTGCCATGATGCCAACATTTTATTTTCGTTAAGAGCTCAAAGAACCAGTTTATGCTGTCGTAAATTAAATTAACCGTAGCGTAGAACTCGATGCAACAATATCGCATTTTTGTTGCATATGCTGCCGCGACCAGACGAAGTAATCATTTATGTTTTTTATTTTTGCCGTAAGGTTTAGAATTTTCCCTGGTGCATATATTTACGTATCAAGTAATAATTTCATGTAACGCCGTTGCATAATTGTTGCAATTTCCAGCCGCTGTCTCATGAGGTCATAAATTTTTCGTTTTTTTTTTTTTTTTTTTGTGCCAACAACCAGCCTTTACTGGCGCATAATATTTTTTACTGTGTCAGGAAGGTAAGCTTTGGAGGAGTTTCTTTTCCGGCAGGCGTGCATGTGTCATTGGTGTAAATCGATGGTGTAAATCGACGGATGTTGTTCGAGCTTGTCCGCTCGAGGGTCTATCTGTGGTCCATTCATTTGGAACCTTATGATGGATCCTTTGTTGAGGCAGCTTCAACAACTGTATAAATGTTGTGCTTATGCTGATGACCTGGTAGTCTGGGTTGAAGGTCAGTCTCGTGCTGAACTGGAAGCTAGGGTACGTGTGGCCATGGGCATACCGTTTGATTGGGGTGAGCGTGTTGGTGTGAGCGTGGCCATGGATAAGACTGTGATGATGCTGCTGAAAGGCAGGTTTTCGTCTAGTCGACACCATGTGTGAATGAAATTCACACCTCAGGATTGTGACTGAAGTCAAGTACTTGGGGTTAACTATGTCGGAACGAATGAATTTTTTAGTGTATTTGGTCAATTTGAGGAACCGTCTTTTGACGGTTGTAGGGAAAGTGCGTCGTTTGCTGAGGAGTGAATGGGGCCTGCCCCAGTAGATGCGCTGTGCTCCTCATGTATGGGGGTTTATTTGTTGCTTGCGCGACTTATGGCTCTCCTGGTGGGGTGGTATAGCCAGGTCTGCTGTTGGATATCGAAAGATACTCTCTTGTCAGAGAGCCATTCTGATTGAATGTATGCCGGTGTGTCGTACGGTATCAATTGATACCTTACAAGTCTTGTTGGGGATGTCGCCTCTTGATCTTGTGGTAATACAGCAAAGTGTTACTTACGGGATTCAGAAGGATGTACCCTCTTTATTGTTTGATTGGGTTTTTCATACGGATGTAAGACGTATGAATGACAGTGGATGGAAGGCTATGTTGAAAGCGTGTGTACGGTCTAGATGGCAATCTAGATGCGACGAATGTCAGCATGGAAGGGTCACGTATAATTTCATAAGTGACGTTATGTTTGTGAGCGGTTGTCCAGACTTTTGCTTCAGCTTGAGCCTGGGCTTCCTGTTGACTGGGCATGGTTTTTTCAGTGCATTCTTGCATGAAAGAAACTTGAGTGTGACTGAGAGGTGTGATTGTGGGTCAGTCCGTGAGGATTGGTGGCATGTTCTTCGTGAGTGTTCTTTTTATGAAGACATTCGTGATTTGCGTGCAATGGGCGTTTTGCGTGCGAGTTTTGCGTGCGATTTTGATGTAGGCAATGCGCTCGCGTCAAGCGGTCAAATCGCTGAATTGAATCGGTATTCTTGTCAGGTATTTGAGAGGTGGCGTACCAGGTGGAAATAGTGGCAATATTTGTGTGCATTGTGTCTTAAAGTGTGTTAGTATGTGATGGTCCATGATTTGTATGGTGTGTGAATGAGGAGTTGTAGTTTTTGTATTTAATGTTTTGGCAACCGGTCCGGAGCTGTGATGAGCTCAACTGTTAGAAGCTTGCTACAAAGTCCGACCAAAGACCTAAAAACTGGTACCACGGCTAGTCGGTGGCCTCGACTTAGGTCAGGCCGAGTGATTGAGTTGACCTTTCGGGGAGTATCGTGGTGGCTGTGGCTTAGCACCTATATCGCGGGTAGAGCTATTTTGCTCGGTGAGTAGTTGCATTCTCAACTCGGGTGCTGTACCCCTTGTACGGAAGAGGTGTTAGATAGGCTTCCATGCAAACCAAGGGTTGCGAAATGTCATCACAACATGGAGTTAATTTGGTACCTTTGAACCTTCAAAGGGGCGTAGGCCGACGCAATGACCAGGTCCCATGTTATGGAGCGACGTATTAAGGCTATACGGCAGGTGTCCACGTAAACCACATTAGGAATTTCTGTGGCGCCTTTACTCAGTGAGTAATAATTCCTTGCAACAATTTTGCAGTTTCGTTGCTATAAAAAAGAATTGCCGCTGCTGGGTTTGAACTTATGTTCTCATACTAGCCGATTGCACAACCACTCGACCACTTCGGGCATTAAAGTTGCTTTTTAATAAAATTCCAAAAAAGTATTAAAAAAATTATCATATATGATTCATTACCAAATCATTTACGAATCATGAAAGAATGACTTATTATTAAAACGTTGATTGTCCAAGTATTTTCCTACATATTTTATCAAACGTCCCCATATAAAAAATTTCATGTTCACATATGACTCATGAACTTACATACGTTCATACATTCATACGTGCATGAGTCGCATGTGTACAATGCTTTAATTAAGCTGTTTATTTACTTTAATGTTAAAGTTTCGAATAAATTCAAAATTTATCAAAAATTTAAAAAATGTTTTGAACATAAGAAAAGCCAATTAAATCAATTTTTTCTAAACTGACAACAACAACAACAACAACAAAGCTTATCTGTACGAGACCCAAAGTCATGTATGACACAAATAAATTGTTATAACCGTATTATTACGTTCTACAACTATTCCAATATCCTAAACTCTTCGTTCGTATAAATATATTGAAGTTAGCATCAATCTGCTTTTGTATCACATTTACTTCATAGACGTGTGAACAACTGTAGTCAATGAGTCACATGTGATTCATAAACAATGAACGCGTAAGTTATTGAACATAAAAAAATTGATAGTTTACGAGTCAGTTTCAAACTCATTTCTGTAAAACAGCTGTAAAACAGAACGTAAATATTGAATTTTTGAACTCGTTTATTAAAAACCATAATGAATTAAAATTTGAATAAAAATGAAATAATGAATAAAAATTTGAATTAATTTTCGAAACAGTTTTGCCACTCTGAAGTTAGTTACAACACAATTATACTCAATAAGTCTACTTTGATTCCTTCTTATAAATTTGAGAGTTTAATTTTTGTATTAAATCGTTTTGTGGTTACTATATAGAACAAGATTGGCAAGAAAAATCATTGAATTTTAAGCAGTCAATAACATTCCATCAAGAATCTCAGTCTTTAAATGATATTTGTTTTTAGTTTTCTTTAAATTAATTTTTGAAAAAATTCTTTCTCCATTTATATAGTGTGTGAACCAACAAATTTTGGAAACGTTGGAAAACAAAAGTGTTATAATGTGTGATAAAGATTAAAAAAAAAGAGAAAAAATACTAGGCTGTAATTTCCTCTTGAGTATTGAACAAATCTTTAACAACTAAAATCTCTCTAAACTCACAGTCAATAAGTAAAAATAAGTTCCAAAGAGCAAGTTTCTCTTTACATTACATATTAAGGACTTATGAATTTCAGATTTTTGAAAACTTGGTCATTAAAGTCAAATAATTTTTTAATTTAGTCGCATAGTTCAATATAAAAACACTCGTATCGCTGTGTTAACTGATTTAACTCCCCAGGCAAGAATGTAAAGCTAATACCTCCCTAAAACTAGAATGTAACTAGTACCTGAATAGCAAATTCAATTAGCTTCAATCTATCAAACTACAAGTTTGTGTAATTTTATTAAATTCAACAATTTTAAAAATATTCATTTATGCCATTGAAATCATGTCATCGTCACATGCACACAAAAATCGTGAAATTGACGACCGCGTCGGCCATCTGGCAACTCTGATTCTCATACGAAACAAACGAAAGGAAACTCTGGGTGAGAAATTTCTCGTATTTTTAGTTTTTTTAGGTTTTTTTTTATAAACAAAGACATGGTTGAATTAATAAGGTTGTGGCAAGGGTGAGAGCGAGTGCCCATAAATGTCAAATCGAAGTTGACAGCTCATATAAAATAAAATCTCAAATCGAATTTTGACAAAATATAAGCCGATGAAGTTCTTGTTGTTGCTTTTCATTGATTTTGACAAATGTTCAGCCCCGAGACCAAAGAACTAAGATATAAGGAAGTGATGTTATTGCACAAAAGTGTGGTATTTTTCTTATTCGTGTTGGTTGACACAAATACATAAATATTCACAAAGGGCCGTATTCAGTTGCATCGAAAAAGAAGGCTCAAAATGTTTTTGATTAGAATAACATAAAATATTTTTTTAGATATTTACGGTATTAATAAAACGTTTGATAATTAAAGACCTAATATATTAAAAGACAATTATATTGTAATACAGAAATATTTTACTCAGGGCCGTATTCGGTAAGATCGTTAAAGAAGGTCCAAATGGTTTCTAATTGGAATCACATATACAATAGATTCTGAGTTAAATTTACTGATTTTGGAGCTAAATTAATTATATTCTATAAAAATAATTAAATTATTATAAATTAAGGCTTTTTAAATATATGATAATATGGTTTTGTTTTTATTATATTTCCACACCACCTATTTTTTCTGTGTTTTTTTTTTAATTTCATTGTGTAATAATAATATAATATAATATAATTTGAGATCCAAAATATGCGGAAATCTGAAAAAAATTAAAAATAACAATTATATATCATGAACTTTGCTGAAGACAAGAGCGCCCCAAAAGTGTGTTAAAGAGTGACAAAATAATGCGCCCCTGAAGCAGTGATTGCGTTTTGACAACTGTGGTCGCATCAAATTGGCGCGAATATTTGTTTTTACTGAGAAGACTTGTGAACAGCTGATGATCGCTCAGAAATGTCAAAAAAACACACTCTGTCTCGCTCGCTTAATTTACGAAATTGGCCACAGTTCACGTACACTGTATGTGTACACAACACCACTTCCTTATATTTTAGTTCTTTGCCCGAGACAACCTTGTTAATTTAACCATGAGCGAAGACAAGAGTGAAAGAGGTAATATTAGGAGAGAGTAAGAGAGCAATAATTCTAGGAGAAAGTTTTTAAGCACATCTAGCGTGAAATGTTTTGAATTTTGCTCTCTGAAAATTTATTAAATGAAGGAAAACTGTTGCCAGCAATAATTGCTATAAATTTCCAGTGGATTTTTGTTGAAGTGTAGGCTACGGTGTATGTATGGACTGTTAATAAACATACATAGGTGACATAAAGAAGGTTGTTAGTAAAAATCAGAACAATTATAGGGTGCGGTGGGATGAAGCGTTTCGCTTATTTTTTTTGGAGTCCCGCAGCACCCCAAAAAATTATAATTTTTGAATGGGTTTTGGCTTAAATCGCAAGAATGGATATTTTTCTTAATTTTTATGCGCTCAGATTTGAAAATTTTCGATTTCGGCATAAATTTATGGGGATACTTCGAAAATTTTCATATTTAGATTTTTGAGAAATTGTGGGGTGAAGCGTTTCACCAAAAGAATATTTCCGTTTTCATGTATAAACATCAACATACATCGGTTTAATGGCCTCGGGCAGGCTCCTAAGTCAGCAAGAAATTAAAATACTGAATAAAAGTCATCGAAAGTCGAATTTATTATTCATGGCTAATATCGAGGTCAGAGTCGCAGTTACGACAGGTGTAGTAGGCACGGTTGCCCATGTCGACGCATTACAAGTGATATGGCCAGTCCGCATTTGTGGCAATGAATTGAAAAATGCCAAAAAACCGATAAAAACGCAACACACACAAAACACTAAATACGCTTTCAAACGGAGTTTGTGGGTGAAACGTTTTATTTTGAAAACACAGCTGGCATCACACAACCACTCGATATTTCACAAACACGTCATATTTTTTAATAACAACATTTAACCAACACAATAAATTCAGTCGATCAAAAACCTTTTGTGAAAAATATGTTTATCATTGTTTTGGAAGAGCAACACAATAGCCGAGTTTTATTCGTTCTGGTTTGACCTGATGAATAAATAGATCGCATTAGTTAAACTGTTTTAAATTTTACTTCTGACCACTTGGGGCAATAAACTTACGACTCTTTTGCATCCATTTTTATTTATATATTGCAAAAGCCCATATTACACGGTGACCGTTTGCCCGGCGTGCAATGAATCTTTTTTACTCTCTTCCACATTTTGCACGCTGGTATGTTACACGACAGAAAAAGACAGAAAGCTGACAGATTTTGGCATTTCATTCAGTTTCATTACTTTTTCTCCTGCACTTTTTCCAACAGGGTTTCCTACAACTATTTTCTTCATACTGTTATAGAACAATAGTAGCACTTTTCTTTAAAAAATGTACTTTTTAGCTACTTAAACGCTCAAATCTTTAATTTCACCACCCAGCAACACTGTTTTGCACGATATACGCTGTATCGACACCGTGCAAGAATGAACATATTTTGCCCGCTGTTCCAAATGTTCATCCTCTCACACTCTCAATGGTTTTTGACACTTTCCCGTTGAAGCAACAATAAAGTCGATTGCACGCCGGGCAAACGAACACCTTGTAATATGGGCCTATGCAACATCAGCCAAAGAAATAAGCACAGCTGTTTCCTTTGACAGCAAAGGGTGACTAAAATCCAATGAACAAAAAAATAAACAACAGCATCTATGAAGCAGTAGCGGAACGAAAAAAAGTTTTACAAGATGATCCAGCTACTCAGCAGGTTCATTTTTTTGTTACTGTTCTGCATGTAATTTAGAACATTTTTGGTTAAATCAGTACGAATAAAACACGGCTAATGTACGTTCAACACTTCGCTGTATCATGAAAAACTGTGCAGCAATGAAAGCAACACGTGACGTTATGATACTTGGTTATATGTAAGCGCGCTGTCAAAATTTCACATCTGAAACGCTTCACCCACCGAAATGCTTCACCCCACCGCACCTTACTTACTTACTTATCTGGCGCTTACAACCGTTGGTCGGTTTTGGCCTCGTATAAGAAATTGCGCCAGCCGTTTCTGTTTTGCGCTTGCTGGCGCCAGTTGGAAACACCAAGCGTAGTCAGGTTATCCAACACTTGATCTTTCCAAAGAAGATGTGGACGTCCTCTTCTGCATTGACCACCACCGGATACCGAATCAAATATATTTTTCGCTGGAGCGTCGTTTTGCATTCACTCAACATGACCTAGCCAGAGGACCCGCTCGATTTTAATGCTCTTCACTATGTCGATGTACAGCTCATACAGCTCGTGGTTCCATCGAATTGGATACTCGCCATTGACGCAGATTGGACCGAAGATCTTACGAAGGATCTTACTCTAGAAGGCTCCCAAAGTCTTTTCATCAGAACTGCTCAACGTCCAGGTTTGTACTGCATATAATATAACGGGGATGATTAGTGACTTATACAGCGTGAGTTTTCTTCGTCGAGAACAAATCTCTGAAAAATTTGACAAAGCAAATTGAAAGCTCTGCTTCTCAATTGCCTACTCAGCCCAAAGTAACACCTGTTGGCAAGAGTTATCTTATTACTGACATCGTTGAAAGAGTTAATACTGGATCACAGGTAGACGAAGTCCTAAACAATCTCTACGGAGATGTTGTCAACAGTGACGTGGTTTCCAAGAAGCTGGGTCTGTTTAATTGTTGACACTTAGTATTTTGTCTTAACTGAGTTCACTGCAAGATCCATTCGACTCGACTCTATCGCTAATCTGGCGAATGCTGCGCTGACTTCGCGCGTATTATGGCCAATGATATCGATATCATCAGCATACGCCAGCAGCATAATACTTTTGTAGAATATCGTACCACTGCGTCTCAAATCAGCAGCTCGGATGATCTTCTCCATTATTAGGTTGAAAAAGTCGCACGATAAGGAATCGCCTTGTCTAAAACCTCGTTTGGTATCGAATGGAGGAGTAAGGTCCTTCCCGATTTTAACTGTGCTGCTGGTGTTGCTCAGTGTTATTCTGCAAAGACGAATGAGCTTTTCAGGAATACCAAATTCGGACAGGGTGGAGTATAGATGATTCCTTATTGGACTGTCGAAGGCGGCTTTGTAATCGACAAAAAGATGGTTTGTGTCGGTTTGTTTTTCTAGGGTCTTCTCCCAGAGTTGTCGTAGCGTAAATATCTGGTCTATGGTGTATTTGCGAGGTCTGCCAGCCACACTGATAAGGTCCAATCAGCTGGTTTAGGATGGGCTTCAGTCTTTTACATAATACGCTCGACAGAACCTTATATGCGATATTAAGAAGGCTTATCCCACGGTGGCGCAAATGGTGGGATCGCCTTAAACACTGAGGTTCCAATCATTTGGAATGTATTCTTCCGACCATATTCTGCATAGAAGCTCATTCATAAATGCATTTAAATAGAGCTTCGCCTCCATTCTTGAAGAGTTCAGCAGGTAAGCCATCGGCTCCTGTGGCTTTGTTGTTTTTAAGCCAAGCTATAGCTTTCAAGACTTCACTATGTTCGGGCAGCGGAACTTCAACGCTGTCGTCCAAAATTGGGGATTCCGGGATATCATCTCTATTGGTGGGATTGTTGTCGTCGTCGCCATTCAGAAGCCTAGAGAAGTGTTCCCTCCATATCATCAGTGTACTCTGGATATCTGTCACTAGATTCCCATTTTCATCCTTGCAGGAAGAGGCCCCGATCTTGAAACCATCGGCCAGGGGTATTATTTTTTCGAAAATTTTCGAACCTCGTTCCTGTCACCATGGATCTCAATTTTTTCGCACTAACGCTTTTCCGCTTCTCTTTTCTTTCACCTGAAAATGCGTCTCTATTCCTTCCTATTCTCTTTGTATCGCTCCTTAGCAGCACGCGTTACAACCTACTGCAGGGTGGCTTTGTAGGCGGCGTCTTTTTCGGTGGCGGTGGCTAGTGGCGTCGCGACACTCCTAGTTGTGCCACTGGTTTCGGCGAGGGCGATGATAGTCAATCACCTCTTCGGCAGCCGTACGCATAGAGTGGGAAATATATGAATGGAGGAGTGCTTTCTTGAAACAGAAGTGAGAGTCGAGTAGCAAAGTCTTCGGCTGTTCGTTTTGATTGCAACTTTTCAACGTCTAGCTTTCTCTGTGCTGGATTGCGTGCATCCTTGGTTGCGCACAGATGTGTACGCATCTTGGCTGTGACAAGATAATGATCCGAGTCTATATTGGCACCACGGATCGTGCGTGCATCTAAAACACTGGAAGAGTGCCTTCCGTCAATCAAAATGTGATCAATTTGGTTGCGCATCTTTTGATCAGGAGACAGGCAAGTGGCTTTATGAGAATTGAGATGCTTGAATCTAGTGCTACTAACGACCATGTTTCGCTCTGCGGCAAAATCAATCAGCCTCATTCTGTTATAGGAGGTATTGTCGTGGAGTCTGAACTTTCCGACTGTCGGACCAAAGATATTTTCTTTTCCCACCTTGGCGTTGAAGTTACCAAGCACGATTTTTATGTCGTGGCGGGGGCAGCGCTCAAAGTCATCTTCAAGGCGCTCGTAGAAACTGTCTTTGGTCTCATCGTCTTTGTCTTCTGTCGGAGCGTGCGCATATATCAGGCTTATATTGAAAAATTTTGCCTTGCAACGGGTTAGGGCAAGTCGCTCGTTCACAGGTGTGAATCGCAGGACATGATGCCGTAGACTCTTACTAACCACAAATCCGCATCCAAACTCGTGCTTCTCCGCATGGCCGCTGTAGAAGATATCACAGGATGCTTGCCGTGAGCAACCCTGTTTTTTCCATCGCATTTCTTGGATTGCAATGATATCAGCTTTGTATCTTTCTAAGATATCTATCAGTTGGATAGAGGCACCATCCCAATTAAGGATTCGGAAGTTCCATGCGCATATCCGTAAATCATTGTTAGTTTTTCATTTGCGGTAGTCGTCATCAGATTTGGGGATCATTTTCATCTTGTTTCTTTTTCGTTTCATTGAAATGGTTTTTTTAAGTGGTGGGCTTCAAACCCGACGCACAACCTTTTAAAGGCAGGAAGCCCGCCGCTCAGATTAGCCGCCAAACTAACGGTTGCTAGTTTGCCGTTTCTAGAGGACACCACGGAGAAGTTTAAGTCGATTCGAGACGATTTCAACATGGATAATGCTGGTCTCACCAGGTTGAGGCAGTCAGACACGTTGCTTTACGAAGATCGCCCCCCCTGACTCTCACGCGTTGCCTTGTGAGGATTGTCCTCCCACCGCACCTTTATTCATTTTTTATAATTTTAATCTTTGTTGCTCATGCATTTATTTAACAATTCTTAATTCTCAAACAAATTATAAATTAAAAAAAAAAAATAAACTCGAATTTCAATAAAAAACTTGGAAATTTTGTCTTATAGTAATTGAAAAAAGAAAAGAATTGTAAGAAGTAAGAATTTTTTGTTTTATACAGTGCTTTGCTATAAGTTTGTATACAAATGTGTTTAAGGAAAATATCGAAATGATAAAATTCGCGAAACTCACACTTTACGGCAGACCTTCGCTTGTGGTTTACTGGGTTCACATTCAAACACGCACACACAATATCAAACTAACGGTACTTACAAAGAGTTGTGATAAATTTAAATCAGTATTCTTAGCTTCACACACACTTTAACACAGATATACAGAAACACTCACGCATACACAGATATACACGCCTAAGCAGCTGCTACCATTTTTCTTATTTATTAAATATATTTCTTTCTTTCTTTTTATGTTTTTTTTTTCTTTTGTGAAAAACACTCTCCATGATTAAAGGCATAAATTTATTTCATATTAAGTTGGCATCACATGAGAAAAAAAGGCTTGTCTTTACATGCATTAATTTATTCCTCAGTTGTTATGGATATGGATACAATTGCGTGAGTCCCCCACCCCCCCACACTTCTGAAATCATCACCACAACAACAACGTAAAAAAACAAGAGTTCACTTTTGCCCTCTGCCTATAATGAGTAGGTTTTGTTGAATAATGCTTGAGAATAATGCGATTTTCATGCTGCATCCTTGCTTCAGTTGGGAATTTGAACAGGTATACAACCCGCAACAGCTGTTTCTTGTGCTTAATGCCCATTATCCGATGGTGCCACAACAGTCTCCAAAGGTAAATAAGTTATTTCACCATAATGTAGCTAATGTTACCAACAAAAAAAAAAAAACAAAAAGAACAAAGAAAAAAAAAACAAAAACAAATACATGAAAAATTACATCGAACAATGATTTTTTTTTCTCTCTCTCTCCCTCTTTGGGCTTAACCAAACTTCAGCCAAAATATGGAAATGTGCCAACGTTGCTATAAAAAGATTTGTTCAAAGGAACATGCCTTCTACGGTTGCTTGGATAGTATAAGAAAAATTATTATTAATGACATGAAATTCAGTGAAAAATGAATTCCCTTTATTATGTGCTTAAAAAATTCTTGGAATTAATTGAAGATATTTCGTTGAAGCTCAAACTGCAGCAGCTTTTTATTGCTGAGTGGGAAATGCTCAATAGGGGAGTAATGGAGAAGTGCCCCAATATTTACTTTAAACATACATTGTGTGACTCAACAAATGATTGTTTTACAGAAAAGAAAGCTTTAAATGTATGAGGTAACTTGAAAATTCCAACACATTTTCCTTTTGTTATTTACAGTTACTTCAAGTTTTCCTCATCAAAAGCAAAATCAGTTACATTTATATAATTTTTCAGGTTTGTGGATACAGCAAAATGCTTTAACTTAAAAAAAAAAATAGGATTTAAAAAAAATGGCGGATATAAACCGAAGAGAAAATGCTCTTTTAAAGCGCTTTCACGAGTTTTTATAGTAATTGAAGCCTCAAAAGGCTTTGCTCTCTGTCTATAAACAAAGGGTTCTACCGTTTGCGTCAACTATGGGTCATATTGCTGCATAACACCGACTATAAGTTATTTTCGGGCGTATTATCTTCAGAGGGAAAGATAAAATGAATGAAAAATAGTTCTCAATTCATTCAAAATTGTTTTATTTCATTTTTTTTTAATTTCGGAGCACGGAGCAGGCTTCGGAGCCAGCTGAGAGCAATTGAAAGCAATAGCTTATATGTACAGTAGACCGTACCACCTCCTATGCAAAAAAAAAAGTAAAAAGTATACCAGCCAATATGACGCATTTTTGCAAGACAATTACGAAAAAAATTTTTTTTTTTGAAGCGAAGCTTTTTACGCCTCGTTTTGCGATTTGCTAGAGTGAAATCAGAAAAAACGACACTTTTTTCCGACACCTTTTTTCTTAGAATTGATATTGTTTTTGCTTGCATCAATTGAACCAGAAAATGTTAAATTAAAAATAATTTCTTGCCCGTTGCAGGAATTGAACTCATGCCCGTCGGCTGATAGTTTAAAGCTTAAGCCATCGAACCAAAACCCTTTGGTGGTAAATACTGCTGATTTAATATCAAGAATTAACTAAAGCTATGTTGCAGTATATCAAAATAATATAATCTATTTATAGGAATTGTATTGGCTACAAGCCTTCATCTCATACAATAACTATTAGCCAATACACAATAACCACTATAGATTGTGTATTGGCTATACAAACAAGAGTACTAAAAAACACAAATGTTGCTTCTACTTACTACTAGATGTCGTTACGCTACAAACAAATTTAATGATTTTTGTATATTTATTCCCTACAACTGAACAGGAGGGCTGGAGAGGGTTAATATGTATTGTCAACCCCCATTATTTTTGCAAAGGGAACATTTTTCCCTTGAGGACCTATCCCCTCCGACCTCTCCTTACGGGTGCTCCCATACAAAAACGAAAAACTTTGTTATTTTAAAGTTTTAAATTCAAAAATTATTTTAATCGAAAAAAGGCATTAAATTCTCAAATCTTTGAAATTGCGAAAATGCTTCGCTTCTCTCGTGTGTCCAGTGACGCACCTGTGTTTTTTTTTTCCGCGGTCGCGCATTGACATATTTCTTCATATCTCTGGTGTTTACAGTCGGAAGGAGACCAATATGATCTCTATAGAGGTTATTGACCTCAGGTGCACCGTTCTAGTACTTACCCTCAAGATCTCAGTTCATCATCCTATCATCAGTATCATCCTAATGTACCATCCTAACAACAAAAAAATAAAGCTCTTAAAATATCATTAATCTTTTGCTCAAAAAGTATATCGATATTTCGCGCAGAACTATTTTTAAAAAATTTTTAAAAATTTTTGCCAAACGTAGCGCTCCCTTTTTCATTTTCATCATATCTTCGGTTTTAAAAGTCTGATCATATTGAATGACACATCGATGTTTTTGTCTGAAAGAAACCAATTATTTTTTCTCCCCCTACGACCCTTCGACCCCTACGTTCGGTAAAAAAAAAAAACTTTTTTTTTCGTAATTGTCTTGCAAAAATACGTAATATTCGCTGGTATACGGCGCACTTTTTGAAGCGAAGCTTTTTAAGACTCGTTCTGCGATTTGCTAGAGTGAAATCCGAAAAAACGACACTTTTTTCCGACACCTTTTTTCTTAGAATTGATATTGTTTTTTGCTTGCATCAATTGAACCAGAAAATGTTAAATTAAAAATAATTTCTTGCCCGCTGCAGGAATTGAACCCACGACTCACAGTCCTATCGTTTGTTGGTACTTTCCTCTAACCATTACTCTAAAACCCTTTCTTTCATTATTTTGTTGATTTAGTCATAAACATACCTAAAGCTATGTTTCAGCAGATCACTATAATCTATTAATTTAAGAAAGGATTGTGTGTTGACTATTCTTCAAAGGATTGTGTCTTGGCTAGCCAAACAACAAAGTAGCAAAAAACAAAACTGTTGCTTCTTCTATTCCACACTGTCATCAACAGCGTTCAGTAGTTTGGGTTATTGTTTGGGCATTTTTTTTTTATTTTTTTTTTATTTTTGCATAGCGCGAATGAAAAATTAACAATTGACCAAAAGTGCGTTGACAAGTGCTTTTCTAAGTGACAGAAAAAAAAATAATAATGATATATAATAAAACTTATTGGTGTGAAGATAAACGTGTGTTTTTTAGTTTACTTTGTTATTTTCAAGTTTTAAATTTAAAAATTATTCGAATCGAAAAAAAGCCATTAAATTATCAAATCTATGAAATTGTGAAAATGCTTCGCTTCTGTCGTGTGTCCAGTGACGCACCTGTGTTTTTTTTTGAGGTACGGTCTAATGTTAAGTCTGTGAAATAAGAGAATGTGCTGCATAATTTATCGAAACATTTTTTTAAGAAAATTTTTCTTTACATACATTCATTATACATGTTCCGAAGCCAGACGCAATCATATGAATAAGATATTTAATCACCACCAGTGTTAAGAATCGCTTGACATCTCCGCGGCATACTTTCCACTAAATTCTCGGCATATTCGACAGGAAGAGCTCTTCAAATGCGTCGAATTTCTTGGGAAAGCCGTTTTAAAGTATAGGTGAGTCTCCCTCGAAACTTCTGCTTGATGTAGCCCCAGACGTTTTCGATTGGATTAGCATCAGGCTATTGTGCAGGCATGTGACGATGCCTTTTTCGCGTTTCCAGTCGGTGCAGAGGCGACTGACTGCGGTGTTTGTGGTCATTGTCCTCCTGCAGAATCCAGACTTCGTTTTTGATTATGAATTGGCATTTGGCAGTCGGTAATAAAACCGTCTCATAAATTTTGACCATTCTGGCAGTATTAAGGTTCTCGGTAAAGAGGTGTTAAGTGCCGAAACCCTTTTTTGAGAAGCATCCATAAAGATGAATTTTAATGGGATGTTTAACGGTGTGCTAGACAAAATTACTTGACGGCGAAGACCAAGCACGCGGTACTATCGAATAACCCCAAACAGAAGATTCATCGGAGAAGAGTACGTTACTCCAATCGCGATCAATGTTTTCTGTTGCCCAAGCTATTCTTTTAGTAACGCGTTTTTCGGACAATAGTGATTTCTTCATTGTGCTTCACCATTTCAAATAATTTTCACACAAATGGTTAGGAATAGTTACGTGCGATATATTTAGACCTTTTTGCCTTAATTTCGCTTGCCCTTGACGCAAGGTTAAGCCAGGGTTCCGCGAAAACAAACTCACTATAATTTTTTCATCCTTTTTGGTCACGTTCCCTGTTGACCCACGATCGGGAAGGTCATCGATGTTTTTAGATGCCTTAAAGCATTGCACCCACTTCTGGACAAAAGCTTTTGATTTTTTCAAATACTTTGCCGTCACTGCATAGGACATTTTTGGTCCTTTTGGATGGTTGCAGAGGTAAACTGTCTTGTAGCGTTCTGCGTATGCAGCATTCTTTATGCCTAACACATTTTTCTGACAATTTTTCGACCACCAATTTAACTTTTTTACTAGTGCGTCAAGGGCAGAGGTTATGTCTACTTGTTGACAAAATTTCAGGGTTGCACTGCTTACCGAATGCGAATAATGCCGTACACGCTCTTGCTTAACAGACTGTTCTTGACTCCTATACGAGGGTTGTCTTTTAAGTCCTGCGCTTAACAATGGAGAAGTAGTGGTTAATCAGTGAAAATACTTTTATTGTTTTTCAAAGCATTTTTCAAGACGATTTTGCAAGACACTTTTGCATTTGTTTGAACCAAGTTTCGAAATAGTTTGCCACTCTGAAGTTGGTACCTCCAAAACCAGGTTTTTGAAGGCCTCAACAAGCCGTTCGGGCATAGAAAAACGCTCATCACGCAATTTGTTCTTAATGTGAGGGAACAGGAAGAAGTCATTGGGTGCCAAGTCAGGTCAGTAGGGCGGATAACCCATTAATTCCACGTTTTGAGTGTTCAAAAAAATTTTTCAGCTCAAACTGCTGATGAGTGGGAATTCGCATTGTCGTGATGGAGGATGATCTTACTTCGGTGGTTTGTTTTTCTCAATTCTTTGAAGCCTGCTGGCAAACAAATGGTTGTATACCATTCTGCATTAATTGTTTTCCGTTGATCAAGTGGTACCGTTGCGACATGACCAGTTTTTCTGAAAATACTGGCAACCATGTGCTACGTCCGTGGACGACAAACCTGGTCTAATAAGCCACTTATATTAATATATATACTATGCAGATCGTTCTCTCATTCATCCAACAGTAAAAATGCCGTATCCTTGGAAGAGTATGTTGAGAATCAGTGGCGATGCTGCAGATAATCTATTATTTTAAGTTTAATTGAGTATAGGGTTTCATTAAAAGATATAACATCTGAAACGGAATTGAAGTCTCCGCAAGCGCTTCTTAGTGGTTCATTTTGCAAGTAGTAATTAGTTCTGCAAAAGTTCATAAAAAGTAGCTCAAAAGATCTTCTTGGTCGAAGAGGAAGATTAAAGTAAATTTTACTCAGTAAGTATGGACTGTCAACAAATCCATGTATAAGTTGATAAATCCAGCAAACATTAAGCATGATTCTACGATTTCTTAGAGAAGGTAGGTTAACAAGCTTTAATCTATATACATAGGGTGGTAAGTGAATGTTAGTATGACAATATATATTGCGTAAACAAAACAAAAGAAATTGTTTCCGAACTGATTCTATATCGTCAATATAACACCCATATCTAGGACACCAGACAATTGACGCATACTCAAGTATGGGCCTTACAAGCGAAGTGAATAATGTTTTAGTAATGCAAGGATCATTAAACTCTTTTGACCATCGTTTAATAAACCCTAAAGTACTGTTTGCTCTGCTTATAGCTTTATTAATATGAATGTGAAATCGAAGTTTTGGGTCCATAGTTACTCCAAGATCGTCGAAAACTTCTAAGAACTCAAGTGTATAGTCACTTATTTTGTAATAACTTCGAGAAGGTTGTCTACGAGAAAAAGTCATGTGTTTGCACTTTTTCAAGTTAAGCTTCATGCAATTGATTTCACACCAGTCACAAAGATGGTCAAGATCGGTTTGTAAGAAACAAGAGTCTTGCTCATTTTTATATGACAGGAAAAGTTTAACATCATCAGCGTATAGTAAAATATTACTATGAATTACAACAGATGGTAAATCATTAATAAAAAGTAGAAACAACAGAGGCCCAAAGTGGCTTCCTTGAGGTACACCGGAAGTAACAGGGAACTCCTCTGACTTAACAAGGTTAAAGATAACACTTTGTGTTCTATTTAATAAATAAGATTCAATTCAAAGCACTAATGGTGTTGGAAAACCGAGAAGGGTTAGTTTTAAAATTAAGAGCTTATGATTTACAACATCAAAAGCTTTACTGAAGTCAATATAGATAACATCTGTTTGTAGACCTTTTCCAAAATTCTCAATAGTTTTTGATGCGAATTCTAGAAGGTTAGTAACAGTAGATTTTCTAGATAAGAATCCATGTTGCAATGGGGACATTAAAGATTTCACGCTATATGATAATTGTGAGGTTACAATAGCCTCAAAAAGTTTAGGTAGGGCGCTAAGCTTTGCAATTCCGCGATAGTTATCTATTAAAGATCTATTGCCGGATTTATGCAGTGGAATAATAAAAGATGATTTCCAAGCCAGTGGAAAATAGCAAGATTGCAAAGACGCTGTAAAAAGCAAAGTAATGGGAATTACAAGTTCTTCACCGCAGGACCGCTTTTATAAGATGTTTTGAGGTTTTTTAAGTAGGTTAAAACTGTATCAACATTAATTATTGGGGAGCAAATGTCACCAGGCTGCACATTATAAGGGTAACTAAAATTATCGTAAGAAGCAGATGAATAAGTGGTCTTAAAGAAATCTGCAAAAAGACTACAGATAGTAGAATCAACATCTGATTCAAATGTTTTATATTTCATAAAAGATGGATATGAATTTATCTTACGTTTAGTATTTACAAAGTTCCAAAAAGATTTTGCATCAGATTTTATGTGTAATTTAACTTTTGTTAAATATATATTATAGGATTGCCTGCATAACTGCCGGTAGTTATATTTAGTTGAGGTATAAGAAGCAAAATCACAAATGTTATGAGTTTTTTGATACTTTTTATAATATTTCAATTTTAAGTTTCTCAGCTTTCTCAGTTCTTTGGTATACCGAACAGGACCAGATATTAAAGAGGATTTTCTCTGTGGCACTGAAGTTAAAAAAACAATTATTAAGAGTACTGTTAAAGGCAAATACAGCAGAGTCAAGCGTTTGTGGTATTATTCTTGTGTTATTAATATTAAGTACAGATGACCAGTTGATAATTGACAAATTATTTCTAAAAATTACATAATTCGTTCTTTTAAAGTTAAACTCTAAGGCAGGATTTTGAATACGGTTTGATATAGATTGTTTAGGAAAATTCAGTGTGATTTCGATAGTTGGATGGTGTGCGTTTCAGGATACACAAGTGGATCAGACCTATTAACTGAAACAATATTACTATCATCAAAATAAATAAGGTCTAACAAGCGGTTGTTTCTATTATAGTGGCAGTTTATTTGAAAAAGCCCTTGGCTCGAAAGCTCATTAAAAAGTGAGTTATCGGATGAACACTCTGAAGATGGCAAGAGTACTGCAGAATTTTCAGTACGGCAGTTCCAGGAAACATTAGGAAGGTTGAAGTCACCCGTTATTGAAATGTGATCATAAGGCTGAAGTTGTGAGCAAATTTTATAAATCGACGCCAAATGTTTCCCATACACTTCAACACTAGAAAGTGGAGGTATATATGAACATGTGACATAAATTCTCAAAGTACCAAACTTTACAAGAACACAGCAAAATTCAATATCTAAAGACTCAGATATTAATATTTCTTGTGAAAAGTGAGAAGATTTAACGGCAATTAACACGCCACCACCATTGCAAAAATTACCAGCAATAGAGTTTCTATCTTTGCGGTATATATTAAAATTGTTAAACAGAATTTCAGTATTTAAAGTACTAGGTTTAAGCCAAGTCTCACTGAAAGCATAGATACATAATTCGTCACCTGTGTTGATGTGTTTCGGACCAACGCACCAATCGACACGAGCCTTTTTGTTTTTGAGCAACAGTAAAATTATGCGGTATCCAATGGGAACAAATCAAATGTATGCTTGTCCCACTAATGCCCAGAGATGATTACATCTCACGGTGTGTGTCACATGCCGGTCTGCTTCCTATAGTTCATGTATAGCACCGATGTTTTATGCCACAAGAGCCGTTCTTGGACGACCTTCACGAAATTCGTTTTGAAGAGAACGACAACCACGCTTGAACTCACTGAATCAACGTTTTACAGTCGCTGGGTATCGAGCTTCATCACCAAAAGCCGAACTTAGTTGATCGATGCATTCTTTTCTTGTCAATCTAAGTCGAAAATCGTAAATCGTCATCATTCGAAAATGTTCACGTGTTAATTCCATTTTTTTGCTGAAATACAATTTTCAAACCACTGTAAACAACACAATAAGCTCAACTACACCAAAATATTGGGAATAAGTTTATGTTAAATTTTCGAATTTTACTGTCAAAATTTATCTGGCAATGCTTAGTGTTGCTGAGGCGCAAGACTTAAAAGGCAGGCCTCGTATTTATTCAATCACTTTAACAAAACGTTTAAATTGTTATTTTGGCAGCCTTGGTAGCTAGTAGGTAGCATGCTTATCTGTCACTACAGAGGTCTCAGGTTTGAATCCCTGTCAAGCCATGATCCCACACCTTAACCTTTCTGGATTTCTTTCCTAATTTCTAATCAATTGAAATTGAAGTCTTTGTTGGTGGTAGAACTTGAACTGACTGAGCTAAAGGCATAACACTTCCAGTTTGTTTTACTTTTTACCCCTTTTACTTGTCTACCCCTTTCGTCCCACCAATCTATCTTCCCAGTTTGATGCAAGTCAGATTTGAGTGAATAGGTATAACACGTGAAACCTTGATTCAAAGCTGAAAATAACAAAAATAAAATAAAAATAAACAAAAATAAAAAAAAAACTAATAAAAAACCATAAACTTGTGAATCACTTTTGAATAAGCAAGCAATTGAAACATGATAATGATGCTTGTTACATTCACAAGTGCATAAAAACAATTTTCTCAATAAAAATCGTCTATCTCAACTTTATAAGAAAGAGCTTTGTCAGCTGTAAGCTTAGCATCTCAAACTGATGCCCTGTCACTCTTATCCGTAGTAGTCTGAAGATCTACCAATACATTAAATAACAAAATAAAAATGTTCTCTACCAATACTTATAAGACAAATATTTCCCCATCCATAGACATCAGGCTGAACTCCAATAGTAAAACCATCGTAGCAAAAAATCCCCCAACTCGTTCTCCAACAATTTTCCAATAAACGCACACGCAAACATCCAGTATGTACAACATCAGCTGAAGTTCAGCAAATCATGACATCAGGATTGTGATGGATGCATGGCAAAGCATTGCTTTCAAAATTTCAAAATGCATGCTTCAATTTAGTTAATTTTGGTGAATCATACACACAGCAAAGTGCGTCGTCGTACACAATCTTCTTGCCTTAGTGATGAATGTGTGAAAACATTTTCTGGTTTTAACCTAGCTTGCCAACCGCACCTAAGGCATATCTCAACTGGTTGAATTTGCAACTTTTAGCTTGACCGCTGACTGCAAACTGTAGTTTTGAACTAGAGCGTAAAATAGAAAAGAATTGTGGTTGAGGTCACTTCGAAAATGCATCTATCAATAATTTCCGCCTGAAATACTGGGTTGCATGAACTGCTTTTGGTTTCTATACTACGCTACTTGTGCGCCATTTATCAGCCAACTAAAAGAATCGACGAGGATAAAGCTGCTGGAATGTATGAATGCATTTTCCGGTTGTTGGTGTTGTCGAGTTGAAACATGTTAAAAAAATGTTCCTTATAATCTGATTGGGCAGCATGATTGATGAGGAAGTTATAGCTTAAGTAAAAGAACTATTTCCCATAAAATGTTGTGCAAAGATTTTCGTTGTATTTTTCAGCTTATTATGAAATAACTGCTTCCAAGATTTAGCCAATTTTTATGAAAATTGCTATGAGGATTCGTTTTAGTTTTGTGAATTGAACATTGGACATAATTGAGTATTTCATGGTAGGAGAATTTGAGATTTGTCCTCGTTTTAAACAAACGATATTATCATTGTTATCAACTATTTTTGTTACCAACGTTTCAACTATTTATTGAATGAGTTTTCTTTCCTTTTCCACTGGTATTTCAGAATTATTACCATATAAACCAGGGCTGCGGAGTCGGAGTCGGAGTTTGTAAGGATTTTTGGGTGAAAGAGTCGGAGTCGGAGTCGTAGAAAATGCACCGACTCCAGCTCCGACTCCGATAAAAAAAAAAATTATTACCAATTTTAAACGAATTTATAACAAAATCTTATACAAAAATTATTAACTTTTAAAATTATGTTAATATGTAAAGGGCCCTATAGACGAACAAAACTGGTTGAGCAAAACTGGTTGAGAAACTGGTTGCTGGTTGTTTAAAAAAGTCTTCTATTGGTATTTGAGGTGTCATTTCTAATTTTTTAATCAGTTAACCAATCTGTTGCCAAATATCAAAAAGTTTTAATTTTTTCGGTTTTACATCAACCAGTTGTTCATCTAGTTGATGTGTTAGTAGCAAAATTAGCAACCAAACGAAAAATGTTCATTGTAAAATCAATTCGTACGATGAGTTTCATGAGTGAACATTTAAAAAATATTTCAAATAAGTTTTCTGGCCAGTTTTTCTTATTAGTTTTCTTATAGATAAAAAATATCTATAAGTTCAATAGATATAAAAGGTGATTTTAAGCGTTTGCTTTTTGAAAATTAAAAAAAAAAAACAAAATTTGCTATAGTGAATGAAATATTTATTTGGAGCGATACATCAATATCTGTCATTTACTTTTTAAGGGTTTTTTCATGTTAATGTTGCCCCCGCGGCTACGCCTGAGGAGGTCCATCCGTAAGCTTCAATTTTGGCATCCTTTTTCCAACATTTCGACCAGTATCTCACCAATGGCATCTGTAATGTTTTCTTCCAGGACTGCAATTGTGGCTGGCTTGTCCCTGTACATGAGAGACTTCACTTAGCGCCACAAAAAAGTCACCCACAAGTGGGGTCAAATTACATGATCTTGGCAGCCATTGGACTGCTCCCAAACGTGAGATTAATTGCTCACCAAACTCGCCTCTCAATAGGTCCATGGTATCGCGTGCCATGTGGCATGTGAAACCGTCCAATTCATCTATTTTGACTATAACGTTGTGATTTTTATTATTTTTAAAAAAGAAAGGTCCAATGACGGTTAGAGTACATTGGCAGCTCTTGAATTACCTCTGGCTACTTTCCAGACCAAATTCGACAATTCTGTTTGTTAACGTATACATTGAGCCAAGAATGAGCTTCGTCACTAAAGACAATTTTTCGATAAAAAAGTCGATCTTCATCCAACTTTTCTAAGGCCCATTCACCACACAAACGACGTTAGGGTAAGTCACCCGACTTCAATCCTTGCACCAGCTGTATTTTGTATGGTTTCATAACGAGGTTCTTACGTAAAATGTCCCAGGAGGTCAAATAACACAAGCATAATTGTTGAGAATGGCGACGAATTGACATATCGCGATCTTCATTGACACTGCCCGATATTTAAATGAATTTGAATTACTTTCCTCATATTTTTAACTTCCTCATTTAAAAGATACATACATACAAGTTCTACGCATGAAAAAAATAATAAATTATTTTTAATTTTATGGTCGGAGTCAGAGTCGGAGTCGGAGTGGGTGCTTCAATATTTGGCTGAGTCGGAGTCGTGATTTTTCGAACCCTGATATAAACGTTTATTCAGTTTGAAACACAAAACTATATATTTTTCAAAAATGCACTTGACTTTATAAGTTCTCGTCAGAAAAGTTAACGGGCAAACTCAAACTGTTAATGAAAATAAATTAGAAACCCTTTATAACACAAATTAGGTTTTGCTACATCTCGCCTACATTTCCACATTACATTAGCATAAACTTTAATTTTTTACAAGTGGGACGAAAAGTAACATTTCTTTACATTTACGCGAGGAAATAGAAAGAGATATATATTCCTTCGCGTGACACATGGGGCCTTTCGTGTCCAAACGTTTTTTTGTTTTGATTATAGCTTTTTAGGGGGTGTATATAAGAGGATAGGAGTCACGGGGAAAAGGGAGAAAAGGATTGCAGTGATATGCTGATAATCATTGATGAGACTGCTTTTAACTGTGTTGTAATACGTAGCTATTGAATTTTTTTCTGGACACGAAAGACCCCATGTGTCACGGCAAGGAAGTAAAAAGTACATAAAAAAAGAGTTGTCTCTGTGGTGGACACACCTGTAGGTTTTGACGTGACAGTCCAAACTCTTGTTTTATCCGGATCCGGATGTAGGTGTTGATGTTGATGTTTATGTTGAAGTTGATGTTGATGTTGATGTTGATGTTGATGTTGATGTTGATGTTGATGTTGATGTTGATGTTGATGTTGATGTTGATGTTGAGTTGATGTTGATGTTGATGTTGATGTTGATGTAGATGTTGATGTAGATGTAGGTGTTGATGTTGATGTTTATGTTGAAGTTGATGTTGATGTTGATGTTGATGTTGATGTTGATGTTGATGTTGATGTTGATGTTGAGTTGATGTTGATGTTGATGTTGATGTTGATGTTGATGTTGATGTTGATGTTGATGTTGATGTTGATGTTGATGTTGATGTTGATGTTGATGTTGATGTTGATGTTGATGTTGATGTTGATGTTGATGTTGATGTTGATGTTGATGTTGATGTTGATGTTGATGTTGATGTTGATGTTGATGTTGATGTTGATGTTGATGTTGATGCTGATGTTGATGTTGATGTTGATGTTGATGTTGATGTTGATGTTGATGTAGATGTTGATGTAGATGTAGGTGTTGATGTTGATGTTTATGTTGAAGTTGATGTTGCTGTTGATGTTGATGTTGATGTTGATGTTGATGTTGATGTTGATGTTGATGTTGGTGTTGATGTTGATGTTGTTACTGGTGTTGGTGTTGTTATTATTGTCGTTGTTGTTTTTGTTGTTGCTTTTGCTTTTTTTGTATTTGATTCTCGCTAACTTTGCAATTAGTCCAGCAAAAGCGATGCATATGCGTCACATTAGGCGGTGCTCTGAGGGTCTCATGATACAGTAAATTTTTTGTTGTTTTTATCCTGTGCCCGAAGACCTCACCTTCATTTTCGTTCCTTAAAATTTACCGTTACGCTAGTAGTAACAGAGTAAAAATTCCATGCAACGTTTTTACATTGTTGCTGCATTTCTACTAAATTAAGCGGTTGTCTGCGTGGTGACATGGCGAAAAATGTATGTTTTTTATTTTCGTCAAGACGCCAATTTTTTGCTGTTGTTAAAGACAATTTACTGTAGCACTTCTACAGAGCGAGTAATAATTCTATGCAAGGATACTGCATATATTTTACATAAACTGCAACCTCTGCACATGACGACGTCATAATAATAATTTTTTTTTTTAAATTTTGTCGTGTCGCCGAATGCAAATCCTTAATTTTATAACATTTATAAATATACTAGCTGATACCCGACGCGTAGCTGTCGTAGCGGAAATGATTTCTATCTCTATCTCTATCTCTATCTCTATCTCTATCTCTATCTCTATCTCTATCTCTATCTCTATCTCTATCTCTATCTCTATCTCTATCTCTATCTCTATCTCTATCTCTATCTCTATCTCTATCTCTATCTCTATCTCTATCTCTATCTCTATCTCTATCTCTATCTCTATCTCTATCTCTATCTCTATCTCTATCTCTATCTCTATCTCTATCTCTATCTCTATCTCTATCTCTATCTCTATCTCTATCTCTATCTCTATCTCTATCTCTATCTCTATCTCTATCTCTATCTCTATCTCTATCTCTATCTCTATCTCTATTTCTATCTCTATCTCTATCTCTATCTCTATCTCTATCTCTATCTCTATCTCTATCTCTATCTCTATCTCTATCTCTATCTCTATTTCTATTTCTATCTCTATCTCTATCTCTATCTCTATCTCTATCTCTATCTCTATCTCTATCTCTATCTCTATCTCTATTTCTATCTCTATCTCTATCTCTATCTCTATCTCTATCTCTATCTCTATCTCTATCTCTATCTCTATCTCTATCTCTATCTCTATCTCTATCTCTATCTCTATCTCTATCTCTATCTCTATCTCTATCTCTATCTCTATCTCTATCTCTATCTCTATCTCTATCTCTATCTCTATCTCTATCTCTATCTCTATCTCTATCTCTATCTCTATCTCTATCTCTATCTCTATCTCTATCTCTATCTCTATCTCTATCTCTATCTCTATCTCTATCTCTATCTCTATCTCTATCTCTATCTCTATCTCTATCTCTATCTCTATCTCTATCTCTATCTCTATCTCTATCTCTATCTCTATCTCTATCTCTATCTCTATCTCTATCTCTATCTCTATCTCTATCTCTATCTCTATCTCTATCTCTATCTCTATCTCTATCTCTATCTCTATCTCTATCTCTATCTCTATCTCTATCTCTATCTCTATCTCTATCTCTATCTCTATCTCTATCTCTATCTCTATCTCTATCTCTATCTCTATCTCTATCTCTATCTCTATCTCTATCTCTATCTCTATCTCTATCTCTATCTCTATCTCTATCTCTATCTCTATCTCTATCTCTATCTCTATCTCTATCTATATCTCTATCTCTATCTCTATCTCTATCTCTATCTCTATCTCTATCTCTATCTCTATCTCTATCTCTATCTCTATCTCTATCTCTATCTCTATCTCTATCTCTATCTCTATCTCTATCTCTATCTCTGTCTCTATCTCTATCTCTATCTCTATCTCTATCTCTATCTCTATCTCTATCTCTATCTCTATCTCTATCCTCTATCTCTATCTCTATCTCTATCTCTATCTCTAAGTGGAACGACTCGTGTAAATTGATAACCAAATTTCGAGGCTATGCTACTTATAATTCCAAAGTTATTCGATATCGCAAATTTAGCTTGTATGGGCGGAGCCACACCCCCTTGTTCAATGACGTCTCAGTTTTCTAGTAGAAGAATATCACCCAATAGTAATTCCATACTGAATTTCGTTGTTAAACGACGTTTAGTTCCAAAGCTATCTGATATCAAAAATTTCAAGTGTATGGGCGTAGCCACACCCCCTTTTCCAAAGCCCATCCCAGTTTTATAGTATAAATATATCACCAAGTGGAAACTCCATACTGAATTTCATTATTATACTGCATTTAGTTCCAAAGCTATTCGATATCATAAATTTGAATTATATGGGCGGTGCCACACCCCTTTGGCCTATACTTGATAAATTTTGCTAGTCGAAGGACGCGACTAAATGGTACGCTCCTACCAAGTTTCATTGATGTGTGACTTATAGCTTGAAAGTTATACCGAAAATTTGGTCTGCTGAAAAAGTGCCACGCCCCACATTCAACGCCCATAAAATTTTACCTGTGGAACGGCTCTTGTAAATTAAGGTAGAACACCGAATTCCGATGCTATGCGAACTATAACTTCAGAGCTATTCGCTACCGTAGATTTGGGTTGTATGGGAGGTGCCACGCCCCCTTGTCATTTTCAAACAATTTTTTTTTAAAACCATCTAGAGAACGTACCCTACAAAATGGTATCGGCAGATTTTTTTTTTACCCAGCCGAACTCTCAAACACTCGTCACAAACAGATTTGACAACATTTTTTTATATATATAGATTTACACCGAGTGATAATTCCATGCAACGTCATTGCATGATTGGATCATTTTCAATCTTAGAACGGCTTTTCGCAAACAGCGCTCCCATGATTTCATGAAGTTTTTGTCCATTTTTTTCGTGAGGAATGGGTAGGAATCAGCCCTTAACCGTAGCACTTTAAAATTGTAGGTAATAATTCCATGAAACAAATTTGTAGGTTTGTTGTTTAACCTTTATGTCAACAGCAACATAAAAAAATAAATAAATAACTGGCTATTTCAGCCCTTGAAAGGACTTTGACCTAGCTTCTTATGATCAATTGTGTTGTGCGTGTTATTAAGTTTGTACACAATTGACCGAGAAATGGACCTACAGGCTTAACGCCGACTCCGAACGGCGATGAACGGAATGTTCTTATTCTCAAGAATCTTTACAGGGCATTTTTATTACTCTCTGAGGTTTGTCATTGTCTGCAGAGAGGTGGCGGCCATACAGAAAAATTATTTTAATTCAAATAATTTTCTGTCGCTGCTGGGGTTCGAACCTGGGTTTCCAACAGCAACATGACCGGCTATATTTTGCATTTTCAAATCGTATTTTTGAAACTAGCAATCGGATCGACTTGAAACTTCATGATATTCTCAGCAAAAGTATTTTACACCATATTACCAAGTCTGCATGAGATTGGACAATATGAGCAAGAGATATTGCCATTTTTCGATTCCTACCCCATACGTCAACACCTGCATACCCGGGTATGTATGTATATGAAAACGCATGCATTATGTGGATATAACTGAAAAGTAACTTTATTTTTTAAAAAGTTCATGAAAATAATGATAATATAATAAAATAATAAATATAAAATAAAAATATAAAAAAATAAAATCTGAATTATTATGTTTTAAAAACATTTATTGTGTTGCGGTATGTCAGTAGAAGGTTCAGCACACACGGGTCTTTTGCATAGTGTGCATGCTTTCTTTGTTGGGCGACGTTTGGAGCATAAGTAACAATTAACCCTTTGTTTTGATTCGTCCCGTGCTGTCACATTCTTCCTCCCTTCCTACTGCATCATCCAAAAGGAAGACAGTAATATTGTTGCTAAATCCAAATATGGTGGATTCCACTGCACGTTCTTTTGGAATAGCAAATTTTGAAGGACCGAATGTCCTTTTTTTTTTACTGTACCCACCATCGATAAATTGTTGTCCATCATGAAACTTTTTGCTAAATTGTAGCTAGTGAAGAAATTATCGCACATAATATTTCGTCCGATGCCACCAAAAAGATTGACGCAGAAACCCTTCACCACTCTTTCAACAACGTTTCTTTCCCGTTCACCGTTTAGATTTGCCCCTTCAATGGATAAGACGATACGGAGTCGCATACCCACCAAATTCCATATTTGGCGGGTTTTGATGGTATGTATTGTGTGAAACCAGTACCACCACGGTAAGCATACAGTTGTTCATCAACAGTGACGTTGGCGCCCGCTGCATAATTGCTACGTAGATTGCTGTTCAGTATCAAAAATATGTCCGATATTGCTGCTGCTTTATTATCAAATTCACTTTTTGTAAGGGCTTTCCATGTGTACTGTTCTCTTGTTGGGTTTTCTGAATTCTCAAGTGCATAGCATTGGTTTGCTTTTCTATTTGTTTCGCGAATAATGATGTCGCACATTTCATTAGACAGTATCAATTTGAACGTTTCTACAATGGACAGGCCTTCTGTTCTTCGCACTGGTCCATAGTTGGCAGATTTGAGTATGTTGTGAGTGCGGAATCTGCCAGCTTGTGATGGTGCAGCAGACCAAATTGTTCCATCTTTGCCAGTATATTTCCTCCAGTCTCACATGGTATCTCATCAAGTTCTTCGTCATATTCACTTTCGTCTTCTAGGTTAAATTCTGGTAACAGGATTTCTTCTACATCGGAGTCATCTAGAGTTACATCCTCTTCGTTATCGGTCCCAACCTCTTCAGGACCTAACGGCTCATCGTCACTATTTTCTTCTCGTAAATCTTCTAAATTCTGGCGAATATATTCTTGTTGTTCCTCATGACTAAGTGCACTAAGTTGTCGTGGAGTGAGCCATTCATCATCTGCCTTTTTTGCTTTTATAAATTTTGTTTCGTCGAGTAAAATATACTATTTTTGAATCTTTTGGTTTCTTGTCACAAACAACGATTGAAAATAATGACAATACTCACAAGCATAACTTGTGCCTGCCAATAAAATAATGTAACTGCAGAAAACTACAAGATATAACATAGAAAACGAACGCATGTGCAGATTAACTTTTATGCTTTCACACGTGAAAGCTCTTCCACTGTCACATTAAGCAGTCACGACCAGCGTTGCCACTTACAAAAATTTCATTCCATCAAATGTTTTCCAATAACGTACCAAAATTACTCTTAGCCTACCAAAAATGCAAAACACGTTAACAGTATTTTTAAATTGGATATAACTTTTATCAAAAACAAAACAAATAAATTTCATTTACAATGCTTAGTTTGTAAAATATATATAAGAAAAAAAAAAAAAAAAAAATAAAAATAACAACTCAGATACGATACGATATTTTGTAGATTATTTTATTCAAAATTATTTTTTGATTATCAACTGGAATACTTTTCTAATAAATCCTTAAAAAATAACATATTTCTCAAATCTATTTTCACATTCTTAAATTAATAATATTTTCCAAAAACACAACAATTGAATGTTCGGCAGTTTAAAAGAAATGTCTTGAATATTCACATTTCCCATGCAAAATGTATGAGCATACCCGGGTTGACGTACGTATAATTTTTCTGCTGTTGACATAAAGGTTAAGCCGCGTCTCACTAGTGCCGATGACGTCTTAAGTATTTTTGATATTTTTCTTAGAAGATCAAGGAACAAACCTTTTCTGTCGTATTATAAGTTTCCTTTTAGCACCTAAACTCAGTGAGTTACAGTCCTCTGTGCGAAAAAACGTAATGTTGTCCAATCAAAAAAAAAAAAAACTGAAACATTTTACCAACGTTCTCGAAACTAGCCGACCCTATTTTAAATGTAGTTCTACAATATTAAAAATTAGCTCGAAAAATGAAAAATATAATAAGTTTCAAATAACTCATGTCCAAATAAGCTTTATAAGGAATAAACAACTAAAAACTGAAGCCATTTGTTCCAAGAATTAGAGTGCTTTAATTTTTAATATTGTTAGACTTTTAGCAGTATTTTTGCTCTCTTACGAACTTGACATTTTGTGCAATGTTGCAAAGTATGAGACATTTTTGCCAATACTTCAATGTTGGCAGGCAACAAGGTCAACATTGAGAATTTATGCACGGTCGAAATATAACTTAATTTGCATTAATTTAAAGCAAAACTTTTGCAACAAATGGAATGGAATTTGCATGTAGCTAAACTTTTCTCATGATTTTCTATTTTCTAATGAAGCTTTCTTATGAAGAATAATCTTACGAATTGATAATTATGCAAAAACTTTAAGCATTCAGCCAAAAAATTATTTCTTTGCAAAAGTTTTCAGTCCCTTGTGCACGAGTGCATCTAGGATTTTATTCTCAGCTAATATGATTGATTGACTGATTGTTAAATGGGAATTGATTGATGAATTCTGATGTTTAAAATAAAGTTTTTATGCATACTATCGGAATTTCGGAAAAACTTCTTTATGAATAAGAAAAAAAAAAGAAAAAAAATCATGAGCTGCAAATAAATCTCAAAAGTTTATTATTGTTGGCATTTACAGCGCTGATTGCGATATGTTTAACATTTGCTCTGTGGCAGAATCTATTTGTGTGTGTTTGTTATTCGACAACAAACTGATAAACAATACATACATATTTACAAAGCCATTAGCAGGCAGCACATTTAGGCAGTTGCAACATCAGGCAACAAAAGTACATTCATAAATCATGCAAATAGTTTTCAAGTGTGAGCATGAGATCGACTGCGCAAATTGGCTTCCCCATAGTAAATGTTCAAGTGCCCTTAAAAATTGATTCTTTGCACTCATATATATGTGTGTAACAAGAAACCTATAGCAACAAACACACAAAATTCATGCATAAAAAAATATATTCACTCTTGATATAAGTTCCGGTGGATTTACATTCAAGCACTTATACTAAGGACCAGTCAGTGCTTTACTACAACATGCACAAATCCACTATGGAGAATTATAGCGCTTAACTTTGCCGTTATTCCATAAAACGATTATTGACGGTAAAATCTGCATAAAAGGCACACAAAGGGGGTTGAGGCTGGACAGAGAGCAGGAGAGAAAGTGGATAAGATTCCAACAAAAAAGCAACTGTTATTGAGCTATAATTAAAATTGCCGACCGGATATAAAAACTTTTCATTATACATTCAGCTAGTTGATTTGTTTTTCATATTTTACTTTATAAAAGCTTTTAAGCTATTAAAAAGTCGATTAAAAAAAAAAAGAAAGTGAATTTAGCAATTTTTAATTAATTTTTTAATCATTTAACGCCATTTGACATATTTGGCTATCGGGGCGTATGAGTAACTTTTGTTTCTAATTATCGCATGATATTAAATATATCATTAATATGCTGGTGTTGTTTTTAGTGCGTTATTAAAAACAAAAACCCTGTGGTTGCTGTTGTTGTGCTTTAAGCTCATTTAATTAGTATTTTATTTACACTTTAAACACAAGCCTCCACATGTTTTGCGTGGGGTATGACACTGAGTGGTGTGTTGAAAATATGTGCTAATGTGATTTATGTGTTGTTTTTTAAACTGTCATAAATATTGATGTATCGCATAACATAAATAAGTGATTTTGCTGTGTGTGACTCCTAAAAAAACAGTTACTTCATTGAGTAGAAATTAAGTGTTGTGTTAAAGTGTTTGTTTGTGTTTGTGTGAGGGGGCTGGACTGGCTTATCACAACATGGTTTTCAGTTTAAAAAAAAAAACAAAAAAAAAATAAAATAAAACAAAAAACTGTTTTTGAAATGAGTAAGCTGCTGAGGTCATTTGATAGGTATTTTTTTAGGTATTTTTTTTTCAAATCATTTTCAGTTGGCTGAATTTTCAGATGACTAAGATAAGATATTTACGAATTTTATCTTTTAATTCTGACTTAAAGTATTCGTAAGTCCAGAAGAAATTATGAATAAAAAAGCGTGAAAATCTCCCATTGTTATTCAACGTGTTTGCGTTAGTAGCCAAGAATAAAAGAAAAAATTTAGCTAATTCATGAAAAAATCAAGTCGAAATAAAATCAGCTTTTGAGGTCTATCATTATAAAAAGAGATTATTTAGTTATCACATTACATTAATTTTAAAAATCAAAATCTTGTAAAATTGAGAAGATAAAACACATTTGACCTGCCATTAAAAAAAAAAAAATCGATGAGGCTGCTATGACTTCTGCACAGTTAATTTTTAATTAATCATAGACATTTTGCCTAAAAGCTTTTGAATCAAAGCGATAGGGCTGTAGTTAATAACATCATTCCTGTAATATTTTTTATAAACTGAAATAATTTAATATTTTTTAAAAAAAAAAAGAATATAACTTTTGTTCAATATCAATATCTTAATATTTCAATATGTATTTAATAACAGCCCTAAAATTGTACTCTTTGCATTAACACTGCGACAGGAATTCCATTCCCAAAATCTTCATTTAGCGAGAAAATATAATTTAAAATATCCTCTGAGGTAAGAATTTAAAGAGTCAACAGATACTGGGGTATGTATTCAATTATTTAAAAACACAAAGATTGGTAGACAGCCACCATATTATGACGGGGTCATCTCTCAAGCCATTGTGGGTTTTGAAAGATGGAGGAATAATATCAGATTTCTTATTAGTATTTATAAATTCCTTGATTTGTAAAAATAAATTCCTTGTGTAGTAAAATATTCCAAGCTAATTAATATCTAAATATTAATGATACAATGCCGCTTAGCTATTTTCAAATTTCAGAAGAAAGTTTGTCGGTTTCTAGGTTATTGAGTTTAAGAAATATGGCAACTGACATATTTCTTCCATGCCATATTCTATTTGGTACATGTTCATAATTCTTTTTTTTTACAGAGATACGCAGAGTTAACATAAAATACGGCTATACAGAACGGTTTCAGAAACACACATAAGAGAGTTCCAAATAAAAAAATAATGTTTTATAAATAAATCAAATTAATGGAATAAAAATAAAATTAATGGATTCATCATGTGTTATGTCCTATCATGTGTTCATATATAACATTAAATTTGTTATGAACTGATAGATCTAGCTTCTCAAAAAAAGTAATAAAAGTAAAAGGAAAATTCATGTTATCCTTTTGCTTGTACGTAATTTTGTGTAATCCTTATCCTTCACCTTAACCTTAGCATTAACCTTAATCTTAACTTTATCCTTATCCTTATCCTTATCCTTATCCTTATCCTTATCCTTATCCTTAACCTTATCCTTATCCTTATCCTTATCCTTATCCTTATCCTTATCCTTATCCTTATCCTTATCCTTATCCTTATCCTTATCCTTATCCTTATCTTTATCCTTATCCTTATCCTTATCCTTATCCTTATCCTTATCCTTATACTTATCCTTATCCTTATCCTTATCCTTATCCTTATCCTTATCCTTATCCTTATCCTTATCCTTATCCTTATCCTTATCCTTATCCTTATCCTTATCCTTATCCTTATCCTTATCCTTATCCTTATCCTTATCCTTATCCTTATCCTTATCCTTATCCTAATCCTTATCCTTATCCTTATCCTTATCCTTGTCCTTATCCTTATCCTTATCGTTATCCATGTCCTTGTCCTTGTACTTATCCTTGTCCTTGTCCTTATCCTTATCCTTATCCTTATCCTTATCCTTATCCTTATCCTTATCCTTATCCTTATCCTTATCCTTATCCTTATCCTTATCCTTATCCTTATCCTTATCCTTATCCTTATCCTTATCCTTATCCTTATCCTTATCCTTATCCTTATCCTTATCCTTATCCTTATCCTTATCCGTATCCGTATCCTTATCCTTATCCTTATCCTTATCCTTATCCTTATCCGTATCCTTATCCTTATCCTTATCCTTATCCATATCCTTATCCTTATCCTTATCCTTATCCTCATCCTTATCCTTATCCTTATCCTTATCCTTATCCTTATCCTTATCCTTATCCTTATCCTTATCCTTATCCTTATCCTTATCCTTATCCTTATCCTTATCCTTATCCTTATCCTTATCCTTATCCTTATCCTTATCCTTATCCTTATCCTTATCCTTATCCTTATCCTTATCCTTATCCTTATCCTTATCCTTATCCTTATCCTTATCCTTATCCTTATCCTTATCCTTATCCTTATCCTTATCCTTATCCTTATCCTTATCCTTATCCTTATCCTTATCCTTATCCTTATCCTTATCCTTATCCTTATCCTTAACCTTATCCTTATCCTTACTTTCTTCTTATTCTTATACTGATCCTAATCCTTATCCTTATCCTTATCCTTATCCTTATCCTGATCTTTATCCTTATCCTTATCCTTATCCTTATCCTTATCCTTATTGTCATCTTTACCCTTATCGTTATCCTTATCTTTATCCTTATCGTTATCCTTATCCTTGTCATTTTCCTTTTTTTTATTCATGTCCTTAGCCTTATACATGGTTATCCATTTCGGGTTTTGCAAAGTGGCCATGGGATTTGGCAGTTGGATATATTGGCCATTTCACAATTTGGAACGTTTTATCACCGAACTACTCGTTAAAAAAGTTAAATTGATTGATTTTTGTCAAATGTGGATTTGTCGAAGCAAATTTGCTGCAGCGATTAGGCCCATTTCGCGCTGATGGATACGCGAGCAAGCGAAATTGCCGTGTATCAGACTCTGAAAATCCCCAAGCTATTGCAGAGAAGCCATTGCATCCGCAAAAAGTTACTGTCTGGTGTGCATTATGGTCTGGTGCTGTTATTGGTTCGTATTTTTTTTAAACGATTAAGGATTTACAGGTAAAATCTGGAGGGACTTAATTCAATTGCAGCCGTAGTTTGAAAGATATCGACTTGAAATTTGGTGTGTGAGCTTTTACTGTTTATTTTGAATTTATGTAAAAAGATCAGCTAAATCGGACAAAAACTACTCCCACCTCCCATACAAATCCCCTTGTTTTTGTTTGAAAAAATTCTAATATTAGTTGTAATACCAATTTGAAATAAGAGAGCTACTGCCAATAAGAATAAAAACCAAAAACAATCATTGTGCATTCAAATAAAGATGTTAAAAAAAATAAATAAATAAATAACTGGCCATTTCAGCCCTTGAAAGGACTTTGACCTAGCTTCTTATGATCAATTGTGTTGTGCGTGTTATTAAGTTTGTACACAATTGACCGAGAACCGGACCTACATGCTTAACGCCGACTCCGAACGGCGATGAACGGAAAGTTCTCGTTCTCAAGAAGCTTTACATGGCATTTTGATTACTCTCTGAGGTTTGCCATTGTCTGCAGAGAGGTGGCGGCCGTACAGAAAAATTATTTTAATTCAAATAATTTTCTGTCGCTGCTGGGGTTCGAACCTGGGTTTCCAAAGTTCTTTGACATAGCGGCCACGCACTTTAACCAACTACGCCACGGACGCCACAAATAAAGATGTTATTTGTTTAAATTTCACTTTTTTGTTTATTTTGCATAGTTTATTTATTTTTCAAAGAAAAACGTAAAATGGTATAAAGAAGTTGTAAATTTAGTCTGAACAATTTAGAACATTCTTCGAAAGTTTGATGATCCGATAACAATGCAACCACTTCCGTGGATAAAGCTCCGGGTGTAGTAATAACGTATACTACATATCAATGGGTCGGATGAAATAAGCAGCCTGTGTATTAAAGTAAAGTTCCTTCGCGATCAATTCGCGTTTTTAAAAAAAGACAATAAGTTTCGTTAATACAAAACGTCTTTATTTGTTTCGAGTCGTCAATCAACTGATTGTTACTTTTACAGTTCTCTTAATTCTACCTTATGATACATATATTATTTTATATATTTTAACATAGATGAGAGACAGGTGTACATATGTGTGCAGCGCTGCAACAGTCAGCGCTGCCAAAATAAATGCAAGCGAAGCTTTTAACCGAACTAAATATTGCATTTTATGGGAACGGATGTCGTTCAGACAAAATTAGCTGGAATATATTGTGTTGCGCAAACAATTATTAAGAATTGTTGAAGACGATTATTAATAGTTGTTTGTGCCAAAAATTTAAGTAAGCGTGCTTTCAAATTATATGTATGGAATGTGCGGGTTGTGCTGAGTCTTTATGTACTGAATCTATAACTCGCCCACCTTTAGTCCGAGACTCCGGCGAGGTCAAAGAACTTGAGAAAACGTATGACTTGTTTTTCTTGAACTTTATAATTATAAGAAGTGCAATGAAAATCAAAGCGCTAAATGTTATAGATGGTATATTCGAAGCTGAATATTTTATCCAGTTTTTATTAATATTTTCATCTAATAGTTTTCTTGTATTTTTTATATATTCCAATTGCAATTCTTTATCATTTTCTATGTTTTCTTTTATTTTTTCCGTTATATTTATTCTAACATATGGTAACATAACATTGTCTCTCATCTTAATAAATGTATTCTTAAATGTTATGTTTCTAATAGTAATTTTACAATTCTCAAACCTTATAAGGCTGTTTTTAAATAATTTCAATTTTTCATCATTACAATTTTGTATTATATTTGTATTTTCCATATTTTTCACAATAATTAGTCCTTTTGAAATTTCTTTTATAGTTTCTTTATTAAATGTTTCAAATTTACATTTTGCTTCAGTTACTTTTATTAAATTACAAATACATTCGTCTTGAATTGGATTTAGATTGATTTTGAGATTATCTTTTACTGTTTTATTAAAGACATTTTTATTATCATCTTTAAATAGCTTGTTTCTTGTAACGATAAGGTTTTATTATTTGTATTTGGGATTGGTTCTATAATTATGTTTGAGAAATATTGGTTCGAATACGATGGTAAGAGTATTACAATAACAATTTGATTTTTATAGTAAGCTACCGAAATTTTGATATCCTTTAACGCTTCAATATCTGAAATTAGTTCCAGTTCCTTGTCTGTCAAAATATTTCTAGAGAGTATGTTTAATTTGCTTGTTAGGATTATTTGTTCTATATCGTCGATATGATTACGGAGTAAAGTTATGTCGTAGTTTAATTGGTAAATGTGGCGAAATATGTCTAGTTCATTTTCCAATTGATTTGCGTATATAGATAGTGAGTTTTTTATTTGATTTTGTTGATTGTTTATATATTTTGTAATGTTACTAATTTGGTCGGATAGTTGGGTATTTATGGATATCTGTTTGTTAGTCTCGATTATTAAGTCGTGGTTTGATTTTGATAGTCTTTCAATATTTTCTTTTATAAATTCCTCGTCATCGCTGTCCATCGTTCCGGTAATTACTTTAAGTCCTTTTCCTAGTACGTTAATTAAACCTCTGGTTTTCCTTATATGTGGTCTGAGTCCATTTATTTTTAATTGGAGTAGGTTAAAATTATTTAGCATCGTAAGGAATGCTGCATCGTCTTGTTTTACCTGTTTTTTCAGTGTGTTTATGTTAAAGATAATATTGTCCCTATTAATTTCGAATTCGGTTATATTTATTATGTGTAGGATTTTTTCGTAATCCTTTATTATCCTGGTCTGTCCTGTTTTGATAGTTATATAACCATTATTTTCGTTCAGGTTCTGTATTTCTATTAGTTGTGTTGTTGCTAGTATCGGAATAGTTATTCCTAAGAGTGTTCGCAATGTTAGTTCCATCTTCCTGAAAATAGTTAGATAGTTGGGTCTTAGTTAGTTTAGTTAGTTCTGATAGTAGGGTTGTCGTTGTTTTGGTATGTTTTGTTTCTTTTAATATGTGATTTATAGTACTTGTGCCCTCTTGGCGTGATTATATGTTCGTTGTCTAGTTCTTGAGCAATTATTTTCCTAAACTTGCGGTGATTTTTGCCACCTCTCACTTCTTTTATGAATTGTTTACCTAATTTAATATCGACATCCTCTCGATTCTCATTCAATTTATTAATGCATTTTTCCTTAAATTTTATCATTCTTTCTCTTATCAGGGGGTACTCGTTATGGTCGATATTTCCGTAGAGGAAATCGATTGGTTTCTTACCCGTTGTCGAGTGGATTGTGTTATTGTAGTAGTTAATAATTTTATATAATTTCTCGTCTACAGTGTCGGTGTCTGTGTTTTCATTGTGTCGTAATAGTCTTAAGTGTTCGTTTATTGTATTGTGTAGGCGTTCTATGTCGGAATTAGAACTGTGGTTGTTGTTTGAAGTGAAGTGTACGTCAATGTTATATTCCGTGAAAAAGTTCTGTAACGGTATAGCTTTGAATCCCAATTCGTTATCTGTTATTATTTTCTTTACGTTTCCTATTGAACTTGTATATTGAAGAAGCGCTCTTTTGAGTTCTACCCAAGATCTATTTGCTATTCTGATAGCTTGTGCATGTTTGCTAAATTTATCGATAAACGTTAGGAATAAGCTTTTGTTAATGCTATAAAATACGTCTACATGTATTATGTCTCTAGGGTTATTTGGGGTTTCGGTTATTTTAAATTTTTGTACTACTGGTTTTCGTTCATATTTTTCTGTATTACATATGTCACAGTTGTTAATAAACTGCGTAATTCGTGTTTTTAGTTGTGGGTGGTATATTTCTTCTTTAAGTTGATTGAAATTTTCATTAATGCCTCTATGGTTGTTTTTGAGATGTTCTTTTTCAATGTATGTCGCAAGTTCGTTTTCGTCTGTAATATCTTTGAGCAATTTGGAACATAAAACTATTTTAAATTTGGTATTATTATTGTTGAAAACTTCCTGTACTACTTCGGTAAAGTTCTTTTTAAATGATTCGTCATCAACGAAGACTGCATTTGTCTTACCATTATCAAAATGGTTCTTCACTAATGTAATTATCAAACTTCTATCTAACTCTTTAGTTAGTATAGTTTTTCTTTTGTTTCTAAAGATCTGTTGGTTTTTAATTTTCATCGATCCAGAAGTTATTTTCTTAATAATTATTTGTCGAGTATAAAAGTTAATCGGACAGTTCGCCTCAATTAGTAGGGGGTTAGCGGTTTCATTATGGTTTATAATTACACGAGAAAGTGCGTCTGCATTGCCATTCTGCACTCCTTTTTTGTATTTTATTTCATAATCATATTCCGCTAATCGGAGTCGCCACCTTACTAATTTTGAGTTTGGCTCTTTAATTGAAAATAGCCAGGTAAGCGGTCGATGATCTGTTTCGATAGTAAATTTTCTACCAAATAGGTATGGTCGGAAATACTGTGTTGACCAAACAATTGCTAGTAGCTCTTTTTCGATAGTACTGTAATTTTGTTCATGGTCGTTCAATGTACGACTAGCGTAACAAATCGGATGTCCGTCCTGCGAAAGGATAGCACCAAGGGCATAATTACTTGCGTCTGTTTGTAGCGTGAACTGTTTATCGAACTCTGGATAGCGTAAAATAGGATCGTTCATAAGTAATAATTTTAGTGTTTCGAAACTGTTCCTATATTCAGTGTCGTTAATATTTACTTTCATCATATCTTTCTTTAGATATTTAGTCATTGGCTTGGCTATTTTGGCAAAGTCCCTAATAAATTTCCTATAATACCCAGTGAGGCCCAGGAATTGTTTTATTTGTTTTTGGTTTTCAGGCAATGGAAATTTCTTCACACATGATACCTTTTCAGGGTTAGGTTTAATACCGTCCCTCGTCACGACGTGCCCTAAGAATTCTGTTTCTTGTTTCAGAAATTCGGATTTATCCAGTTGAACTTTCAGATTCATATCCTTTAGTTTCTGGAAGACTTTCTTGAGCGATTCTAAATGTTCTGTTAAGGACGTAGAAAACACAATGATATCATCTAGGTATACTAGACATATCTTATTTATGAATTCACCAAGGACGTTGTTCATTAAACGTTGGAAAGTGGCTGGGGCTGTCTTCAGCCCGAATGGCATACGAAGAAATTCGTAGTGGCCACCCTCAACGCTAAATGCCGTCTTTTGGATGTCCTTCTCGGCAATCTCAATCTGGTGGAAACCCTTAGCCAGATCAAGTGTGGTGAAATATTGACACCTACCGAGCTTTTCTAGTATCTCGTCGATATTAGGCATTGGGTAACGATCATCTATCGTCACCTCGTTTAATTTCCTGTAGTCAATGACAAGTCTCCACTTGTTTTGACCGCTTGCATCCAGTTTCTTTGGGACTACCCAGACCGGTGCAGAGAAAGGTGATTGGCTATGCCTGATAATGTTTTTGTTGAGCATTTCATTAATTTGTTTCTTTACTTCATTTCTATGTATATATGGGTATCTATATGTTTTAACTGCAATTGGGGTATCCTCAGTCGTTCTTATTTCGTGTTTAATTCCATGGGTGAAACTGAGGTCGGACGATTCGTCGTAAAAAATCTTAGAGTACTTTTTTATTATTGGTATTAACTTTTCTTTTTCTTCAGTGTTTAAGTGTTGCAGTCTGATTTGATCTAACAAGGATTTATTTCTTATTCTTTCATCATTTTCATCAAATGAATATATGCAGAAATCTTTATCTGTAACTTGGACGCATTCCTGTGTGCTAATTATAACGTTTTTCGATCCATCATTTTTAATGTGTAATTTTCCATCAACCTTGTAATTATTGGCCTCAAATACACCCTTCATGAGTTCTATCTCATTATCATGGCTAGATTTTCCTTCCATATAAACTAAGCCTTCCTTGCAAGTAACTGGTATTTCAATATCAAAAACTCCTTTATTGATGAAATAATTTTTACTCTCATCCTTTGTTAAAAATTGTAATTCTAGTTCTTTTTTGCCTATTTTTAATTTTTTCTCTTTTAAGTCAATTACACTTTCAAGTGGGATTAATATATTATTGCCTATCAATCCGTCATAACCATCATGAAATTTGTTCACTAAAAATTCTAATTTAAAATTTAAATCGCCAAATTCTTTGAAACAAGGGATTGCTATTTTTTCTTTAATCTGAATGATATGCTTTAATGTTTGTATATTCATTATACCTGTCGGAACGTTCCACTTGGGATCACATAATCCGGGATTGATTATGGACTGGGTCGCTCCCGTGTCTATAACGAACTTTAACGTTCCTAACTTTGTTTTTATTTTTATAAATGGTAAGTCGTTCCGGAGGCAGGTGGGGGAAAATTTAGGCATGTCGAACCTACCTCTATTTTTCCTATCTCCATTGGCTCTACGGGAGGCAAAGGAGGGTTATTATGTCTAGTATCAGTTGTATTTCTTTCGTAGGGGTTTATATTACCTCGGTACTGGTTGTTCGGGTAATTATTTCTATAGTTGTTTGATTCGAAGTTATTGCGGTTATAACTATTATGACGATTGTTACGATTAGTATTCATGTTATTATTGGGGTTATTTTGGACATTGTTGTTATAGTTGTTAAAGTTGTTATTGTTATTGTTATTGTTACGGTAGTTTCTATAATTGTTCTCATTTCTGTCATGTCGGTTATTGTTTTGTCGTTTATGTTGTGGTTCTTCTGATCTTTTAGTTTGTTCATTATGTCTTCTGTTTTCTAACTTGAACGGATTAAAGTAAGCGTAGTTCGCTTCATGTAGTATATTAATGGCTTCTTCTAATGACTTCGGATCTCTACAGTACAAAATGGACCTCATTGGTTCGGGCAATTTGGTTTTATACGTCTGAAGAGCGGCTTTTATGTTTAGATTGAGGGTTTGTTCGATCTCTTCTTCTGTTGTAGCGTTCGTTAGTTCCATTCTGGTTTTTATGTTCAGTCGTCTTAGGATGAATTTTAAGTCATTGTAAAAGTCCATGCTATGATTTTTAAAATTAAGTCCTCTCATTTCGTTGAAGAGTTCGTCTGTCGACCTTCTATCGCAAAAATTATTTAACAGGATTGTTTTAATGTCTTTCCAAGACACGGCGTTGCTATCGATTTCAATAGCTTCTTTCGCTTTTCCTTTCAATTTTGACTTTATTATATCTGAGAATATGTTCTGTGCTAATGTGTCGTACCTTGTCAAAAGAGGGTAGATCCTGTCTACTAACCCAACAAATGTTGGTAAGTCATTTATTTGTCCGTTATATTCCGGAAGTCTGTCGAGATATTTAAGGGGGTCTATTGTTAATTGAGCTGGGATAGTCATTTCGTCTGTTTCTAATGCTGAGCTATTTCTTGTTAAAATTTCTCCTCGTATTGATATTTCTCTATCAAGACTTTCAATTACTCTTCCTAATGACTCAAATCTTTCTTCCATAAATATATGTAATTTTGCTTATCAATTGATAACATAAAATAGTATAATAACAGTAATAGTAATATTGTGGTAGAGTATAATATATAGTATAAAACTTGCGTTGATCTTTCTGTGGTTTTATTTGTTCCAGCGGAATTCTGGTGTTGATGTAGTTTCTCCCTTCGGAATGCAGCAAGTATATATTTTTGTAGATGGTGAGATTTTTGTGATGAATGATTCAATCGTTAATCTTCCTTCGCTTGGATTTGTTCTAGCGGAGTTCTGGTGTTGATATAGTTTCTCTGTTCGGAATGCAGCATATATGTAATTTTGTAGGTGGTGAGATTTTTATGATGTTTGTTTCTTTTCTCTTCTTTTTTTCTTTTACAGTTAGTGAGTTATTCTGTTGTGTTTGTTTAATTTTTGTTTTTTACAGTTTTCAAATTTCCTTTTAAAAATTGTTATGCAAAGTTAATTTGTTTTCAAATTTCCTCTTAGAAATTTTTATGCGCAGTTAACTAAAATTTCTTTTAAAATTTTTCACTGAACAGTTTTTACAAACGAAAAATTTTATAAACAGTTAATTTGTTTTCAATTTTCCTCTTAGAAATTTTTTATGCACGGTTAACTAAAATTTCTTTTAAAATTTTTCACTGAACAGTTTTTACAACAAAAAAAAATTTTATAAACAGTTAATTTGTTTTTAAATTTCCTCTTAGAAATTTTTTTTTTTTTTTTTTTTTTTTTTTATGCACGGTTAATTCGTTTCCAAATTTCCTCTTAGAAATTTTTATGAACGGTTAATTCATTGAAATGAAAAAAAAGTTTCACAATTTTTATTGAAAGGATACTTTTTCCGTGTATCCCATCCTCGTCGCCAGTAAAGTTCCTTCGCGATCAATTCGCGTTTTTAAAAAAAGACAATAAGTTTCGTTAATACAAAACGTCTTTATTTGTTTCGAGTCGTCAATCAACTGATTGTTACTTTTACAGTTCTCTTAATTCTACCTTATGATACATATATTATTTTATATATTTTAACATAGATGAGAGACAGGTGTACATATGTGTGCAGCGCTGCAACAGTCAGCGCTGCCAAAATAAATGCAAGCGAAGCTTTTAACCGAACTAAATATTGCATTTTATGGGAACGGATGTCGTTCAGACAAAATTAGCTGGAATATATTGTGTTGCGCAAACAATTATTAAGAATTGTTGAAGACGATTATTAATAGTTGTTTGTGCCAAAAATTTAAGTAAGCGTGCTTTCAAATTATATGTATGGAATGTGCGGGTTGTGCTGAGTCTTTATGTACTGAATCTATAACTTATTAACTCGTAATGTTTTCCTAGTGTACAATTCTCGGTTATTTCGTTCATCTGTATTTCTGGACTCCAGGACTTCTTCGGGAAAATTGCCAATAGGCAGAATTCAGAAAGAGATTATATCCTTTCCATGGTACAAAATTATATGCACAGTTATTGACATGTTGAGCCACGAATAAATGGACATATAAAATTGTGTGGTTTCTTTCGTGTAGCATTGAAAAGCATTTATATTAATGGAGTACCCACTTCCTATACACGTAAGTATTGTGCGAAACCTTTTGACAAGATGAATATTTATACCAGTTATCTCCGATGTTTTTTTCTGTGTCTTTAAAAAATCTCCTAGCAGTGTTGCCATCATTTGTATGCCAGTTTTTTTGTTTTGGCATATCCACTAAAAGGCTCATTTCATGTTTAATTTTTTTTCATTTCCTTCTTCCTATAAGATACTTTAACTTTATTTTGACAATAGATTTTTTCCCTTTGTAAATGTTGAGCATATTTGAAGATATACCAACGATCTCGAACGAAAAAATACTTTCGTCTGACAAATTTTCCTCAGTAAATTTTTGTTTGTACTCGTCCAGAAGTTGATTAAACGCAATTTAAAACAGATTCAAGTCCTAGAGACTTGATGTTCCTTAACCAAACATCAAATAGTGTGTCCCGCGATATTTCACTCATGGTCAAAAATGTGGCCTTTGTGCAAAATTTTTGCAAGTTTTTTTTCTTGAGATCAGTTTTGGGACTTCACTCGCTTATCACCAATATGGTAAGAACGTGGAACACAGTAGAATATAAAAGTTACAGTATATGAAACATATGCAATTTGAAAAAATTTTCTTACTTATAAGCTGATTATGAAGTAAATGAAATAAAATATTCCAGCGCAAATATTAAAAAAACTTTATTGAAAAACTTATGCTCAAACTATTTATAATTTAAGAAAAAAAACTTTTTTGAAAACAATGCACGTACGACTTACTTCTGATCGCTTCAAACTTGCGAATTTATTAAGCAGTCAAAATTGTTTTGACTCGCTTTTCAATAGCACGTGTTTGATTACCGTTATTTCCATGATGTTTTTATTTTAATTCTGTTTTGTGTTGATATTTGTAACAAAGGGACATTTTTCTAACATTTACTCAAAAATCATTAAATTTTAAGCATATTTTTTTTTTGCATTAAGTCCCTCCAGATTGGCAAAATCTCACACTGTCCGTCGTCTTATGGCGTTACAAATGAGTTGCCACGCTCCTTTTTCTAATGTTCACAATTTGTTTTCAGCTAGATAAAAATATGAGAGAAACGTGATTTCTTAGGTCATTTAGCCCTCGGGTACATGAGCTAGGTCATATAAAAAGTTCGAGGTGTCACGCCCCTATTTCAATATTCAAAACTTCTTTCAAGTAATAAAGATAATAATAGTAAATCGTTGCTTTATACAAAGTTTCCGTGCACTGACGCATTTAATTCAAAAACTAAACCAATAAACTGTTCGAGTTGTATGAGAGAAGCCAAGAGGCCAATTTAGTTGTTTTACAGCACATGCTGAAGTTGGGTTCATTTTAAACACTTTTTACCTAAATTCATTAAAATATGCTGATCAGCTCAGGAGTTAACTTGCCACAAGCGGACAGACTTCTACGAATAAACTCATATGCATAGATATTTACGTGAATTAAGTGTGATGTATGTATAAAATAAAATATTCACTTAAATTTATATGCACAACACTTTGCATTTGTATTGGTTTCAAATTCTTTTTAGATGAGTGCGTCATAGCAAAAAACGCTCAATGCCAGGAACACAGCCAACCATCAACTAAAACCACAATCAATGAAATTTGAGCACAAAAAATTCAAAGAGATTGTAACAAAAATAAAACTTGTGCCAAACAAATTCAAATCGATGCAAAACATGAAAAATTATTAATAAAAAAAAATATTAATGGAATTTTTGAAAATATTCCGAAATTTGTTGCCTTTAGTTATGAGCTGCGCTTGAGTGTTTGTAGCGTCGCTGTGATGTTATTGTCTTTATTTTATTTAAGCTGGGGAAACCGACAAGTTGCTGCTTTGGTAGCATGTCTGTTGTTGTCGTGCATATCAATTTACTCACAGCAACAGCAACAACAATTAGGAAAACAACAAGAACAACAGCAGGATCAGGCACACTATATTTCTCAAAATCAATCAATGGCCATAAAGCAACAACATCAGCAACAAGAGGAAAAACAATAACACTGTTAATATCATCCGCAAAAAAAAGTAATAAAAAAAAAAAGAACTGTCTTCCTTATTTATTTATTGTGTGAATTTAGAGGATAATAATTTTTTTTGTCTTGCCTTCCGGCATTTTCCATCAATATGTATGGAAAATATTTAAATAAATGTGGGTGGGTAAAAATGGGCTGGCAGTTTGGAATTTACGTGACTACAACAATATTTGTTTGAAGGTAACAAAGCTACATCATAACTTACATAAATACATGCCTCCAAGCAAGTTCATAAAGAATAAGTTGTGTAAAAACAAAAAAGAGAAATTTAAACTTAAACCCACTAAGCAGCGATAACAAAGAAAATTGAGTGAGGCCAAAAAATTGGTCAAAAGTAAAATTGGAATCACCGCACAGTGGATAGCTACGGGGAACATATTTTTGAAATCAAAACATAGAGAACAATTTATGTACTGAATGTACTGCAGAAGTTAAAATAGCGCCATACTCTCGTGTAATTTATAATGTACGAAGTTATGAGGGTTTTATTATTTTGATGACGTCAGTTTGTATGGGAATGGGCTTGGTTTTAATTAAATTTATCCAAATTTCAATTTAATTGTAAACTTTAAACACACAAGATTATGTGCAAAATACCAAGGTGCAATACATGAACTTTTGTGAAAATGATGAAGGTTTTGCTGTTTTGATGACGTCAGCTTGCATGGGAAGCAGGCGTGGTTTTAACAGTATTGATATATAAGCTTATGTGCATATTTTCAAGTGTTTCAGTGATAAATTTCTTCGGAATTTTTAGAGATTTTAACATTTTAATGATTTCACTTCGTATGGGAGGGAGGTGGGCGTGGTTTTTATTATATTTCCATAAATTTCAAACTTTGATTGCTTGTCTGGAATTAAAGCTGATGTGAAAAATTTCAAGAGTTCAGATAAAGTTTTGCGGAATTTTAAAAAATTCTACCATTATCATGATGTAACTTTTTATAGGAGCTGGGTGTGCCTATCATTCTTGACTTTAATAAATTTCATTTAAAGGAAAGATAATTGGTATCAAAGCTTATATGAAAAAATATGAGATATAAGATTAATTTCTGTGGAATTTTTAGCGGTTTTACCATTTTGGTATAGCCATTTTGTATGGGAGGTAGGCGTAGTGGGATGAAGGCGGAAGGTTTTCACCGGATTCCAATAATTTTCAAACTTAATCTTACTTTTCCTTTTTTTAAAAAAAAGCTTAAATATCAAATTTCATAACGATAGCTAAAAAATTATGGCTGTAAAGGTAACTCTCCGTGGACAGAGAGACGGAAATTGGAAAACCGACTCAGGAGGTGAAAACGTCGAATCAATACACTCCCCCATCTTTCTACAAAATGCGTCCAACGCTGCTTAATCGCGACGATGGCGAAAAACGGCGTAATTCCCGAAATTTACAAATATTAACAATACGTTTGAACCACTTAACATTGAGTGACCATTTTATTCGTATAGTTCGCAGGCAGTTCACGCGGAAGCATGAACTATTTCAACATAAAGTGTCACCGAAATCAGAGAAGCTCACTTGACTATAACTAAACAAGTAAGGATAATGATAACTTAATTTTCTGGTGGTGACAAAATGCGAAATTAAAAGTTCTCTTGCAGATGTGTTACGTGTGACCTCTTGTGTTATCTTTGGGCCCAAATTCCGTGGGTCAAATCCATCCATAACATTAAAATTTTTAAATGATTTCTGTGTCGTTTTTTCAAATATGTAGGTTAGTTCTGGGAATTTTTTTAGAAAAGAAATTTTTTCAAAATTTATCGGCGTTGCATGTATATTCGCTCAGTATAGGTGCTTTGACAAAAATAATGGTACGATGGTGACCAAGATTGCTTCACCTTAATTCAACTGAAACAAAAAAATAAAATATATTAATAAACTAGATGCTTAAAACTCGTACTTGTCATAGCCGATTTTGAAAATATTGATTTTTCACAAAATGGCGGATTTCCGAACGTAAATTAACGATTTTCGACCAAAAATTCGTCATTATTATAAAAAAATGAACGAAGCTACGAAAAAAAAAAATCCTATGACAAGTACGAGATTATTATGAATAAAATAAGCCTGCACAAAAATCAAAACGATCGGTTCACTGAGCTTCGAGAAATCTTGGTCACCGAATTTTAAAACATAAATAAAAAAAAAAAAATAAATAACTGGCCATTTCAGCCCTTGAAAGGACTTTGACCTAGCTTCTTATGATCAATTGTGTTGTGCGTGTTATTAAGTTTGTACACAATTGACCGAGAACCGGACCTACATGTTTAACGCCGACTCCGCACGGCGATGAACGGAATGTTCTCGTTCTCAAGAAGCTTTACATGGCATTTTTTATTGCTCTCTGAGGTTTGCCATTGTCTGTAGAGAAGTGGCGGCCGTACAGAAAAAATTATTTTAATTCAAATAATTTTCTGTCGCTGCTGGGGTTCGAACCTGGGTTTCCAAAGTTCGTTGACATAGCGGCCACGCACTTTAACCAACTACGCCACGGACGCCACTTTGAAAACATCGTTCCGAGAAAAAAGTGTTTGAAAATAAGGACCAGCATTGCGCGCTTTAGAAGGCGGTTCACTCACTAGGCTATAACTTTGTTATTTTTTGAGATATCGACTTGAAATTTTCACCATATATTCTTGAGACTTAAGCTTTTTTTTTGCAAAAAAAGTTCTGGGTATATTTCCCCCTTAAGCAAAGCAAGATAAAACTTGTTACATCGGATTATAACACGTTATATACGGGTGGGCCATCTAGTGGTTTCTTTTTAAATCATAGGTTATTTTGACACTGACAGCTTTTTCCCGCTCGTAAACTTGACATAAAGTCAGTATCATACCTCCGTCGATAGAAATGAGTCGCTTTACGCTTAAAGAACATTGGGAAATATTGGAAATTTATTTCCAAAGTGAGTGCTGTGTAGCCTAAACAGTGCGTTATTTGAAAAGAAGATGATTGGGGCGAAAAATCTTTTCTGACGAGGCGCATTTTCATCTCGGCGGCTATATACGTTAACAAACAAAATGGCCACATCTGGGGCTCAGAAAACTCGCACGTTATTGTCGAGAAGCATCCGATTCATCCACAGAGAGTGAAAGTTTGGTGCGGATTTTAGAGTGCTGGCATCATTGGACCATTTTTCTACGAAAATGAGGCTGGGAACAATGTTTCGGAACAATATTTGCTCGATGGATCATGTGTTTTCTTAAGGATAGGTCGATTCATGTCGTGATCGATGGAATTTCGTTCAGTGAAGACGCCATCGGTGCTGGAGTACCACAGGGTTCAGTCATATCGTCAAATTTTTTTCTGGTTTTTATCAATGACTTTCTGTCGTTGACTCATAATCCAATTCATTCGTTTGCGGACGACAGCAGCATTTGTCATTCATATTCTTTCAAAAAGCGCCCGAGCTCTTTGGAGATTGAGAGAAAGAGGCAAAATATGAATGACACACTGCTTAATGACTTAGGAAAAATCTCTGAGTGGGGGCTTCCTAATAGAGTTGAGTTTAATGCAATCAAGACTCAATGTTGCCTGTTAACACACAAGCGAATGAATTACCCCATAGCTCCCCTCAATATGAACGGTGTAGATCTTGCGGAGTCAGATGCTCTTGACGTTCTGGACATATCGATCAAATCTGATCTTCGTTGGAATAATCATATTTTCGATGTGTGGAAAGAAGCGGCCAAGTATCTAGGTTTTTTAAAACGGTGTAAGAAATACTTCACTTTAACTGATCTACGCGTGATCTATACCTCATATATAAGGCCGATTATGGAGTATAATTCGCACATTTGGGCAGAGGCTTCAAGATCTTATTTCGAGCTTCTGGGCCGAATTCAACGACCTGCGGTATATCTGATAGGGGATGAAAACATTTAATCTTCTCTCAACTCTCTTGGGCATCGACTCAATGTTGGTTGTCTGAGCCTTATGTACAGGTAGTACCATGGGGAGTGTTCGAGAGAGACATATGACTTGACGCAATCAACTCGTGTGTTTTCTCGGTCCACTTGGGCAGCTAACCAAGCCCATCCCTTTACCATTGCCTTGATGCCCAATAGAACCTCTCAATACCGGAATAATTCGTCCTTTTGTCGTAGATTAAAATTTTGGAACAATCTCCCTGCGAGCATGTTTCCCGGCAGTTTTGAGCTGTGTAAATTTCAAACAAATCTTCACCGACACTACTCTATCTTTCCAACCTTCAACTAACTATCATCTGTCTTCCGAATCAGCACAATGCTTTCGAATTCATAAGGGGCATCTTCTGAGCGTTGGTTTAGTCTAAAAAAAAAAAATAAGCAAACCGTGAGCTACAATTCGAAACCATCAACAATGTGGAAAATTGGAGTGTCAGAATTCGCTACTCCGAAGCCAGCCGAGGCAGCCACTTGAACGACATTATATTCCATAATTAATGGGAATTTTTACTTTACTTACTAAAAATTATTATGTTGTACGTCAGAAAAGGCTGGTTCTTGAATATTACGACAAAAAAATAAAAAAAAAATAAAAAGTTCGTGACGTCATAAGGCCGCGAAAAGATTGACTTTTCAATTGACAATATTATTGAAAAGCCAAGATTGAAAATGCTGCTATTATTATTACTCACTGAATAGCAGATATACGAAGAATTTTATTTCTCGATGGTAAATGATGGTTCTTTGACCTCATAACGAAAATGAAACAAAAAATGTTTGGAGCTACGACACTACGTTGAAAACTGTTGCATACAGTACAACTGCAACAACAATAAAAAAACGTTGCATAGAATTAGAACTCCATGACTATAGGCGCTATGGTTAATTTTCTGGAACAGCAGTAAAGTCGGGGTTTTCGGCCACATGATAAAAATAAAATAAAAATTAATGCCGTCATGAGGCCTCTCAGAAAACCGCTTAAAGTAACCTAAATGCATCATCGTTGGATGGACATATTGCATGGCGGTAAGGTTAATGCAAGTGTAGGTACCACACAAAAGCAAAAATAAAAATATAAAATAAAAATAAAATAAAAATAAGGACAAGAATTTGGATATGGCTAAGAAAACAGATTTGAAAAAGGATGTGGGCAAGGATTTTAACAAAGAGATTAGGATCAAGGATAACTTAAGGAGAAGGATGAAATTCTGGACATAGATTAGAGCATGAAAGTAGACGAGGATAAAAGACAAGGAGTTGGAAAAGGACTGGAACAAGGATTAGGACAAAGACTTAGCCAGGCTTAAAGTCATATTTAGGGCAGATTGAAAAAAAGGATGAGGACAAGGTTTTGGGATAAGGGACAAAACAAGAAATTGGACATGCTAAGAACAAGATTTATACGAAAAAGGACAAGATTTTATGCAAAACCGATGAATTTAGAAAAAAATGCTTTTTTCAACTTTTTTTTGGAAACTTACTCTGTAAAACTTCACGTTGTCACATCAATAAAATATTGCACAATGGTGCCTCATTCAATTGTCCAGTAATACCCAAATTTTGTCCGATTTTTTATCGATTATATTGATCAGCACCAGAGAACGAAAATAAACGAAACGATATCCGAACTGAATTCTCAGAGGGTGATACAAAAACGTAATTTTTCATTCGTTTCGTTCCTGAGGGCGAACGAAACACGAAACTTTTCAGTGGAAGAGAGAACTAACGTAATTTTTATAATTTTTGCTAACGTGTCAGTTAGAGCTGTCCTAAAAAATTTTTTTCGAAATTTAATTAATACTGCTCGGAAAAACGTAACATTTGGCGTCAGATCGAGTCTCCAAAATTTTCATGCTGATTGCCCTGCCTAATTGGGCTAAAAGTTGAGATAATTGGAAAATAGTCAAAAATTTCACAAATCTTGATTTTTTAGGCATTTTTTGAACACTAGGCATCCATATAGTTTTCTGAAAATATTTTCATCGTAAAGTACATATAATTTCCTTTCCAACGAGCAATATAAGTTCAAAATCGGTTGAGATTTGAGGTTCCGTGAGAATATTAAAGTTTTCGATATTTTTCTTTAGCTTTGAACCACGAATCAGGTGGAATATCTATTCAGTCAAGTCTACCTTGGTTCGAAATGGGGTCATAGGTTAGTGGGAAGGAAAGAACAATTATGTGAAACAAGTGAAGGATGTTCTAAGCGTGGTGGGAAGCCAAAGAAACATGTGAATTTGAATTTGAAGAGACAAGTTATGCCTTTACCTCAGTCAATTCAAGTTATAAGGCACTCTCATCCACAAACTTTTCTACCATCAACTACAACTTCAAGTTGTAAATATTGATGAATTTTCAATTTGAGTTGATTAGAAACGAAGATAGAAAATTGGAAATGCGAAAGGTTTAAAGCGTAGAACCATGACCTGACCGGAAACCGAACCCAGGGCCTCTGGGGTAGCAATCGAACACGCTACCTCTAAAAAATCCATTTTTATTTCCAAATGTTGAAATAATCCTTTGCTGTTGGTTGTTATGAAATCACTTACATCTCTTCAACAGAAACAATATTTCTTGTGCGACAATCTGTGTAATCTTCGTCATCAACGTACAATGCTGCTAACATTTTCTTCTTCGTTTCGAATGGCACTTGTTGATCAAAGAACGCAAATGTATCTGGCTCTTCCGATAGAAATGACACTTCGGAATTTGTGAACCAAAGCAGCAGAAAGTTTTGGATTTGGGTAATTAACTATTTCTTTTATGAAAGTTAAGTTTTTCTTGGGGGCTTCAATCGCTTTGTAACATCGAAACCAGTATTTTGTATAAATGCGGATCAAAACGTTGTATATTTCATTCAAGCCATCCAGTTCTTTTCTTACCATGTGGAATTGATTCTGAAACAGAAACATTTTAAATGAGTAAATGGCCTTGGCCATAAAGTGAGTATGAGAAATTGCTCCAGACGTACGAAGCTTGTAATCATCACTGCCTAGGAAAAGAACTGCCACTTCCAAGAGTTCTTTGTAGTCGCCACACGGTTGCTTATCCCGTAGATGCAAACGAGAGAAAGCCTTAAATTCTTAGCATTCCTCAAGACTGATACTTGTCTTAAAAATTTCATCAATAATTTCTGACTCATACTTGGTATCATCTATATTTTTTCATTGTTTTCCAAAACGATCAAACGCTGTTACCTCAGGCGCAGTTGATATTGCGAAAAAAGCTAAAAAAATTGCTTGAAGTAAAAGTTTGTTTACATGTCTTTGGAAACTTCAACGGAGTGAAGACCGAGGAGGAGTGACCAAGTAATTTTCAAGACGGGTTACCGTTCCATAAATGATCATCTACGATTTGCAAAATATAGCCTTATCATACTTATATTGATAAAATTAACTATTGCTTGAGTGAATAATGAAAATAATGTTCAAATTGCTTTGAAATTACGTTCTCGACCAAAAGTCATTACTGGTGAAATTCATTGGATTGAGACTCATAACCATGGCATCTCCATCAAATTCGATTGCACAAAGTTTTGTTGTATATCAACCGATTTTAAACTTATTTTGCTTGTTGGAAAGGTAATTATGTGTACTTTACGATGAAAATATTTTAAACAAACTAAATGGACAAATGGAAATAGTGAAATATTGGCATTTTTTCCCATTACCTCAACTTTCAGCCCAACTATGCAGGGTAAGGCACTACGCGATCAGCATGAAAAATTTGGAAACTCGGTTTGACGCCAAATGTCACGTTTTTCCGAGCAGTATGAGTTAAAAGTCGGAAAAAACTTCGGCTCCATACAACTCAAGGACAGCTCTAGTGTCAGTATAGAAAAAAAAATTCAAAGAAAACGTTTCATTAATGATCACTGGTATGCAAAAGAAATTGAACTCAAACTCCGTGGAAATAGTCAGCATGCGAATGATGCTTGCCTCTTCTATCGCGTTGATTTTGAATTTTGCTTTTGACCTGTCGGTCATACATACTAAACCACTCCAGCCCTTCCTAAAAGTCTATCTGTTCAGGTGTATGGAAAAAATATATAAAAATCATAAAATTTGTATGGGAACCACCCTAAGGAGTGGTCGGAGAGAATAAGTGTCCAAATTTTGTATGATTTAAAAAAAAACCTTTTCAGCGTCTTTCTAGATTTCCAAAATCAAAAGAATCTTTTGCTTTTTTATACCTTACGACCACAAAAGTCTACAAAATAATTTTTCACAGCCAACATGCACTAAAGAAACCACTGTGCAACGGTGGTGCTCTCGAAGTTGAAATAAGTTTGGAAAAACTTTGGAACACTTAAAGCTGCAAAGGAAAATGAAATTATTTAGAATTTACATTTTGATTGGTGTGACTGTCAGTGGACAGTGGCAGCAAGAAAGACAGAGAAATATCTCGTAGCAAGCCGGCTTAAAGTCTGTTGAAATGAAATTTTTTTCCAATATATTCTTTTGTCAGCCTGAGCTTTTGTGTTCGTGTGTACATCGTTTGCTGCAAGTTTATCTGCTGGCACAAGATTTAAAGACAGGTACTTAAAAACTTGAAAACTATCTACTTTCATCTCTTCATAGCTCTTAAGTAGTATTTAGCAAAGTTAGCTTAAGATTTGCGTAAATAAGCGTGTATTTAAGTAAGCGAATAGAACCTCTGTTTATAAGTTTTTTTTTCATTATAATTAAATATAGCGCCTCTTTGAAGTAGAAAACATAATTTTCTTTAATGCGTTTTTCTTATTGAGCACTATACGATGTGTGAGAAAATTAAGCAAATTACCTAAAGTTTTGTTACAAATGTTGATAAAATGGTTGCTAATTCTGTGATAATTAACATGATAACTTTTCGCTCGTAGTGATAAAGTGATATTCAATATTCATTAATTCTATTGCTATGTATTACGAGAAACGACAAAAACTTTAATGATTTTCCAAGAAATATGCTATCTACCCATAGCTATGTTAAAGATTGATTAGACATTGACACTGATAAGATGCAGAAAATGAAATCCTTCTCTAATATCTTGCCATCATCTGTCTGATTAATGAGAAAATGTGTATGACTTGGCGTAGGATGTTGTACAAGAAGCGGTTGAAGAAAAAAAGAAAAATTACGTCAATTACGATAGAATTACTAGGCCAAAAATACATAATTCTACCTCATTCCAAAAGTTTCCACCGCTTAATGTTTTTCACGCACATTAACTTAGATAAATTTTGAAACTTTTCCCATTTTCTTTCTCTCAAAATTAATTTGCTTGTTTATTCTATGCACAGAGTTTTTTAATAAAGACGGTCGATATTTAAATGTAAAGCATGGAACTCTGTTTGGTTTCACGCGAAATTCTACGTAAATCTCCATACAATAAATGACAGCTGCGAAACAAGTGTGGAAATTTTCACAACATGTTCGCCAGACTATTATTCTGTTCCGCTGTGAAAAATGTTTGCAACATTTTGCTGAGCAACATGCTTTCATGACAATTTAATTGGTCTGCCTATTTATTTTGAAGCGAAAAGTGACGGATGTCAAAAAATTTCAGATTTTTTTTTTTAATTAGTGCAAACTAATAAGTATGTTTATAAGTAGAAATGTAATTTTTGTATAATTTGAAATTTTGCGCCGATCAATAATTGCAGTGGATATCAATTATGTGAGAGAAAGGAAGGGCCAGCTCAATGAGGAAGAAAAAAACGTTGCTGTGTTCCATAAAGCATCAAAACCTAATATGAGACAAGCAATTCAAGGAACACAGCAACCGAAATGCAGTAAACAATGCTTAGAGCAGTATCAGTCAGAGAACGTAAATAAAGAAAAACGAATCGTTCAATTTTGTTGCGTTCCGATCTTTCAAGCGAACGAAACAAAAACGATTCAAACAACAAAAGAACGATTGGGCGTCTGTTTTGTTTTTCGTTTTCTGTTACTAGCGAAACCATAAACAAAACAAAATGATTGAGCGACGAAGAGACACAAACGAAACCGAAACAACGATTCGTTAAACGATCGTCGGATAACAACAAAAAAAATATGCTTTTTTAAGAATTTTAAACATTATCCAACAGTTTTAGAGGGTCGCTGATTTCGAATCTGAAGTCAGAATTTTAAAATTCAAGATGGCTGATAGGGTTGCCACCTAATTTTTTTTTAAGAATCCGATGCTGGGGCGCACACTAGGTAAAAATGGGTCGCTGAATCCGAATCCGTTGTCAGAATTACATAATTTTTAGTTGGCAATCCGTTGTCAGAATTTTAAAATTGTGAAAGTTTTAACCCTATAGGATTGCCAACTAAAAATTTTGTAATTCTGACAACGGGTTCGGATTCAGCGACCCATGTTTACCTAGTGTTCGCTCCAGCATCGAATTCGTAAAAATAAAAAAAAAAATTAGGTGATAGAAGAGGCAAGCATCATTCGCATGCTGACTCTTTCCACGGAGTTTGAGTTCAATACCTTTTACATACCAGTGATCATTAATGAAACGTTTGATTTGGTTTCGTTTTCTATACTGACACGTTAGCAAAAATTATAAAAATTACGTTAGTTCTCTCTTCCACTGAAAAGTTTCGTGTTTCGTTAGCCCTCAACGAACGAAACGAATGAAAAATAACGTTTTTGTATCACCCTCTGAATGATCGGTTCGGATATCGTTTAGTTTATTTGCGTTCTCTGGTATCAGTATCAGTTCAGAAATAAATAAGAGAGGTAAGACTTTTGTGAAGATAGCCCAAAATTTTCAGCCAAACTTCTTGCTCAATTCGCCGCGAAAAATTCTGAATGTTGAATTCGCCGCAATGAAAAAAATAGGTGTTTGATAAATTTTTTACAAAAGAATGGAATTTATAAAACAAATTAGTCTCATCCTAAAAAAATTGCTATCAATCGCATTTCATACCGTAAAATGGCCTAGAAGAGAAAATGTTATGAGAGGAGAAAGCTGTAAAAGTAAAAATTGAAAAGCGGTTTGCTTGAAAATGGACAGACTTCACCTTCATAAAAAATAAAATAAATATACTGGTGATTTCAGCCCTTGAAATGTCTTTGACCAAAATTCGCAAGATCAAATTGTGTTGTGCGTGTTATTAAATGTTTGAACACAATTGATCGAGAACTGGACCTACTAGTTTTATGCCGACTCCGAACGGCTAATGTGCATGTTCTCAAGAAGCTTTACATGGCATTATTTACTCTCTGAGTTTTGCCATTGTCTGCAGAAAGGTGACGGCCGAACAGAAAAATTAATTTAATTGAAAAAACTTTAAACCACTACACCACGGCCGCCATTACACTTTTATACTGTTAGAAAAAAATTTGTATTATTCTTTTGTTCGTAAAGTTGTCCCTCCTTTGGCTAAATTTCATGAAATTAGCTCAGGGGCGCCGAAAGCGGGGGGACAGGGGAGCCGTCGTCCCCTCGGTAAAAAAGTCTCACTATAATTTTTTTTAATACAAATGTTTTTATCCAACAGATTACATTTTTTTGATTTTTATTTTAATTTAATTTTAACTACAATACAATTTTTAATTTCTCTTCACATCGAATTTTTGTAATCAGCTGTGAAGCATTTAGCTCTAAAATCACAATTTTAAAAAAAATCTCATTCGATATTAGAATTGTTAAACGAAGTTGTTAAATTTATTACTTTGATAATGACGGTACCAGCATCTGCAGCTAGTTCTGAACGTTCTTTTAGTGCCTTTCGCCGCCTTAAAACATATCTTCGGTCAACTATGACGCAGGAACGCCTCACGCATGCGGCACTCCTTCATATCCACAAGGAAAAAAACGGAAGAATTAAGGTTATTTGACATTATACGAGAATTTATTTCTCGAAAGGACAGGTAGAAATATTTTGGAAATATTTAAGTTTAATGCTTTCACCAATTTTGTTCTCGTTATACCCCCACGTTTAAAAAACGTATATGGGGATATATTAATTTTGTCACTCCGTTTGTAACGCCCATAAGGAGGCGAGGTAGGTATAGAAAAGTATATATATTATTGATCAGCATCACCACCCGAGTCAATTTAGCCATGTCCGTCTGTCTGTCCGCCTGTCGTCACGATTACAGCCGTAATTTTCAAGCTATCATCACGAAATTCAATATTTAAGCTTTTATCTAAGAAATAAAGGTCAAGTTCGAAAATGAGCCAAATCGGATGGAAACCACGCCTACCTCCCATACAAAGTGCCTTTATCAAAACGGTAAAATTTCTTAGAATTCCACAAAAATGAATATATGGACTTGAAATTTTGCATGTGAGCTCGGATATTTAAAGTGCACTCTAAATATGAAATTCAACCAAATCGGATGAAAACCACGCCTACCTCCCATACAAAGTGATTTTATCAAAAAGGTAAAATCTCTTTAAATTCCACAAAAAATAATATATCGACTTGAAATTTTGCATATCAACTTGGATATATAACATGCACTTTGTGTATAAAATTCAACCAAATCGAGTGAAAACCACACCCACCTCCCATACAAAGTGATTTTATAAAAAATGAAAGCGAATATTTTCTGTTAAAACTATCTATAACGAAAATGTTTTTACAAATAAACATTTTATTGACGGCTTAAGACTTTGAATATACTTCGGTTCGGACGTGGGGGTATTTTAACTTCTGCCCAGTCGAAGATCATTTCTTACTAGTTTTGAAAAAATTTTTTTCACTTGTTTCTAACCCGTGGTGTTCATACTAGTGCAAATTCGCACCAGAAAAAATAAAGTGGTTGTTTAAAAAGTTATAAATTTAACTATAAACTAATAACTTTTTCGTTTCATATTGAATTTAAATGTTTTGTTTGTTTTTACATGCATTTATCGAACTTATTTTTACATCAATTTTTTCGTAATATTTTGTTGGTATATTGTTTCGTCTTAATGACATTTTAAATGTAATAAAAAATGTTCAGCCCCCCCCGCCCCAGTTGTACTGCCCACCCAGTTAAAATGAGGGTGGGCAGAGGTTTAAGTTTTATACGGACAATTGAGTTAAACTATGCTCAAGTACGTCCTTGGTACCGAAATTTGAGCCAAAATGGGAAAAAATGTGATTTTTGTATGAAAGTCCGATTTCCACACCCCGAAACAGCTTTCTCCTCTCATAACATTTTCAAGACCTGACTTTTTCCAGTCTAGGCCATTTTACGGTATCGAAGACGATTGAAAGCAATTTGTGGAAAAGGGGACAAAATCATCTTTATATCATCAGCTATCACATATCAAAAATCCAAGATGTGAATTTTTGTTTTGGGACATGTTTCGGGACTAAGCCAGAAACTTCATATAAAAAAAAAAAAATTCTTAACCATGCTGACTGTGGTCAGTAAAATCCTATATCCTAAATCCTATTCTATATATTTAACAAAACCGTGTTGGATTAATTCGCAATTAATGTGGCGAAGCCATTTGTTCTTTTGTACATGTATATGTATTTGTTTGTTTATTTACCCAGTCGGAAGGTAGGCGAACACCTCTCTAAAGCAATCTCTCTATCTTTTCTTATTAATTCAAGTATTGGAAAAAGGCACTAATACCTTAGGAGATGAACACGGGAGTTGCAAATCATGAATCATGGTCATGTGGTCATTTTGTTGGAAAAGAAATTGCGAAAAATGCAAAAGTAAAAAACAGAAAAAAGCGAAAGAGCTTTTTGCAGAATCAGCTTATGACTGTAGTTAATGTTGTAACATTTTTAACCGACTTCAAAAAGGAGGAGGTTCTCTAAAGTTCGTTGGTTTCCTTTCTGTTTTTTTTTTTTTTAATGTGTGCACATTAGAGTGTCCCTTATTTTGCGATTTTTGGAAATGTCAAGGGGCTGAAAGGTTTTCTTATGCGTTTTTATATTCTAAGAACGAAACCAAAACAAATTTTTTTTACGACAACGTTTACCCGTGCCAATCGGGCCCGAAAGTTTCGAAAAAATTCGAAACTTATTATAATTCAACCCTCCAGGGGAATACATTTTTGGTTTTTGATATTTTTTATTTATAAAAAAAAAACTATGATTTCGGTTGAAAAGCCGCAATAAGACTGCTTGTAGGTATTAGCTTGTTGCGCGCCCGCCGCAGGGTAAAATACTAGTTTTTTAATTTATTATTAAATTTTGTAAGTACATAATGTGAATTTAATGAAATTTATTAATACTTTTAGCATAATAAAAATGTATTTATTTATTGTTGATATTAATACCTAAATTGCACTAATTTCATGAAAAAGTGGGAAGACGCTGCGGGAGAAATTTCGACGCAGAAGGGGCGGTAACCACGCCCACCATAAAAAAACTTTGTAGATATCAAATTTCTTATGTATGTGTTCCAAAAAATGCAAAACATTTATAAAAAGCAGAGAAAAGTTTTTTTTTTTAATTTGTGCAAATATGGTCTAATATGGACATTTTTTCGAAACTTTCGGACCCGATTGGCACGGGTAAACGTTGTCGTAAAAAAACTTTGTTTTTTTTTCGTTCTTAGAAGATATAAACGCATAAGAAAACCTTTCAGCCCCTTGACATTTCCAAAAATCGCAAAATAAGGGACACTCTAGTGCACATCGATAGCTCCTAAAGCACTTGCCCGATTGCCGTAATTCTTTGTAAAAAGATAAATACCATGAACACGGAGGTATCCTTTTGAAAAAGTGGGTGGTATAAGGAAAATGGGCGTGTCATTATTAGAAAAATCTTGCATCTCGGTTAATATTGACACTAGGGTATTAAAATTTAGTTGAGGAGTTGGAAGACATATTACACACTTCGACAAATTCGCTTTTCCTACCGGGTGGCTATGTTGTGCTTGTTGAGAACAAAGAGAGAATAGAGTAAAGATCGATATGGACTTTATTGAAGCTTTCTCAGCATGGACCCCTTTTACATTGGTCAAGACTTGAAGTCAAGTTTGTGAGTTTGTTGATGAAAGACGCGGACATCAACGTGAGAAGGAGTACGTTTAAAAAGGAATAACAAATAATTGAATTCAAGTATTGACCAATGTAAAAGGGGTAATGGCATTGTGCATGGTGTAATCATAATAAGGTGTTAGTGAGTTTTTAACAACACCATGAATAGCTTTCTTTTTGTCAAAAAATTGTGAGCGAAAGAGCGGAACTGTTGATATTTGTCAAATTGTATTATTGTTTGAGTTGCTAGATGATGATGTGTTATAGTTATTTTTATAGATTTTATAGGTAATTGTGCGAAATAACTATAAATAAATATTTAATGCAATTAATTGTGCCGTGTTGCGTTGACAAAAAGTTATTGCAGTTGTTTTCGCCCATTTTCCAAGTTCGCCATTGAATGGTTTAGCTATTTTATCAAAAACGTGCGCTGGAAGGTGCCACCGAGGTGCCAAAGCTGAAGGCAGCAGTCAAATTGAATTCACACCGTCTGCTTCAAAAACATACCGAATGCCATGAAGGAATGTTCAATGCCTCAACTGATAATAGCCATCAAAAGAAGTGGACATGGCATTGAGTTTCGATCGACTGCATGTTAGCTGATTTATTTTCATTCCAATTCACCATCAGCTGTTTTTGACAGGAGCGGGGCGACATAAATTTATCATTTTGAGAAAGAAGTGTCAAACTCACTAACACCTTCTTATTACTACACCATGGTATTGTGGATGATTTTTTAATAACTTTTTTGCCTATTTTTGTCGTGTGGGCTAAGGGCCATCTGCTACTGGCGTATTATTATTTTTTATGAAAACAAATCAAATTTAAAAATACCCCTTTGCATCCCAAAAATCTTTATATTTTATTTTTGGTTTTATGTCAAAGAAGTAACCTTTACTGTCATACCATTATTTTTGTCATATCACGTATACACGGAGAGAAATAATATTCTTCTTATATTAAGCAAATATTTTGCTTGATTTAAGAAAATTTAAAATTAAGCCACATTTGCTCAACCAAGTTCTAAAAACTAAAATTCAGAAACAAATTTTATAAAATTGACTTAAATAAATGGTTGGTTCAAACAAGAATAAAATTTCTTTTTGTTTTTTTTTATATTAAACCAACGCTCAGGGGATGCCCCCTACAAATGCGAAAGCATTGTGTTGACACGGAAGAAGGGTGATATTTGTCGGTGAAGATTTGTTTTAAATTCACACATCGGAAAACTGCCAGGGAACACGCCTGCAGGAAGATTGTTCCACAATTTAACTGTGCGACTGAAGAAACAATTATCTCGGTAATGCGAGGTTCTATTGGGCATCAAATTAGTGTTTAATTAAAAACACAATGTGTTTTACCTATTTACTATTTTTCTATTTGGATGAAGCAAATTCTTCTCAATTCTAGGAAAACAAACTTCTCAATTCGAACAAATTATTCTCATTTTCAGCATGTTGTTGGATGAAGTGAACTTTTAATATCAAGCAAAACATTTTAGTATTAAGAAATTTTTTTTTTTTTTTTTTAATTCTAGTTTTCAGCAAATTGTTTACTTGAATCAAGCAAATTTTTCTCACTTCAAGTAAATATTCGACTTGAATCTAGTAAAAATATTCTTGAGTTCTAAGCAAATGTTTCTTGAATTTAACACTTTTCTCTTAATATCATGTGTTTTAAATTTGCTCAGTTCTAGCAAAATAATGCTTGAATTGAGAAATTTATGCTTGAGTGTAAACTGATAGCCTACTGGCTTGATTCAATGATAGAATGCTTGATTTTTTCTCTCCGTGTACTCATCGCGTAACAATTCCATGCAACACCGATGCATATTGAAAAAATTCCTTTTTAAACTTTTATACGTCAAAAAAATCAATTTATTTTATTTATGTAAATCAAATTAAATTAAAAAAAAATCCCAGAAGAATTTTTATAAAGTTTAAAACTTTAGAAATTCATTAAAATGATTTTTTGGGAGTTAAACTTTTTGTTTGTTTGATTTAACTTTTATAAATGGTTTAGACAAAGTTTATTAATAAACAAAGAGGAGAATAAAAAAAAAAACGAGTGAGCCTTACAGTAGTCGCATATGATATGTAACATCTGACACCTCACTTTGGTAATAAAAAAAAAACAAAATGGCCGTTGCAGCCCTTGAAAGGACTTTGACCGAGCTTCTTATGATAAATTGTATTGTGCTTTTTGCAAAATGTTTGAACACAAATTATCGAGATCTAGACCTACAAGCTTTATGCCGACTCCAAACGGCTTAGTTCTCAAGAAGCTTTTCATGGCAGTTTTTACTCTCTGAGGTTGTCTGCCTTGGTAATAACCCTGGTTAAAAAAATATTTATAGTGAATAAAATCATCTGAAAAGTTTTAAAAACATTCCGCAAATCCCTGTTACGCTGAGTTGAATTATTCTCAATGTTTTTGGCATTACCTTTCCAACTTTAAATTTTTCTCACTTTTTTTCTGCCGGTAGTCTCGCACATACTCTGCACTGAATTTACTCGTCTCTGCAAATTACAGAATTATTATAATCAAATTAGATTTAATATATTAACCGTGTATGCCAAAAACAGCTGTTTGGTCTTGTTATCTTTTACTTTGGATGTTGGACAAAATAAGGTTATTATTTTTCTATTACTTTGACATTTGGCGAAGGAAATTTTGATGTTCAGCTAGTAGCCGTAAGTTGAAGACTACACAGGTTTGTGTCTAAACTAAATAGTAGCATGCGCTGTAGTTTAATAAAATTTAAAGGAAATTGTGGCTTCGTTCAGTTTACTGTGATTTAAAACAGATATCAATGTGGTTTGTGTTTAAAACATATATTTGTGGTTTGTGTAGCAGCTATTCGAGCCTAAAAGGCACTGTGTGAACAATGTTGGAAGCTCTGCAATTAATTGTGTGATAAATTAAATGGCGCGTGCTTAAGTGACGCCGTATTGAGTACATCTGCGATTGTGCGTGTTTTAGATTTTTTAAAATTTTAAAAATGGAATTTAAAACTCAACAATGAGTTTGCATTAAATTTTGAGTGAAAAAAAAAGGTTTCAATGGTGCGACAACATTGCAAATGTTAGAAAAGTGTTTCGGCAACGGTACTCTGAAGAAAACAGTCACGAAGGTTTCAGAAGTGGCCGTGAGTCCGTGAACGCTTAGGAATGCAGTGGCAGGACATCGACATCGAAAACCGACGAAAACATCAATAAAATCAAAGAATGGAAGAGCGTAGACCACAAATTGACCATAAGAGAGATGGCAGAGGAGTAGGGCATTGCTTTTGGATTCATTCCAGACATTTTGGTTAATGATTTGGGCCTCAGACGTGTCGCTGCAAAGCTGGTACCAAAAGACCTGAATTTCATACAAAAAAGGGACCGCGTTTACGTTGCAAAAGACATGATTTCCAAGGCCGAATCAGACCCAACATTCACTAAAAGGATCATTACTGGAGACGAGACGTGGATTTATGAGTGTGACACGCAATCCAGATATCAAGGGAGTGAATGGCGTGCACCGAATGAGCCGAGACTGAAAAAACCACGTCGTTTTCAGTTGAATAATAAGGCGATCCTCACAGTTTTCATGGATTGTAAGGGTGTTGTGTATCATGAATTCCTTCCACAAGGCCAACAGTCAACAAGGAGTATTATTTGGGCGTTATGAGACGTTTGCGTGAAGCAATTCGCCAAAAATGACCGGATTTGTGGGCAAACAACGCACCGTCGCACAATGCCATCGTTATCCGTGAACATTTGGATACCATCGTCATCCGCACAATGCCATCGTCATTCGTAAAAAAAGAAACGAATACTAATCAACAACCACCGCATTCATCTGATTTGGCTCCGTGCGACTTTTTCCTATTCGGTCAACTCAAGAAACCGCTCCACGGAACGCGTTCCAGCCAGTGTTGCCAGATTGAGGTAAATTTCCCTAATTGAAGTAATTTTTAGGCAGAGGTAAAATTTTACCAGAGGTAATTTTTGACCAAAAATGGTAAATTTTGCGAAAATAATAATTTTTTTATACTTGTTAACTTCTTGAGTTATTGGCAGCACTGTTACCTCTCTGAACATACTCACAAGCAGCTTAAGAGCCTGAACAGAACCAAAGCGGAAATCCGCTGAGAACATGTCCAGAATAAGAGTTGTTGTCGGTTCAGCGGTGCTTTTCGTACAAATGTTATAAGCGGTGTGAATGGTACAAATGTTATATTTTCATGTTTTTTTTGTTTTTTTATAAATATACTAGCTTTTTCCCGGTGCGCTTTGCTACCTTATCTAGATAAGTACCGGAAAATGTTGCAATGCCTTCAGCGTTATTATTCTAAACCATCTCGTACTCGAAACATAGGGGTCGTTCATAAATTACGTGACCGATTTTCAATTTTTTTTTACCCCCCTCCGGTACTCTTGGTAGTGCATTTCAAAAACAATCCCCCTCCACCCCTCTTAAGTAACATAGTGTATGAAATAAAAAAATTAATTAATTAAAAAATATTCAAAAATAGAAACAATAACTGTCGAAAAGCAAGCAAAGAAAAATGATGCCCTTACTACACTTGCCAATAGTTAACAGTCAATTAAGACGGTCAAACATGAAGATGTAAGGATGAAAATGGTTTGAAATATTGGGTTGTATTAATTTAAATTTTTTCGATTTTTTTTTATTTTTGGTCACATTACTATATCTGAGACCCCCTCCCCCCATTCGTTATTTATCGTAGTACATTTTAAAACCTTTCTCTCTACTGAATTGGTAACGTTATTTATGAATGACCCCATATTTACTGCGCAAATTTGAGCTCAATCGGCTCAGTAGTTTTGGAGTCTATAGCAGCGTTCTCTATTGTAAATTTTTTGCATTTTTCATTTCCCAGTAGCAGGATATTACCAAGTAGTAACTTCATTCTGTCTTCTATGTTCTTTGTCTTTTACTTCCATAGCTTTTCTGTGTCATAAATTTGGCTTGTATGGGTGGAGACACACCCCCTTGTCCAATGCATGTCACCTTTTCTAATAGAAGGACATCACCAAATGGGATCTACATTCTGAGTTTCAAAGTTCTGTGACTTTTACTTCTATAGCTATTCTGTATCGTAAATTTGGCTTATATGGGTGGAGCCACGCCCCGTTTTTGAATGCCCGTGCCAGTTTTTGAGTAGAAAGACCTTCATTGTTATACACATTTAGTTCCAAAGCAATTCGATATCATAAATTTGGCCTGTGTGGTCAAATTCCCCCTTGTCTAATGTTCGCTTAAATATATAGAAATGTCTCTTGAGCCCATAGCATCTACATATCAAGTTTCACTATCGAAACATGTACAACTCAGGAATAATAATGATTTCTAAAAAATGGGCGTATATATATAGTTAGACCACGCTCAGTTTTAATATAGTTGCTGGCAGTAACCATACGAACTTTTTTACCAAACTTTAGTCTAATACGAACAAAACTGTCTTAAATATAGCTTTTTTATTGATTTGTGGTCGGTAAAAGGGGGTATAGAAATAAAGGGGTATGGAAAATTTTTACTATGCCTACATTTTTCGAGCAAATGCAAACTATAGTGGGACTTGACAAATTATTTCAATATTCCATTTATTTCCAATTTTCCTTGCAAATATTTCCCCATATACACCATATGTGCGCACCTGTATTTTTTCACAACTGTATTGTTGTATAAGTTCATTAAAATGCCTATAATTCATAAACCAATACACATACAAAGACCGCTTATACATAAAAACCTTCGTATTGACGTCACCTTTCATGGGAAATTCCAGATTACAGAGAGCATTACAGCGAACATCAATTTCATACACAATGCAACTTATTTTTGTATATATAGATGTATACTAACAAAAAATTATAACGGTTGTTAATCACTTAAAAATTTTTTAATTTAAAAGTGATTTTAAAGGTAAATATAATCATAAAGGTAAATTTTCTTCGATAGTGCTAAATTTTTTCCCAAAAAGTGGTAAATTTCAGTTCGTCTCTCTGGTAACATTGATTTCACCAAGATGATATCATGGAAAATTAGGAGATAGCTCTGATGGCCATACCGCAAACTGAATATAAAAAAATGTTTCGAAAATTGGATCAAGCGCTGGCATAAGTGCGTTGCAGTCGATGGGGGAGTACTTTGATGGGGACAATATCGATTTTGATGTATAATCTTGTATTTTGAATTTCCTGAATAAATTCCGGGAACTTTTTGATCAAGTCAGTAAATATATACATATACTAGCCTTTTCCCGGCGCGCGTTGCTGCACCTTGCAACTAAATATATAGGAACATAATAGGTGTATTAAAAACTTTTCTTGGAGTCATAGTTTGACACCACAGTCATTTTCCACTGCCCGTTACAGTTTTCCAGTAGTTTTAATGTTCACAGAAAAAAAAAATGATTTTTATTAATAGATAAGCATTTGAAAAACAGCTTGGCTTGTGTCTAAAAAAAAAATATATTTATCGCGATAACTTTTGATCGGAAAGAGATATTGGTATAATTTTTTCACATAAATTATTCTTTGAGCTTAACTATTATATAAAAAGAATAAAAAAAACTTTTGAAAAAAATTAATTTCTTTAAAAAATCACTGGGGGTAGGGTCATGTTTTTTGATGACAGAAATAGTTAATAAATTTTTCTGTAAAATTGGAAGCATTTTTGCTATAAAACGCTATGTCATGTAAGAGGTAGTCGAAAATGCAATTTTGAGTTTTTATTATTTTAACAACAAAAACAACTTTTGTGTCATGTTTTGAGTAAAAAGTCAATATTTTGGACCTTTTTTGAAATAAATATTAAAAATATATCCGCTAAGATAACGCTACTCTATAAATTGTTTTTATTAAGTGCTTGAATTGAGGTTATCAACGAAAAAAATTGCAATGAAATATATTCAAAAACAACGGAGTTATTTGCATCGCAATTAAAATATACGAATTTCTGATAGTATTTTGTTATTCTAAGGAAACGATGTTATTAGAAAAAGACGTTGTACCAAAAGTTTGTCCAATTTTAAAGATATGTGAATGGTTTTGATGTCAAAATAACAGGATTTTCTTAAAATTAATAAGTCGAGCATTTCCGCTGGAAAAAAATACGCTAGTAGTTAGATTTGCGTTACTTGTAAAGGGGCGGAAGAGGCGTGGTCAAAACTTAGTATGCCATAACCTAAGTTAGGATTCAAGTAATATGTGAGCCGAATTTGAGTTAAATCCGTTCAGCCGTTAAGATTTGTATTGTAGTCAAACAAACAGAAAATGATTTTTATTAATATAGAAGATAGCTGATACCCGACGCGTTGCTGTCGTAGCGGAAATGATTTCTATCTCTATCTCTATCTCTATCTCTATCTCTATCTCTATCTCTATCTCTATCTCTATCTCTATCTCTATCTCTATCTCTATCTCTATCTCTATCTCTATCTCTATCTCTATCTCTATCTCTATCTCTATCTCTATCTCTATCTCTATCTCTATCTCTATCTCTATCTCTATCTCTATCTCTATCTCTATCTCTATCTCTATCTCTATCTCTATCTCTATCTCTATCTCTATCTCTATCTCTATCTCTATCTCTATCTCTATCTCTATCTCTATCTCTATCTCTATCTCTATCTCTATCTCTATCTCTATCTCTATCTCTATCTCTATCTCTATCTCTATCTCTATCTCTATCTATATCTCTATCTCTATCTCTATCTCTATCTCTATCTCTATCTCTATCTCTATCTCTATCTCTATCTCTATCTCTATCTCTATCTCTATCTCTATCTCTATCTCTATCTCTATCTCTATCTCTATCTCTATCTCTATCTCTATCTCTATCTCTATCTCTATCTCTATCTCTATCTCTATCTCTATCTCTATCTCTATCTCTATCTCTATCTCTATCTCTATCTCTATCTTTATCTCTATCTCTATCTCTATCTCTATCTCTATCTCTATCTCTATCTCTATCTCTATCTCTATCTCTATCTCTATCTCTATCTCTATCTCTATCTCTATCTCTATCTCTATCTCTATCTCTATCTCTATCTCTATCTCTATCTCTATCTCTATCTCTATCTCTATCTCTATCTCTATCTCTATCTCTATCTCTATCTCTATCTCTATCTCTATCTCTATCTCTATCGCTATCTCTATCTCTATCTCTATCTCTATCTCTATCTCTATCTCTATCTCTATCTCTATCTCTATCTCTATCTCTATCTCTATCTCTATCTCTATCTCTATCTCTATCTCTATCTCTATCTCTATCTCTATCTCTATCTCTATCTCTATCTCTATCTCTATCTCTATCTCTATCTCTATCTCTATCTCTATCTCTATCTCTATCCTCTATCTCTATCTCTAACTCTATCTCTATCTCTATCTCTAAGTGGAACGACTCGTGTAAATTGATAACCAAATTTCGAGGCTATGCTACTTATAATTTCAAAGTTATTCGATATCGCAAATTTAGCTTGTATGGGCGGAGCCACACCCCCTTGTTCAATGACGTGTCAGTTTTCTAGTAGAAGAATATCACCCAATAGTAATTCCATACTGAATTTCGTTGTTAAACGACGTTTAGTTCCAAAGCTATCTGATATCAAAAATTTCAAGTGTATGGGCGTAGCCACACCCCCTTTTCCAAAGCCCATCCCAGTTTTATAGTATAAATATATCAGCAAGTGGAAACTCCATACTGAATTTCATTATTATACGGCATTTAGTTCCAAAGCTATTCGATATCATAAATTTGAATTGTATGGGCGGTGCCACACCCCTTTGGCCTATACTTGATAAATTTTGCTAGTCGAAGGACGCGACTAAATAGTACGCTCCTACCAAGTTTCATTGATGTGTGACTTATAGCTTGAAAGTTATACCGAAAATTTGGTCTGCTGAAAAAGTGCCACGCCCCACATTCAACGCCCATAAAATTTTACCTGTGGAACGGCTCTTGTAAATTAAGGTAGAACACCGAATTCCGATGCTATGCGACCTATAACTTCAGAGCTATTCGCTACCGTAGATTTGGGTTGTATGGGAGGTGCCACGCCCCCTTGTCATTTTCAAACAATTTTTTTTTTAAAACCATCTAGAGAACGTACCCTACAAAATGGTATCGGCAGATTTTTTTTTTACCCAGCCGAACTCTCAAACACTCGTCACAAACAGATTTGACAACATTTTTTTATATATATAGATTATTTTTGGCCGACATAAGTTAGTGTAACAGTTACAGTTAAGAAACTCATCGAATTGATGTCTACTATGACTTTGAGGTCAACATAAACTCCGCCGGTCAATAGAGCCGTAGTCGCTTGTAATTATTTTTTTATGTTAACCCTGCGTCAAAAGCAATTGACAGAGGTCTACATATAGCTGATGAAATGGTATTTATTTATTTTCATAAATTTGATCAATGCGACACTTCTAACTGCACTCCGATGAAAATAACAAAATTTAGCAGACTCTACGAATTGTATTTAATTCTGAAATATCAAAACCATTCTGCATTTTTAAGATATTAATTCCAAGAAACTACTTGAGCGAGTTGAAATAAAAAGACTCTTTAAAATTTTTTTAAATTTCAATATTTGCAAGAAACAATTATTAACTTGGTTATTATAGCGTATTAACTTGGCTATAATAACGAAGTCGAATTCAAATAATTTTATAAATTCTTGGCAATTAAGAGTAATTTTGTATTATTTAGTAATTAAAGATCATTTAAATGTGAAGTGATTTGAAGTCTTCTTGCTGCACCTCAACTCTATGGACTCTGCAAAGCACATTAAGAGCTTTACAACTTAGCAGATGGTATTAAGGAGCTTCTAGTACTAATATTGCACGCTTCTAATCAGCTCATAAAAATCTGAACAGCTCAGGCTGTAAGCAATAAAAGAAGAACAGTTAAGCTAACAAAAAAAAAAAAAAAAAAACAACAACAACGTAAATCAGAACAGTGCCAAGAAAACGAAAAACGAAAAAAACTGGCGAAATACAAAACATTCCCAAGGATCTGTTTAATCATTTATATTGAACCTGACCGAGAAGCTTCAAAAGAAGAAAAACAACTAAAATAGCAACAATAGCAACAACAACAACAACAGCAATAATTACAACAACAAAACTTTTGATATAAAAGCACAACTAATGACAACCTCCGGCACATCCCTGTGCGAGCAGAAAGCGTGCCACAAACTAAAACAGACGAATACGCCTCATAGTCGTCGTTAGTGTCGTTCAACATGCTTTTCCGACATGCTTCCAACATGCTTTGTTGCTCATTCCACGCCTGCTTACAGTGGTCACACTTGCGAACCTCAATACAGCCGGCCGTTTGGCTTCCGTCATGGTAAACGCACATCTATTCGTTCATTTATTTTTCTATACCTATCTTGTTGGCCCTTTACCACCCAACAAAAGCTACGATTCCCTCTTGGTTAATTACATTTCCATAAATTACAAGCACTTAAATTCAAAAAACGGAACATGGACTTATTCGGAATTCAACTGAATTCAATCGAAGTGTAATTGACGACGACCCTAACAACCACAACACAATAACAACAATAGCAAAGATGACAACGATGACAACGATGACAATGAATGAATTTGCGTCTATGCAGGATATTTTTCAAGGCATTTTTGTTGGTTTTTTTGACGTTTAATTGAGAATTAATTTGATTGGTGCACAAAGACAATTAAAAAAAAAAAAAAATTGATTTTTGTTTCCTAATTCTTCCAAATTCTATGAAGAGAAGAAAAGATGATAAGTCCCATAATTGTTGATGGCCTCGGGGATTCTTGAAAATACTTATCGGAGGTTAAGTTTGGGCGCAGAAATCTTGATCGATAAACTTGTCATATTTAATGGTTGCTTTTTACAAAAATTATCAAGTGCAATGTTTTTTAACGTTACCCCAGGGGCAAATTGAATGTTTGAGGGGTAAATAACAAATCATTAACAAAAATAATATTTCTTATTGACGTGACGAAGTAACGTTGTACTGCTCTAGTTTCCAAAAAAGTTGAAAAATGAATTTTTTAAAAATTCATCTGCGTTTCATTGAATTGTTACTCGCTTGGGTATAAGAGCTATGATTACAAAAATAGTATGACCATAAAGGTTAATTCTTTGACTATACTAAAAAAACAAAAAAGAAATTTTAATAAGGCATAGCGACGTAGTGGGAGCTTCGTAAGCAACGCAACTGAAAATTTGTTACATGGAATCATTACTCGCTGAGTATTAAGCCTACTGAAAGCCCTCACAACAAAATTAGACAAAAAATTTCTGACATCATGGGGACGCTGAGAGAGCCGTTCAAAGATCGATAACGCATCATTCATGCAGCGGCGTTGCATTGAATTTTTACTCAATGAGTATTTAACCTACGATAAAAGTTTAAAAAGGAAAATAAAGTTTTTATACATGACTTTACGACAAAAATAAAAAAAAATATCCGGCGTCGTCAGGTCGTGAATATAGCAGCTTATGTAACAGAAATGTAATATCGTTGCATGGAATTATTACTCACTCAGGAGAAGTGCTACAGTAAATTTTGTTTTACGACAGCAGGGATGTGTTATTACGCTTCACAACTGAATTACAAAAAAAAATTGTGTTGTCATGATTTCAGGGATGCAATCACATAATGCAGAAAAAATTCTACAGCCATGAAAAAACGTTGCATGGATTTTTAACTCTGTGACTACTGGTGCAACGGTAAATTTTAAGGACCGAAAACAAAGGTGAGGTCTTCGGGCATATGACAAAAATAAAAAAAAAATTTGACGGCGTGTCAAAAACCTTCAGGGAACCGCCTAATGTGACGCATATGCATAACTTTTGCTGGATTAATTGAAATTAGAGCACAACCAATGGGGAAGCAAAAAAAAAGCCAAACGAAAAGCACCAACTACAAATCCAACAACAACTCCAACACCAACACCAACACCAACATCAACATCAACATCAACATCAACATCGACATCAACACCAACATCAACACCAACACCAACATCAACATCAACACCAACACCAACACCAACACCAACACCAACACGAACACCAACACCAACACCAACACCAACACCAACACCAACACCAACACCAACACCAACACCAACATCAACATCAACATCAACATCAACATCGACATCAACACCAACATCAACACCAACACCAACATCAACATCAACACCAACACCAACACCAACACCAACACGAACACCAACACCAACACCAACACCAACACCAACACCAACACCAACATCAACATCAACATCAACATCAACATCAACATCAACATCAACATCAACATCAACATCAACATCAACATCAACATCAACATCAACATCAACATCAACATCAACATCAACACCAACATCAACATCAACATCAACACCAACATCAACATCAACATCAACATCAACATCAACATCAACATCAACATCAACATCAACATCAACATCAACATCAACATCAACACCAACATCAACATCAACATCAACATCAACATCAACATCAACATCAACATCAACATCAACATCAACATCAACATCAACATCAACATCAACATCAACATCAACATCAACATCAACATCAACATCAACATCAACATCAACATCAACATCAACATCAACATCAACATCAACATCAACATCAACATCAACATCAACATCAACATCAACATCAACATCAACATCAACATCAACATCAACATCAACATCAACATCAACATCAACATCAACATCAACATCAACATCAACATCAACATCAACATCAACATCAACATCAACATCAACATCAACATCAACATCAACATCAACATCAACATCAACATCAACATCAACATCAACATCAACATCAACATCAACATCAACATCAACATCAACATCAACATCAACATCAACATCAACATCAACATCAACATCAACATCAACATCAACATCAACATCAACATAATCATCATCAACATCAACATCAGCATCAACATCAACAACAACATCAACATCAACATCAACATCAACATCAACATCAACATCAATATCAACATCAACATCAACATCAACATCAACATCAACATCAACATCAACATCAACATCAAAATCAACATCAACATAAACATCAACATCAACATCAACATCAATATCAACATCAACAAAACCATTAACATCAACATCAACATCAACATCAAAATCAACGTCAACATCAACATCAACATCAACATCAACATCAACATCAACATCAACATCAACATCAACATCAACATCAACATCAACATCAACATCAACATCAACATCAACATCAACATCAACATCAACATCAACATCAACATCAACATCAACATCAACATCAACATCAACATCAACATTAACAACAACAGCAAGAAACTTCGTCACGTCAAAACCTACGGGTGTGTCCACGGCACAGCCAACTCTTTTGTAAATTTAAGGCACACCATCTAAGATATGTATGTGTGTCTAAATTTTTTTCAGGGATAGAAAATAACGATTATTTTTTAATTTTTAGATCAAAAGATCTTATATAAAAGGATGCAAAATAATTTTAAAAGTAGCAATGTGAAGCTCTGATTTTAGTTTTTGGTGTCGCACAGTCTAAAAAAAAAAGATTTAAGAATAACTTCTACTTCTGATCGAAAAAATAACGATTGAAAAAATAAATTTTATTTCTGATCGAAAAATATCGACCAAAAAATTACTTTTGTGATCGAAAAAGTAACGATCACAAAATGATTTTATTTCTGATCGAAAAAAAAATAAATTTCAAAAAATGATTTTTATTTCTGCTGATTTCTGAAAAATTACGATAAAAAAAATAATTTTTATTTCTGATATAAAAAAAAAAAAAAATATATTTGTTATAAAATTATTGATTGATAGCGATAATCGTTATTTGTCGTCCTTGATTTTTTAATTTTCCCCCTAATATTTCTCAGTCATATGCTGACCAAAGTAATTTTGAGTTCAACTCTAAAGTATAAATTGCAAAAATAAAAAAGACTTTGGATCGTGCTTGGGCCGAGATGACTTGAATAAAATTTCATATGCTAGATATTTAGTTGATACTGAGCTTTAAGGTGTTAAAAATTATTGGCAAAGCTGTAGATTAATTTTAATTTAATAGAACTTATCCATTTTGTTGTCCTAATCCTTATACTTATATTCCTTTCCTTTTCTTTTTTGTTTTTTTTTTTGAAGTGAAACTTCTATAGCCGCGATGGGGAGTAAAACCAATGAATCAATTCGCCGGTGAAACACTTCGCCGTGAAACGCTTCGGGGTGTCTTGAACATAGTGTTACGCAAAATGAAATTATTATAATATAGTATGGATACAGTAGCTTTTCAACTGCATGGTTCATACACCGAGTAATTATAATATTGCCAAAAAACTTTGAAGCATATGGAGCATGTCTTTGATATTCATATTAAAAACATCAACCTTTAACAAAAAGACTAGCACTGACTGCTGCTAAGTAACATAGTTCTAATGTACAACATTTTAAACTTTTGAGAGTAACAAAAGAGTACATAGAGTTTATTTCTGTATTGTATTTATTTTCTTTATATCTCCATGTTTTTGATCCAAAATTCTACATATCTGTTCAGGTGTAGGGAATAAATATACAAAAATCATAATATTTGTATGGAAGCCCCCTTAAGGAGTGGTCGGAGGGAATAGGTCCCCAAGGAAAAAATTTTCTTTTTGTAAAAGTAATGGGGGTCGGTGGTACATATCAACCCTCTCCGGCTCTCCTTAAAGGCCATCTGTTCAGGTGTAGGGAATAAATAAAGAAAAAACCATAATATTTGTATGGGAACCCCCTAAGGAGTGGTCGGAGGGAATGAGTCTCCGAAGAAAAAATGTTCCTTTTGCAAAAATAATGGGGGTCAGTGATACATATTAACCCTCTCCGACCCTCCCTTAAAGCCCATCTGTTCAGGTGTAGGGAATAAATATACAAAATATCATAAAATTTTTATGGGAGCCTCCAAAGGGAGTGGTCGGAGGGAATAGGTCCTCAAGGAAAAAATCTTCGCTTTGCAAAAGTAATGCGGGTCGGTGTAGGGAATAAATATACAAAAAATCATAAAATTATTATGGGAGTCTCCATAAGGAGTAGTCGGAAGGAATAAGTCCCCAAGGAAAAAATGTTCTTTTTGCAAAAGTAATAGGGGTCGGTGCTACATATTAACCCTCTGCGACCCTCTCTTAAAGCTCCCCTGTTCAGGTGTAGGGAATAAATATTCAAAAAATCATAAAATTATTATGGGAGCCTCTAAAAAGAGTGGTCGGAGGGAATAGGTCTCCAAGGAAAAAATGTTCCTTTTGCAAAAATAATGGGGGTCAGTGATACATATTAACCCTCTTCGACCCTCCTTTAAAGCCCCCTGTTCAGGTGTAGGGACTACATATACAAAAAATCATAAATGTTTTATGGGATCCTCCAAAGGGAGTGGTCGGAGGGAATAGGTCCTCAAGGAAAAAATTTTCGTTTTGAAAAATTAATGGGGGTCGGAGGTACATATTAACCCTCTCCGGCCCTCCTTACAGGCCACCTGTTCAGGTGTACGGAATAAAAATTGACATGTGGCAGCAACAAAGCTGTGTAAAGGACTTTTCCTTTTCCTCTTCCGTTTCCTTATCTTTATCCTTATCCTTATCCTTATCATTATCCTTATCCTTATCCTTATCCTTATCCTTATCCTTATCCTTATTCTTATTCTTATTCTTATTCTCATCCTTATCCTTATCCTTATCCTTATCCTTATCCTTATCCTTATCCTTATCCTTATCCTTATCCTTATCCTTATCCTTATCCTTATCCTCATCCTTATCCTTATCCTTATCCTTATCCTTATCCTTATCCTTATCCTTATCCTTATCCTTATCCTTATCCTTATACTCATCCTTATCCTTATCCTTATCCTTATCCTTAACCTTATTCTTATTCTTATTCTTATCCTTATCCTTATCCTTATCCTTATCCTTATCCTTATCCTTATCCTTATCCTTATCCTTATCCTTATCCTTATCCTTATCCTTATCCTTATCCTTATCCTTATCCTTATCCTTATCCTTATCCTTATCCTTATCCTTATCCTTATCCTTATCCTTATCCTTATCCTTATCCTTATCCTTATCCTTATCCTTATCCTTATCCTTATCCTTATCCTTATCCTTATCCTTATCCTTATCCTTATCCTTATCCTTATCCTTATCCTTATCCTTATCCTTATCCTTATCCTTATCCTTATCCTTATCCTTATCCTTATCCTTATCCTTATCCTTATCCTTATCCTTATCCTTATCCTTATCCTTATCCTTATCCTTATCCTTATCCTTATCCTTATCCTTATCCTTATCCTTATCCTTATCCTTATAAACGTAAACGGGGTATATTAATTTTGTCACTCCGTTTGTAACGCCCATATGGAGGCGTGGCAGGTATAGAAAAGTATATATATTCTTGATCAGCATCACCACCCGAGTCGATTTAGCCATGTCCGTCTGTCTGTCCGTCTGTCTGTCTGTCTGTGATCACGATTACGGGCGTAATTTTCAAGCTATCATCACGAAATTCGATATTTAAGCTTTCGTCTAAAAAATAAAGGTCAAGTTCGAAAATGAGCCAAATCGGATGAAAACCACGCCTACCTCCCATACAAACTAACTTTATCAAAGCGGTGAAATCTCTTAGAATTCCACAAAAAATAATATAAGGGCTTGAAATTTTGCATATAAACTTTGATATACAACATATACTCTGAGTATGAAATTCAACTAAATCAGCTGAAAACCACGCCTACCTCCCATACAAAGTGACTTTATCAAAAATGTAAAATCTCTTTAAATTCTACGAAAATTAATATATGGACTTGTAATTTTGCATATGAACTATGATATATAACATGTACTCTGTATGAAATTCAACGAAATCGAGTGAAAACCATACCCACCTCCCATACAAAGTGACTTTATCAAAAAACAAAAGCGAATATTTGCTATTTTTACAAATAAACAAATTGACTGCTTAAGATTTTGAATATACTTTAGTTCGGCCGTGGGGGTATTTTAACTTCGGCCCAGTCGAAGATCATTTCTTACTAGTTTAATTTTTATTTTATCGAAACTCTTTCGTTTCTTTTTTCCTTTGGACTGCTTCCATTTTTGAGCGGGTGTGTCAAACTCTGTTTAATCAAATTTTTTTTAAAACTTTAAGCAAGGTATATATGACAAATATTTTCTAAATACGTTGAAAAGTACAAAAAATAGTCAGTATTTGTCTTCTCTCACGTTATATAAAATAAGGCGTGGCACGCTCGGTTTCTCAAAAATTGTTTATGTGAAGTACAAAGGCTCTTATTCCAATTTTTGTCTACTTTATGAAAGTATAAGCTTAATAATAACTACTTTAGGTTTCATGCCAATATTTCAATTAGCTTGAAATCAATCACGCCCATTTCAGTATTAGTGGACGATTTATTTTTTTTTTTTTTGATATTTGGGTTCTCAAACGATATAAACTAACAACTTGATTGTAAATATGGTTTCGTCATTTGATGTTTTAAAGTTATTGTTTGTTAATTGTATTTTCTCCCATATGAAATTAACTCAAAATGCACGAAGGTCAACTTCTGATAACTTCTTTAGAAATAAATCGGAAATGTTAACAAAATAACAAACTTAATTTTGAACGTTTGAAAATTGAAAAGTTTGAATTTTAGAGAGTCAGGCAATTCATGCTTATTACAAACTCGAATAATAACGAATAATAACAAACGGCATCAACCCTCATTCTTGTTTTTCAATTTAATTAAAGACATCAAAGGTTTTCTTGTGTGAGTGTGTGTGTTGGTCTGTGAATGTCATATATGTATTAACTATTTACGGCATATTGTATGCTTACTTGTCCTGATTGTTTGATTGTGTGTTTGTGTGAGGTATAGTAGTAGGTATTGTACGAGCACGTGTGGCATGACCCAGTTGAAGAGTCTTAATAACTTAGTGGGAAATACTCTATGGGAAATACTAAAGAAATACTCTGACAATACTACAAAGAACAACAGTTCTAATATAACCAAGTATAATTGGAATGTTAGTTTATTGGCATTTCACAGAAGATGTTTGAAGAAGGCTGTTCTGTAGAAACAAGTATGGTTATGGTATGGTTATGGTATGGTTATGGTATGGTTATGGTATGGTTATGGTATGGTTATGGTATGGTTATGGTATGGTTATGGTATGGTTATGGTATGGTTATGGTATGGTTATGGTATGGTTATGGTATGGTTATGGTATGGTTATGGTATGGTTATGGTATGGTTATGGTATGGTTATGGTATGGTTATGGTATGGTTATGGTATGGTTATGGTATGGTTATGGTATGGTTATGGTATGGTTATGGTATGGTTATGGTATGGTTATGGTATGGTTATGGTATGGTTATGGTATGGTTATGGTATGGTTATGGTATGGTTATGGTATGGTTATGGTATGGTTATGGTATGGTTATGGTATGGTTATGGTATGGTTATGGTATGGTTATGGTATGGTTATGGTATGGTTATGGTATGGTTATGGTATGGTTATGGTATGGTTATGGTATGGTTATGGTATGGTTATGGTATGGTTATGGTATGGTTATGGTATGGTTATGGTATGGTTATGGTATGGTTATGGTATGGTTATGGTATGGTTATGGTATGGTTATGGTATGGTTATGGTATGGTTATGGTATGGTTATGGTATGGTTATGGTATGGTTATGGTATGGTTATGGTATGGTTATGGTATGGTTATGGTATGGTTATGGTATGGTTATGGTATGGTTATGGTATGGTTATGGTATGGTTATGGTATGGTTATGGTATGGTTATGGTATGGTTATGGTATGGTTATGGTATGGTTATGGTATGGTTATGGTATGGTTATGGTGTGGTTATGGTATGGTTATGGTAATATTTTATGGTCTAGTATATATGGTACATGTATAATATACATTATATGTGTACTTTTTATACCTCCACATTAAAAAAACGGTTAAGGGGTACATTAATTTTGTCACTCTGTTTGTAAAGCCCATATGGAGGCGTGGTAGGTGTAAAAAAGTATATATATTCATGTTCGGTATCATCACCCGAGTCGATTTAGTCATGTCGGTTTGTCTGTTCGTGTGTCTGTTCGTCTGTTTGTCCGTCTGTCTATGATCACGATTACAGCCTTCATTTTCAAGCTATCATCACGAAATTCTATATTAACCTTTTATCTAAAAAGTTAAGATCAAATTAAAAAATGAGCCAAATCGGATGAAAACCACGTCTACCTCGCATAGAAAGTGACTTTATCAAAAGGGTAAAATCTCTTAGAATTCCAGAACAATTCATATATGGACTTGAAATATGAGCTTTGATATTTAATATACATTCTGAGTATGAAATTCGATAAAATCGGATGAAAACCGTGCCTAGCTCCGATATAAAGTGACTTCACGAAAATGTTTTTACAGATAAACATTTTACTGACTGCTCAAGACTTTGAATATACTTTGGTTCGGCCGTGGGGGTATTTTAACTTCGGCCCAGTCGAAGATCATTTCGTACTAGTTTTAGTTTTATTTCCATCTTGCCTCACGGTCTCATTCACTAACTGTCAGTACTTACGAATACTTGTTAAGTATCGGTCGCTCAGTATGTTTTGTTGTTTAACTGCCTACTTCTTCATTACTAAAAGGATGGGTGATCTTCATAAATGTCATTCCATTGCTTATGACAAGTAATGCCTCCATTTCCGACTTGGCTGTGTTCAACTTATATCGTTGTTTTTATGTCTTTTATTATTCTAAAGCATTTCAACACAAACATCACATGTTAGATTGAATTATTTGTTGTTTAAATTAAATCAAATAACAAACTCGCTACAAGAGTCTCCACACAAACATTACTATACATATACACACGCACACGCACACACATAAACCCACATTTCTACTGTTGTGTCCTACATAGTGACACAATTGCGAGCTACGTAAGCATTGGCGCTGCTTAATGTTTGCTAGAGTGGAGCACGTAATTTCCTGCCTTCTCCTCTACGTAACATCTCCTTACTCGTTGCTCCAACAATAATTTAGACTTTGTTTTGCAGTGATAAACAGACAACAAAAAGAACTCACACACTTACGTACAAAAACTCTGCCTCATAAACTTAACAACTTTTATTTAATTTCTACACTCGAGGATTTTGTCAATTAGGAGCGAAGAAATTTTTGTACAACGTTGTTTGCTCTCAATCTCTCTAGTTTATCCTTTTTTTTTTAGTTTGCTTTTTGTGTGGTTGGCAGGATTTTTATGCAACAGTAGGCTTTTGTATGGAGCTTTTGCAAAACCAAAGTCAACGTGAACATCATTGAGGATTTCAACTTTTCAGGGACACGATTGCTTTCAACCATGTAGCTGGTTGTGTTTGAATTGCATTGGGTGGAGACATTTCGTAATAGTCAGTCAGTCTGTCCATCTGTCTATCTATCTCTTGGCATGTCTGTCGGTATGTGTGTGTATGTGTATGTGTGTCAGTTTGTATTGACATGGTATGTGTCAATGAGTTAGTCTGTCTGTGGGTCGTCTTTTTTTGCTGCTGCTGCTGCTTCCGATTCCGCTTCTACTTCATTTGGATGTGTGTTTGCGTGTCCTAGGCGCTGTAATTTTTTTTCCTTCTGTGCCTTTTTTACATTTTGCTGGTTTTACTTGGTTTTTGGCACTAGTCCAAGCAACAGCAAAAGTAGCAGCTTGTTGTAGTTGCTATTGTTTTTTGTTTTTTTGGTTGTTAATGTTTTTGTTGCTATTGATCGAGCTGTAGTTATCAGCAGTTGTAACTGTAACCGAGGCACTAGATGCTGCTCTTATGTGGTTGGTTGCTTAACGCGGTTGAGGAAGTGAACAGAATAGTTGGGGGTGGGATGTCTGTGAATGTGAGTGTTTGAGTGTTTGGGTCTATTTCATCTACTTAGGGATTTTCTACTCCATTTGCATCTCATTGCTTTTCAGTAAGGTGAGTAGAAAACAATGTTGGAAAAAAAAAACACAAATACAAAAACAATGAAAATGCACAGCATTGTAACCACATGACTTGGTTTATAACCAAATTCCCAAATGAAACTAGTTTTTGAGCCAAAACATACTAGATGAAAAGTTTTTAATAGAATTTTAGAAATTTTTACTCAATCCAAAGAGTCGTTTTTTAGTTTTCGTTTTTTGTATTCAGGCTATTTTGTATGCATCTATGTCATTTACTTTAAAATATCTCTGCAGAACGTTGACGTATTTTTTGTTCATAATTTATAAAAGCTTCATGAGTCCCATTAATAAAAAAAAAAACTGCCAGCAGCATATCCATTCTGAGTCCATTGACAGATTTGAGATTTTTTTGTGAAAAATATCATTTCGTCAGCGTTCATTTTGCAGTGTGTATTCGTAAAAACATTTTGCCCACTTCGACTTTGTTTATTTGTATTCGTTGAAGTTATAAATTATTGAAGAACTCATTTCGTTTTCTATGCATATCAAAAAGTATCGTACTTCGGTCTTTTATATTGAAGTGCTGATACTTTGTATTGATTAATATAGATACTTAAATTTAATGTTTTAAGGTAGCTGGTTGGATTATATAAATTCATGAAGGTATTTGTATGTATAACGTAGCTTAAAATTAAGAACTCTGTCTAGATTTTTGAATGAGAGAAATCGAGATAATATTTTTAAATTTTTTTTCATTCCAAATGTTTCAAACTTGCCTCCAATAATTTCAAGTCGTATCTTGTAATCATTGCTAAGATATTCAAATACTTCCTTTAGCAAAATTAAAGATTCAATCTTAGATTTAATGTGTAAACTTACCATTACGCAATGGAATAATTATTAACTTTTTTCTATATAAGTTTAATAAAACCATTCAAAATAAAAGGATGTCATGGACATACCCGTAGATTTGGACGTAACAATGTATCTTTATCCTCCTCCCTATTTTCTCCTTTCTAAACTCGTCACCATTTTACATTTATTCATATCAGCCATTCCAAATTAAACGCATCAAAAAAACGTAAATTACGGGTTGACCACCTCCGATTTTACTCAACCTTTCAGAATTGAATCTACTCATGAAATAAAAACACTAATTTGAGTAAAAAAATTTTTACATTTTTTTTCAAGTTTTTACGTAACATTTAAGTTTCGACAAAATTGGAGAAAAAGTGAAATTGCCTTACTCTTAAAAAATCATATATTCAACAAAACTAACTCGATTTTCACGTTTGAGGTATTTTTGAAAAGAAAATAAATAGCTATTTTGTATAAAAATATAAAAATAACGAAATTATTTTTTTAAGTTTCTTAACTTCAAGGTCAAATTTTGGAAGTCATAAAAATAGGATTTTTCCCCACTTTAAAAATTTAAAAAAATATTTTCAGAAAGTTAATTTTATTACCTTTCCATCTGCCAAAAATTATGAGGGTGTTATTTTTTTTCTATTTTAATAATTTATTTAATATTTTTTAAACGACCACCTACCATACTACTTCCATACAACCATACTATGTACATAAGACTGTACCTCAAAAAAAAAAAAATAAAGTGCGCCGTATACCAGCGAATATGACGCATTTTTTTTTGACCGAACGTAGGGGTCGCGAATTGACATATTTCTTCATATTTCTGGTGTTTACAGTCGGATTTTCAAGTTCGGTACATCAATGTTTTTGTCTCAAGGAGACCAATATGACGTCTATAGAGGTTATTGACCTCAGCCGCACGGTTCTAGTACTTACCTTCCAGTTCTCAGTTCCTACTATCCTAATGTGCCACTCTAATACCAAAAAAATAAAGCTCTTAAAATATCATTAATCTCTTGCTCAGAAAGTATATCGATATTTCTAGCAGAACTATTTTTAAAAAATTTTTGAAAATTTTTTGCCGAACAAAGGGTTCCCTTTTTTCATTTTCATCATATCATCGGTATTAAAAGTCTGATCATATTAAATGACATATCGATGTTTTTGTCTGAAAGAGATTATTATAAGCTGAAGAGGAGTTAGAACCGTGCGCCTGAGGTCAATCACCTCTATAGAGGTCATATTGGTTCATAGTTCCATATTGGAGACAAAAACATTGATGTACCAAACTTTAAAATCCGACTGTAAATACCAGAGATCTGAAGAAATATGTCAATGGGCGACCCCTACGTTCGGTCAGAAAAGAATTTTTTTTCGTAATTGTCTTGAAAAAATGCGTCATATTCGCTGGTATATGGCGCACTTTTTTTATGAGGTACAGTCTAATGTACATAGTATGGTTGTATGGAAGTAGTATGGTAGGTGGTCGTTTAAAAAATATTAAATAAATTATTAAAATAGAAAGAAAAATAACACCCTCATGATTTTGGCAGATGGAAAGGTAATAAAATGAACTTTCTGAAAATATTTTTTTTTAATTTTTAAAGTGGGGAAAAATCCTATTTTAATGACTTCCAAAATTTGACCTTCAAGTTAAGAAACTTAAAAAAAATAATTTTGTTTTTTTTTATATTTTTATAAAAAACAACTATTTATTGTCTTTTCGAAAATACCTCAAACGTGAAAATCGAGTTAGTTTTGTTGAATATATAATTTTTTTAAGAGTAAGGCAATTTCACTTTTTCTCTCATTTTTACGAAATTTGAATGTTACGTAAAAACTTGAAAAAAATTTAACAATTTTTTTACCCAAATTAGTACTTTTATTTCATGAGAAGATTCAATTCTGAAAGTTTGAGCAACATCGGAGGTGGTCAACCCGTATGAGTGATACGTTCAAAATGGAATGGCTGATATGTTTGCCTTTATACATGTCTAACTCCTTGCCCGGATCTTTGACCAAATGCCCTTATTAATCCATGTCAAAATATTTGTCCTAGTTCTTGACCGAATCCATTTCATAGCCCATGTCGCACTTCTTGTCGCAATCCTTGCACCAATCTTTTCCTAATTTTTATTTTCTGTGTTATCTAAATTCTTTTCCGCCATCATCCTTATCTTAATGTCTGAATCCTTTTCGCCCTTTGTCTAATCTTCGTCATAGTTCTTGTCTAAGCCCTTATCCTACTACTTTTCTTTTTCCTGGCCTTAATCGTACTAAAGATCCTTGCCTTCGCCCTTTTTCTAATACTTGTTTGGATTTGGAAGCTTATTCTAATATCTGTCATGGTTTGGATGTGATTTTAATTTTGATTTTGATTTGTGACATTAACATTTACCAAAGAGCCATGCAATAAATCCATGCAATAATGGAGTATTTACGTTACATTAAGCGGTTCCCTGCGGGGTCATGACGCTTTCAAATGTTTTTTTTTTTTTTTTTTTTTTTTTTTTGTTTTGTATTTCTATCATGTAACCGAAAGCCTCACCTTTATTGTCGTTTCATGAAATTAACCATAGTGCCATTGGTCATGGAGTAATAATTTCATGCCATGGTTTTTAATTGTTGTGTAGTGTACCTCATCGTGCATACAATGCATAGCATAGGGTATTTTAAGGTATGTTGCTACTTGGTGCGCTCGGAATTTGAGTGAAAATTCAAATTTTTTACAGGAAAACGGTTAGAGATAATGGAAAATTTTTTTTGGGGTGAATAAATACATTAAAAAGTTATTTAAAAAAAAATTTTATTAATATTTAACTTTTGTTATGCTTGAAACTTTAATTTGAAGTTGACTTAAATAAAAGTTTAAAAAAATTTCTTTTTAATTTATAAAATTTAATTAAAAATTACTTTATTACCCTATCACCGATAATAAAGGATATAGTTATGGAGGAACTGCTAGATACGACCGTGAATTCATTAGAAGGTAAACCTAGACTTCTAACGAAATATGTAGACGACCTATTTGCCATTATTAAACGGGATGCTATTCAAAGGACTCTAGACGGGCTGAACAAATTTCATAAACAAATGCAATTTACCAAAGAAGAAGAAATGGACAACAAAATACCTTATCTTGAAGCGCTCGTAATAAGAGAAAACCAAATTCTCAAAGTAGATTGGTATCAAAAGCCCACAGCGTCTGGACGAATCATTAATTATTATTCAAAACATCATCGACGAATTAAGATAAACACGGCCAATAACTTTATTAATAGAGTACTTAACATTAGTGACGAAGAATTTCATAATATCAATATTAACAAGATTTGAAATATACTAAGACAAAATGATTTCCCAAATAAAACCATCGATAATTTGATACGCAACAGAAAAAGCAACAAAACACCTTCTAAAAATGAAAATAAAGAAAATTCTACGAAAATTTACAAATCGGTGATTTATACCGAAAATATCGGCCAATCTGACATTTACAACAAAGAACTCTTCCAACTAGCGATGAAAAATAATAACACCCTTGATCTACTATACAGCAAGACTAAAAGTAAGATTGACAAGAAGGACAAACATAATTTAATATACAAAATGTGATGCAAAGGTGACGGTACTTAAAAATGTTACAAAGTATACGTTGGAACAACAAAATTAAAACTTAAGACAAGAATGGCGGCACACAAATCTGACCAAAAAGTGACATCAAAATATATTGAACAAAAAACAGCACTTGCGGCCCACTGTGCAAAAGCTCAGCTCATAGCAAACTTGGACGACGCACAGTGGTTTAGCCCCATACAAAAGATGCTGTCAATAAATAGAAATAATAATCGTAGAGTCATAAAATTTTGCATGGAAGTTAGATTTTAAAATAGAAAACCATAAAGCAAAAAAAATTCAAGTTTGTCCACAACCACGCCCACCTTCCATACTATAAGAAAATATAAAAGTCATATTTTCTTTCATATTGGCCAGATTTCAAAATAACTCGGTACGGAGATATATATTTTTGTGCAGAATTGAAAAACAATATTTTCGGTCACACCCACCTCCCACATAAAATATTAAATATTAAAATATAAATTGCAGCTTTATCGTGACATTGCATCTTAACGATATGAAATACAGGTCGTCGTTGTTCTAGAAAAATATTTATTCGACTCTTATAAAAAAAATAAAAAAAATAAAAAAAAATTATGTCAAAATACCTAATCGTTTTCTTTTAATTAAAAAAAATCTAAGCGAACCTTAACTGTTTCGAATCAATTTGCATATACTTTTTGCAATTTTTTGGTGCATATTTTTGGGCATAGATTTTACTTTTCAGATCTCATATTTTTATGTTGCATACATTGTATTGCTTTTATGCCGGTGGTTTTAATGATGCGGAATTAATTTCTTGTTGAAAATTTGTTAAAAAATAAAAATAAATAACTGGCCATTTTAGCCCTTGAAAGGACTTTGACCTGCCTTTTTTATGATCAATTGACCAAGAACCGGACCTACATGTTTAACGCCGACTCCGAACGACGATGAACGGAATGTTCTTGTTCTCAAGAAGCTTTACATGGCATTTTGAATACTCTCTGAGGTTTGCCATTGTCTCCAGAGAAGTGGCGGCCGTACAGAAAAATTATTTTAATTCAAATAATTTTCTGTCGCTACGGGGGTTCGAACCTGTGTCTCCAAGTTCGTTGACATAGCGGCCACGCACTTTAACCAACTACGCCACGGACGCCACCGGAAAATTTATTAAATTATTTAATATTTTGTTGGAAATAAATAAATTCTTCCAGGGTAGGGTGTTAACAAAACAAAAAACTTGTTGTGTTTGTTGTTGTGACCAAAAAATAAACAAAAGCAGTTGCATTTGCTCTGCTTAGCTCGCCCTTTCAAAGTAAGTCTAAAAGCATGCTGCAAAAAATTGCAATTTAAATCAAGAAAACTCGATATTTTTACACAAAACGCATTTAGTTTTTCATTCATAAAAACTGGTTAGATAGCTAATTTTTTTTTTGTAAGTTTTAGTATAAGTCCAATAATGATGTTAATCTAAACGAGCCCGGTCAACGCCGGAAGATAGTTATTCTCTGCCAAAAATGACTTTAAACTGTTTGTAGAGTTTGAAATATAAAAACTTATTCGCCTTAAAAAAATATACAATGAATTCTAAGTCTTACTATGCAAGTTATTTATTTCATATTATTTCTTTAAGGCTAAAAAAACCAAACCATATTTTTTTCAGTGGTTCACATGTTATTTAATTTAAAATATACCTCTTGTTATAGAGAATTTATTGAACTCTTTATTATATATCAACTTTGATGGTTTCTGTACAATAATCCTGTAAAGATTTCACCAAGACCTTTAGGAAACATGCTAATTGGACAATTCTTAAAAAATAAAAAATTTTATTTCGGTCATAGGAAGCCATAAATTTTCATATTTAAATCCACTTTTAAACCACTGTGCGACGTGGTGATACTACACAGAAAAAAAAGAGTAGAACTTTTACCTAAAAATGTAGTGAATTCAGCTAAAGTAATCCGGTGATTTTCAGTCAACGAATTTGATTAGGTGCGCTACCAATTTCTAAATGTTAATTATATGCAATTATATTGGGTAGTTTAACTGCGAGAGTAGATAAAGAACCTAAATATTTAGGTGTACCTTCAACCATAAAATAGATAAGACACATAATTTGTTAGAAGAATAAGCTAATTATTTTTAAACTATGACCACTTCAGATTAGGCAAGCCACCTACTAAGTGTAGAAAAATCATCTAATTATTTAGATAGCATTCCCACTTAAGAGTGGGAAGCCGTGCAAAAAATATGCAAAAAATATGTTTTTTGTTTTGCAATTTCTATTTTGAAGTGAAACTTTCCTTAGGTGACTTTACTTCATTTCGTCACATGATAGAGAAGAAAGATTTGTTTTGTAGTAGATAGAATGAGAGAGATATATACATTGTATAAATGACTGAAAAAATTTCTTTGCCACTGCTGAGAGTCGAACCTGTGATCTCAAGATTTCAACGACCAACGCCTTATCTATTGAGCTAAATTTCCAATACAGGAACTTACTCTACATACCAATTAATCAAATTGCTGTAGATGCCCAGTGGAAAAATAATTTCAGAGTTGTGGACCTCATATTTTTATATACATTTTGTTCACAAGTTATCAAACGGCGTAACAGCAGAGCGGTAAAGCGTTTGACTATAACGCCAGCGGTCCGGGTTCAATTCTCGCATGAGACTTTACTTTTTGTAAAATTTTCTCACTTTGTTTTTATTTATGTTTTTTATAGGAGAGCGCTGTGCTCCTATAAAATTCAAATACGGGAAAAAAACAAGTTGTAAGGAAAGCATTTGATTTATCCCCGTAAATATTTATATAAAATTTATACTGAGGCGTGGATAATGCTAATATGCGTTATTTCCCTAGTGTACGAACAAATCGACAACTTGCATTAGGTAAAATAACTAGAAGAATTAGATGATTTAATAAGCAAAATTTTAGTTGAATTAACTAATTTTAATTAGGTGAATTACCTAATGCATCATTGTTAAATTAACTGTGTAAGTAGAAAAGTTGTTGAAAAGATTAGGTGAAATAGAAACTTTCACATTAGCTAAACTAGTTTAGGTAATAAATCAATTCTTTTATTTTCTGTGTACAACAGGAGAGTTACTACCACAAACAAATGACTTTAGAAATTCTGCACATCATCAACGGTCCGTCAGAGAAGAGACTTAACTACAAAGTGGACACCGAAAAATGCGCTCAAACAGACAGCCATCTAATAATGAAATATGGACAAAAGAGAAACCAAAGAAAACATAAACAAAGCTCAAATAATTTTAGAGCAGGGCTGGGCCATGGTATAATAATACAAGGTAGCATTGACAGTTGCTTGGAAAATCATATACTGTCAAAAAAAATACTCAAAAAGAGAGCGCTCACAATCCGCCATTGAAAACACAAACAATGTTGAAAACGTTGAAGTGAAAAAAAACAACAACCACAGCAGCTGCTGATGTATTTCCACAAAAAGCTGTTTTTGACAGTTTATGTTTTCCTGTTGAAGAGAAAATAAGCAGTTGTCAATGCTACCATGTATTATTATACCATGGGCTGGGCATTCTAACACAGTTACATTTTATTTTTTCTCGTTAGTATTAGTGCGCTCTCGAATCGCACACACTGTGCCAAGTAATTGTCACAATTATCTAGATTTGTAAGTTTTTTTTTAATTTTGTGTTTTTATCTTAAGTCATCGGTATTCTACATTATTTCTTCTATGAAATTAATTAATACAAGTAATATGAATGAAAAATGCAAATAATTTAAATAGGTACTATGGATGAATTATATGAAACGTTAATATATACGAATAATTATTTAACTATTATAAAATATTAATATATAGTAATAATTGAAACTAATAATAAAGATTAAGTAAATAATTAGTAAGTAAACAAATAACCAAAAATTAAAGTATTAAAAAATTAATACAAGAATTTAAAAAAATATTATAGGTAATATAAATGTATGAATGATATGAAACCTTATGTAGCTATACGAATAACATGAAATTCTATAAAACAAGGCAATATATACATGACTTTTATAAATCTACAAATCAATAGTTTGGTTTTTTTAAGAGTGTACATAAAATATGCAGAACAAAGCGACATAGACCTCACAGCATCACCGTCAGCGAACGACTGAATTATATTCTCTTCTGTTGTGAGCTTTGTGTACATGTGAAAAGTTACGCTCACAGAGAGCTCAGTGAGCTATGGAGTGCCCTGCGCTGTTTTATGCTATGTTCACACAGAGAGTTTAGTTTGAGTTTCCAGTACAAAGTAAACTCAACTTGTACTGGAAACTCAAACTTAACTTTCTGTGTGAACATAGCATTAGAGTGCAAGCAAACAACATCCAAGCTAATCTCCTGATGATGAACTATCGATGATAGTTCGAAATAACGAGTCAAAATAATAAATATAACTTTAAATAAATCAAAAATAAGGTTTTTGAAATATTTTTTCTCAACGCTGACCTGTAGCCGAAACAAAGTTATTCTCAACACATAAACATTTACAAGGTCAACAAAATAAGGAATTTTAACGCATTTAATTAAAAATTTAATAAAAAAATTTACTCATTTTATTTTCAATGTCGGAGAACAAGAAGATTTCATTAAGTGGTAAGTCGGCACTGTAAATCGGATGATCCACCAATTCCACGTTTTGAGTGGAATTGATGGACTCAAAGACTCCTTCGTTTGAACTCGTATTGTCGTGGTGCAGGATGAACTTCCTTGGGTGGTTGTTTTTCCTCAATACTCCGAATACTTGCGGCAAACAAATGGTTGTGTATAATTTAACATTAACAGTGTACTGTTGCTCAAGAGGTACAGTTGCGACATGAGTTGTTTTTCTGAAAAAAACTAGCAACCATTAGCTTGGATGTGCTCTGTCCGCGTATAAATTTTGTCGCGTTTTGCTAACTTTGAAAGAACCAAATAAACTTGTTTCCTGCTCATAGGCATAGATTCATGATTCATCACCAGTGGTGATATCGTTGACGAGCTTAGAATCACCCTCGCTGTATTTTTTCAGCATTTTCTTGGACTAATCGACATGAGCCTGTTTTTGATCAACTGTCAAATAATGAGATATCCAAAGCGAAGAAATATTTCCGACGTACATTGGGGCATACTCTAATAAAATGTGGCAAAAATACCAAAATAAAAAAAAAATTACAGTAGGCAATACTGAACAATTGTTGTATACATAGTATGAAGGTGACTACAGAGTGCTGTGACCACGCACTGAGCTACAATTTTAATTGAAACTTATATGTTCTATGAACTGTTCGTGTTGAAAATGATATAAGTGAATTTAAAAGTGTTTTCAAGTTCAATTTTCTGGATTTTGGTTAACGCCACCAGCTTGAATTTATCATGGTATCTTTACAATCACGTTAGTAAAATTTTGGCATATTATTTATTTTTATAACTAAAATAGTAAAAAAGTTATATTATTATTTATATGTTCCTGAAAGATGTTACAATTTAATTTAAAAAATTATAAGGTGTTAAACAAATAGTAGCTTTCCGGGATAGTCCGGGTGTTTGTTTAACGGTTTTAATCTTCTACATAGTCTTAACTTATAGTAAAAACAAAAAAAAATTGTGCCAATTTGCGCCATTTTGAGTTATGCATTTTTAATAGAGAGACTATTTTTTTACCCCCATAACTGAATAATTTATTTACTTAATGCGAACGTTTGTAAAATCCAGAGGAGGCGTTGCCCGTATCGAAAAGTATATATATTCTTAACCTTCATCCGGATTTGTCATCAAATTCATGACATTTTTGATTTAAAATGCTTTGTGTTTTTGTGTTTTTTATGAGATTGATTTGAGATTTTGGCTCAATGGTTAAATCTTATATAAATTTTTTATTTTTGTTATCAGATTTATGCTCACATGTCACATATGTGCTGTAAAAAAAATTTCCTTTATAAGTATTTGTCATCAAATTGATGACACTATATTCTAACAGGTCTCTTTATTTTTGTTATATCATTTCCTGTCTTTTTTTTGTTCATTATTTTGTTCTTCGGCCAGTCTTTGTTTGCTTCCCAATGCATTTACAGTTATTTGCATTGTTTACGCATTTTTTTTAAGAAATATTGGAGGTATTCACGATCTGGAGTTTTTGGAGTATTTTTAGTAAATTAAAAAAAATTTGCTACAGATTGTGAGCACTCCTATAGTTTTTCTTGACAAAAATTACTTACAGCGCAAACAAATTCTTCCATACTTTTTTTTTAACATATTATATTCCCAGTGCTGCCTTGTACACAATGAAGTACTGCTATAGAACGTCAAGGAAGTAAGTAGAAATACTATGTAAAAATTAGAATAGGGTTCCATTTTGAAAATTTAATATTTATAGTATTTGAAAAATGTTCATATTTAGTTTTTGTAAAACTGTCAAATTTACTACAAATATCAGCTTATCAAAAATCCAGAATACAAAACTATAAATACCAGATCGTGAATGTCGCTAATATAAAATTTGCAAAAATAGATTCTAATTCATGGTTCCATAATTATCCTACTGATGATAGTGATCTATTCGAAAATGATGAAGATGAAAATTATATAAAGGGAATATGAATATGATTGTGGTCACTATAATAGTGATGATTCAGATAGTGATATTTTTCAAAAAAGATTGGGATAATATTGATATAATAACTATGCGCGCATACTATGGTATTTTGATATTAGGTGGTGTTTATCGATCAAATGGGGAGTGTTTGAGTGAACTATGGGACGACAAGCATTAATTTTAGTTTTCTTTGTTTTACTATTATCGGGTAATATATATTCAATGGTTGTAATATAATTAAAATCATATTTATTTTTGGATTAAAATCATAAATAGAGATGGATACAATCAAAACATTAAAAAAATAGTTTTACTGTTTTATTTATTAGTGAAAACTTGGATTTTTTCCGTGTCATCAATCTGATGACATTAATACTTTTATGTATTAAAAAAAGGAATGTGGATGAGGGTTAATCAGCGTTACCTTCTTAGCCTGACTAGCCTTGTCTGTGTTTCCATCTGTATGTTGTTCTTGAACTCAGGATTAAGGGAAGGAGATGAGACCATTTCATGAAACTTGGGACACATGTCTTAATTATCCGAAGGATCTGCACATATAAAGTTGTTTTTGTCTTTTTTTGAATGTGTACTGTATTTTGGATACAAATTTCCTATAAAACAGTGGCAAGCTCGAGGTGTAAATAAAATAATAGCAAAGCTTTAAACACAGAATCGGGTTAAATGTAGATAAGCCAAGGCATGGTTGCGGCAGTAGCAATGATTGGAACACTGCCAGGCGATTTTTTTATGCCCTACCTCCCTCCTATGCCCTCCACAGTCCACAAAATATTAATACACAGACATCAAGTAATTGAGAAAAAGCTGCTTCCAATTGGCCAGTTAAGTGAAGAGGGGCAAGAAGCACGCAATAAAGATTTTAAAAATTATAGAAAAAACTTTTCCAGAAAATGATCTAGAGTTAACACAAACACGAATATCTTAGATTTGTTGTTAATATCACTAGATCTCGTTATTGCCAGCTTGCAGAAACTGACAAAAAGTAATCACAAAGCACTAACTGAAGATGCTTTAAGCTATTTGGAATTCCCAGACTTAAATTCAGTACAGGAATCGTTTTTTTTATCATGTTCATCTTCATGTGACAGTGAATCAGAAAGTATAATAAACGTTAAAAATACACCATTTGTCTTTAGTTCCCTTTGTATTTTAATATTTGCATTGCAAATAATTTCCGCCATGTTTTCATAACTTTGGCCCCACTGTGCGACGCCTAAATGCTCAGGTAAAATCGTATGTATGCTAGTCCCACTATTGCCCAAGAATGAGTCCATCTCACGGTATGTCACATGCTGGTCTACTTTCAACAGTTCACGCACTGCACCGATGTTTTCTATCACAACAGCCGTTCTTGGACAAATTTCACGAAATTTGTCTTGGAGAGAACGACGCACGTTGAGAAAAATATGATAAAAACGCTCGCATCGCTTAAAAAAAAGCTGTAACCTCTAAACGATTAGACGTAGAAGCACCAATTTTTGATATTTTATTTAGAAAGCATTAAAAAATAGTTGTCAGTTCCTTTTCACTTTTTTTCGCTTTTAAATTTAAGTACCCTACACTTGGAAGTTTAGAATTTTACAAGACTTATAGCATGTATAGAAAAACTTTTTTTTTTAAGAAACTAATTTTGAATCCTCAAAATATATTTTAAGGAATTATTTTCAATTTGATAAAAATCCATCATTAACCCTTTAACATGTTGTTAATTTTTATGCAATTTTCTTCTTTAGCAAAAAGAAAGAAAAAATGACTTGAAAGAACCATGAGATTACTTCTGTTCATTTTCGACTCAAGCTCAAATGTGTAAAAATTGTTCTCACCTAAAGAAAATTTGTTTAACCCTTTAACGACCAAATGCCATAATCTCAGAATGTATATTGTAGGTATTAGTTTAAAAAGTAATTCACATCCATAAGCTAATAAATATGGTAATAAAATTGTACCCAGTTGGAAAAAATTATGTTTTAACCCTATTTTCCTAATTTATTTATTTATTTATTTATTTATTTATTTATTCACTATATACATTATGCACGTAAGAAATAACGTTTTAAGTGTGTACAAGCTTAAAATTTACAATTTTGTAATTTATGAAATTGAATGGATATTATAATATTTAACTTAAATCTAATTCATATGAGAATATAAAATAGTAGTGTAGAGGCAATAGAAAGAAAAAGATGAAAAGTAAAAGAGAGGACAAGAGTATTTCATTAGAAGTTTTCGACCAAATACCGGAATGCTTGAAAGTGATTGTGCTGCTCGAGCGCTTTATGTGAGTGGGTAGAAGATTCCACATATAAACCTAATGAATAAAGAACTGACGGGCAGTGATCAGGTACTTATGTCTATCCTGAAAATGAATTTCAGCCATTTATAAAGGTATTCAGAAACAATTATAGAAATGTTGATATTTAAAATTTCTTTCAACTATCCAATTACCTGATTTTAATCCTTTTTACCCAACTCTAAAAATTTTGACACCACATTTTTCTAATACCTTTTTTAGTATCTACGCGTCTACACCACTTACCTAATATTATAGATCTAGGTCAAGTGGTTTAGGCTGGGAATCGATCGGTGAGTGAGTGAATGAGTCAGGGCAAAGTATTTTATGTTTTAAGATGTAGATAATTTATGCTTTTATTTTTATAAATTTTCTTTCAGCAATTTTTGAAAATCTGCATGGTAATCTTTTGGTTTTTTTCCAATTTATTATTTTTCCGCAAATGCGATATCTTCGGGTCAGACATTACAAGAAATTTGTTGAACACATCTGTTAAAGTCGTTATCCTGGAGTTTGAAATCTTTATTGGAGTGTTCCATAGCTTCCTCTGATAACATTGAGCACCATGAACTAGAACCTTGTGCACTGTGGGGGACATGGACCACCATCCGTATTTTTTTACGTATAGCTCTGCAGTTTCTTTGGTATATTTAGAAAATTTGTGCAGATATCTCATAAATCGTCGCTCTTATGACTAACTCACGTTACTATCTAGTGTTACTTTGGGAATAAATTTGGTAAAACAATTAATTGTTCTAACATCATGACCTAAAACTCAAAACTGATTTAAAGTATCAAATAATTAGAATTCGTATTAAACAATCCCAACAAGTTTTTTTTTTTAAAAAGGAAGCACTCTAAATTTTTATGAATACGTCCGTTAGTTTTTTAATTTTATGTATGTAGCCTTTGCATAAGTCATAATTTTGAGTGAGTCACTCCCACTTTTTCACACGAAATAGTATTAATGTTTTTTTTTACCATTGTTGGTTTTACATACTTTGTTAAAAACACTTGTCAATAACGAATTGTTTATTATATATGTTTCATAGATTTATGTATTTGATATTTGTTCTGAAAATAAAATATGTATTTTTTCTGCTTACTTATTTTTATTTTAAAACTGCCTACTTATTTTTCACTACTATAAAAAATAATAATAAAATCCATTTTATAGCTTGCTCACTGAAATGGGCTTTTAAGTGGGCGGGCCACTCCCCTTTTTTGGCAAACATTTTGTTATCACGTCTTATAACTTTATGGCAAAATTTGTTGTAGCTCAAACACAAGCCATGTGTTTTACTATAGCGGGTAACACAGTGCAACACGAAAAAAAATAACCATATACGGACACCACTACGTGATAAAAGACTAAAAAAAAAAGACCCGTCTCCCAATTTTTCCCAAAGTCATGCACTTTTTTGTTTATGGGCCGCCAAAGATTTGGGGCCTCGGTATCATTTTCGCAAAAAAGTGATAATTTTCTCGGGCTCATATCTTGCAAACCGTTCAGAATTTCGATTTACTCTCTGAGGCAAAGTTGTAGCTCTTGTCATAAAGAACAAAAATTGCGAACATATAAAATCAAAAAAATTTCACCTTCCAGATCAAAATCGCAAAAAACTTAAAAAAATTCGATTTTTTTTACCTGTTTTCCCGTGTTCAGGTCCATAGGTAGCAAACCGTTCAAAATTCAAGGAAACAATCAACTACAAAACTTACCTAAGATCTCAATAAACAAATTTTTAGAACATATAAACTTTCTAGAGATGATTCTTAACACTGTTTAGGTAGCACGCAAAAGTGAAAAAAGTGACGCGGTGAAAGTTATATAAAGTGCTACAACATAATTCGTACACAACAGTGGCAACTGACGGTTTCAGTATGCAGTGTGAAAAAATTGATTTATTTTGCTACGTTTGCGGTCATCAAACCAGAAAAAAAAACATCTACAGTATTTCAGAAGGAAAAGAATCTTTTAACTAGTGAATTCAAAAGAGCATATACATTGGTTTTCGACGAAGTGGACTTGGCCGGTGAAAATTACACACCTAATACAGTGTGTCGCCAATGTTATAACAATCTCATGGCATGGTTGAGTGGAGGCAGAGGTACTATGAAGTATTGTAAGCCGGTAAACTGGATTAATCGCCCAGGTGATCATGATGCAACCAGTTGCTATGCATGCGTAAATTACACATGTCGTCTAAATCGACATGCTGAGAAGAACAAAATGTATAAAGCAACTGCAACAGCCACACTACCAGTGCTTGCACCTGAAAATTTTGTATCACCAAGGCCGCCAACTCCAGATCGTACTACAGAATTTACAGCAATGAGTACAGCAAGTGGTGTTACTTATGAAGATCCATTTGATACCGATTATGAGCCCCAACAGGGAAGAGATGGACCACAACTAATAACACAAATGGAAATGGATTTCATTGTGGCCATATTGGGATTATCGCAGCGACTTGCAATATTTTTGACAGCTTTTTTAAAGCAAAGAAAACTCACACATGCTAATGTTAACTCTACGGCGTACCGCAAACGACAAGCTGAATTTCAGATGCTATACACTCTAAATGATGACAATTCGTTCGCTTACTGCAAAGATATAAAAGCTTTGGTGGTAAAAATGGGAATGAACTACATCGCTAGTGAGTGGAGATTATTTATTGATGGTTTTGTTTCAAGCTTGAAAGCAGTGTTGTTGCATGTGTCGAACCGAAAACCTTCCATTCCGCTAGCAATGGGTATCAACATGAAAGAAAGCTATGAAACATTGAAAGATATAATGGAAAAAATCAAATATTATGAAAATAAATGGAAGATTTGCTGTGATTTGAAGGTCATCAACATTTTCATCAACAGCAAGGGATCATCGATAAGGGCGGCTTCCCAAAATTCTTTTGTTTTCTTTGTAATTGGGATTCACGCTCACCTCTGAATCAATTCCAATGTAATTCGTGGAGGCCAAGAGGAAGTGTGGATGAACAAATACAACAACATAGACTGAAGAATGCACCTTTAATTGACAATACTCAAGACATCTTGCTGCCACCGCTCCACATAAAATTGGGAATTGTTAAAAAATTCATCGAAGTGGCCGTTGTAAATTGTCCAAACGCATTCGACTATTTGAAAAGCGTTTTCCCAAAGCGTAGCGATGACAAAATTAAAAAAGGTATTGTAGTAAATTTAAAACGAATTTTTGTTCACCTAATTGTACTATTTACACTATGTTAATGTTTTCTTTTCTGTCTTTATTTTTTGTTTTCATTTAACAGGCGTACTTAATATAAAACAAATTAAATTAAAAAACGGTGTTAAGAATAATTCCCAGGAAGTTTATATGTTCTAAAAATTTGTTTATTGAGATCTTAGGTAAGTTTTTGTAGTTGATTGTTTCCTTGAATTTTGAACGGTTTGCTACCTATGGACCTGAACACGGGAAAAAAGGTAAAAAAATCGAATTTTTTTAAGTTTTTTGCGATTTTGATCTGGAAGGTGAAATTTTTTTGATTTTATATGTTCGCAATTTTTGTTCTTTATGACAAGAGCTACAACTTTGCCTCAGAGAGTAAATCGAAATTCTGAACGGTTTGCAAGATATGAGCCCGAGAAAATTATCACTTTTTTGCGAAAATGATACCGAGGCCCCAAATCTTTGGCAGCCCATAAACAAAAAAGTGCATGACTTTGGGAAAAATTGGGAGACGGGTCTTTTTTTTTAGTCTTTTATCACGTAGTGGTGTCCGTATATGGTTATTTTTTTTCGTGTTGCACTGTGTTACCCGCTATAGTAAAACACATGGCTTGTGTTTGAGCTACAACAAATTTTGCCATAAAGTTATAAGACGTGATAACAAAATGTTTGCCAAAAAAGGGGAGTGGCCCGCCCACTTAAAAGCCCATTTCAGTGAGCAAGCTATAAAATGGATTTTATTATTATTTTTTATAGTAGTGAAAAATAAGTAGGCAGTTTTAAAATAAAAATAAGTAAGCAGAAAAAATACATATTTTATTTTCAGAACAAATATCAAATACATAAATCTATGAAACATATATAATAAACAATTCGTTATTGACAAGTGTTTTTAACAAAGTATGTAAAACCAACAATGGTAAAAAAAAACATTAATACTATTTCGTGTGAAAAAGTGGGAGTGACTCACTCAAAATTATGACTTATGCAAAGGCTACATACATAAAATTAAAAAACTAACGGACGTATTCATAAAAATTTAGAGTGCTTCCTTTTTAAAAAAAAAAACTTGTTGGGATTGTTTAATACGAATTCTAATTATTTGATACTTTAAATCAGTTTTGAGTTTTAGGTCATGATGTTAGAACAATTAATTGTTTTACCAAATTTATTCCCAAAGTAACACTAGATAGTAACGTGAGTTAGTCATAAGAGCGACGATTTATGAGATATCTGCACAAATTTTCTAAATATACCAAAGAAACTGCAGAGCTATACGTAAAAAAATACGGATGGTGGTCCATGTCCCCCACAGTGCACAAGGTTCTAGTTCATGGTGCTCAATGTTATCAGAGGAAGCTATGGAACACTCCAATAAAGATTTCAAACTCCAGGATAACGACTTTAACAGATGTGTTCAACAAATTTCTTGTAATGTCTGACCCGAAGATATCGCATTTGCGGAAAAATAATAAATTGGAAAAAAACCAAAAGATTACCATGCAGATTTTCAAAAATTGCTGAAAGAAAATTTATAAAAATAAAAGCATAAATTATCTACATCTTAAAACATAAAATACTTTGCCCTGACTCATTCACTCACTCACCGATCGATTCCCAGCCTAAACCACTTGACCTAGATCTATAATATTAGGTAAGTGGTGTAGACGCGTAGATACTAAAAAAGGTATTAGAAAAATGTGGTGTCAAAATTTTTAGAGTTGGGTAAAAAGGATTAAAATCAGGTAATTGGATAGTTGAAAGAAATTTTAAATATCAACATTTCTATAATTGTTTCTGAATACCTTTATAAATGGCTGAAATTCATTTTCAGGATAGACATAAGTACCTGATCACTGCCCGTCAGTTCTTTATTCATTAGGTTTATATGTGGAATCTTCTACCCACTCACATAAAGCGCTCGAGCAGCACAATCACTTTCAAGCATTCCGGTATTTGGTCGAAAACTTCTAATGAAATACTCTTGTCCTCTCTTTTACTTTTCATCTTTTTCTTTCTATTGCCTCTACACTACTATTTTATATTCTCATATGAATTAGATTTAAGTTAAATATTATAATATCCATTCAATTTCATAAATTACAAAATTGTAAATTTTAAAGGCAACCCTCGTGTCTGAAGTCATTGGTGCTGAGTGTATGTCTTGCAAAATAATGTCTTGTGCTCACTTTAAGAATAGATTTAAATTTCAAAATGATTTCTGTGCAAATACGAGTTATTAATTAGCACAAGTCGTTTTTATTTAATAAGTGTACTTTGAGAAATTACTTTGTATTTCTGTATATCTTGAATAAATATTGGTTTTAATAAAAATATATAAATAACTAGCCTTTTCCCGGCGCGCGTTGCTGCACTCTGCAACTGTATGGGAACATAATAAGTGTATTAAAAACTTTTCTTAAACTCAAAGTTTGACACCACTGTTATTATCCATTGACCGTTACAGTTTCCCAGAAGCAGGAGATAACCAAATAGTAACTCCATTTTGAGTTTGTATGTAAATACTGCTACTTTTACTTTACTTTTACTGCTACTTTGCTACCCTTTATATAATGCCCATCCCAGTTTTCTAGTAGATGGACATTACCCAGTTTTAGTACAGTTGCCGACAGTGAGCATACAAACTAAATTATGAAAATGTAGCCAAATTGACGACAACCGTAGGAAATATAGCATTTCTATTGATTTATAGGCGGTAAAAGGGGGTGTGACAGAAATTTAAGCTATCTCGTACTTGAAAAAAATGTACTGCCAAAATTTCAGCTCTATCGGCTCAGTCATTTTGTAGTTTCCAGCCATCACACAGACAGCGATTTGCTTTTTGTATATATAGATTATTGGCCATAACTTTTGATTGGTAAGAGATACTAAGATAATTTTTCCAAAAAAATTAATTTTTTAACTTGTTTATTTGTTAAAAAATATAAAAACACAATATTGGAAAAAAAATTTTGTTCGTAAAAATCAAGGGGTAGTTTTTTTAATCACAAAAATGGTTTTTAATTTTTGCGTAAAATTGAAATAACTTTTGCCTATAAATGTTACAGCTTTTAACCTTAGACCCGTTTACATGTTTTACAACTTAATCCCGTTTATCTGGGTCATATTTGTATGAAAATAGCTGATACCCGACGCGTTGCTGTCGTAGCGGAAATGATTTCTATCTCTATCTCTATCTCGATCTCGATCTCTATCTCTATCTCTATCTCTATCTCTATCTCTATCTCTATCTCTATCTCTATCTCTATCTCTATCTCTATCTCTATCTCTATCTCTATCTCTATCTCTATCTCTATCTCTATCTCTATCTCTATCTCTATCTCTATCTCTATCTCTATCTCTATCTCTATCTCTATCTCTATCTCTATCTCTATCTCTATCTCTATCTCTATCTCTATCTCTATCTCTATCTCTACCTCTACCTCTATCTCTATCTCTATCTCTATCTCTATCTCTATCTCTATCTCTATCTCTATCTCTATCTCTATCTCTATCTCTATCTCTATCTCTATCTCTATCTCTATCTCTATCTCTATCTCTATCTCTATCTCTATCTCTATCTCTATCTCTATCTCTATCTCTATCTCTATCTCTATCTCTATCTCTATCTCTATCTCTATCTCTATCTCTATCTCTATCTCTATCTCTATCTCTATCTCTATCTCTATCTCTATCTCTATCTCTATCTCTATCTCTATCTCTATCTCTATCTCTATCTCTATCTCTATCTCTATCTCTATCTCTATCTCTATCTCTATCTCTATCTCTATCTCTATCTCTATCTCTATCTCTATCTCTATCTCTATCTCTATCTCTATCTCTATCTCTATCTCTATCTCTATCTCTATCTCTATCTCTATCTCTATCTCTATCTCTATCTCTATCTCTATCTCTATCTCTATCTCTATCTCTATCTCTATCTCTATCTCTATCTCTATCTCTATCTCTATCTCTATCTCTATCTCTATCTCTATCTCTATCTCTATCTCTATCTCTATCTCTATCTCTATCTCTAACTCTATCTCTATCTCTATCTCTAAGTGGAACGACTCGTGTAAATTGATAACCAAATTTCGAGGCTATGCTACTTATAATTCCAAAGTTATTCGATATCGCAAATTTAGCTTGTATGGGCGGAGCCACACCCCCTTGTTCAATGACGTCTCAGTTTTCTAGTAGAAGAATATCACCCAATAGTAATTCCATACTGAATTTCGTTGTTAAACGACGTTTAGTTCCAAAGCTATCTGATATCAAAAATTTTAAGTGTATGGGCGTAGCCACACCCCCTTTTCCAAAGCCCATCCCAGTTTTATAGTATAAATATATCACCAAGTGGAAACTCCATACTGAATTTCATTATTATACGGCATTTAGTTCCAAAGCTATTCGATATCATAAATTTGAATTGTATGGGCGGTGCCACACCCCTTTGGCCTATACTTGATAAATTTTGCTAGTCGAAGGACGCGACTAAATAGTACGCTCCTACCAAGTTTCATTGATGTGTGACTTATAGCTTGAAAGTTATACCGAAAATTTGGTCTGCTGAAAAAGTGCCACGCCCCACATTCAACGCTCATAAAATTTTACCTGTGGAACGGCTCTTGTAAATTAAGGTAGAACACCGAATTCCGATACTATGCGAACTATAACTTCAGAGCTATTCGCTACCGTAGATTTGGGTTGTATGGGAGGTGCCACGCCCCCTTGTCATTTTCAAACAATTTTTTTTTTTAAAACCATCTAGAGAACGTACCCTACAAAATGGTATCGGCAGATTTTTTTTTTTACCCAGCCGAACTCTCAAACACTCGTCACAAACAGATTTGACAACATTTTTTTATATATATAGATTAAAAAATAAAAAATGCTGCTGTGATTAAAAAGTTCTCTCTAGCTACTGTTGGTATTATTTTGAAATAGTCCCATCCAAAGTTACTTTAAAGATGCATTCAAAATGTAAATGTTTAATGCCTCAAGCAGAGGCAATTAAACTCAACTGAAATCATATAAAATACGCTTAAGTATAAATTGAAACTTTTTAAAAATCCGTCCATGCAGTCCCCGAATCTACGTAAGTGAAAATAATGTTGGTTTCCGCTAACCCAACCATCGATAGAGGCTTAGAACGAGAGTTTGAGACCTTCTACCAACACAAATAATGTTCGCATTTTTTTTTTTTTTTTTTCAAGTACAACAAAAGTAAATAAAAAAAAAGAAAGAAAAGATCAACAATTAACCGCAGGGAATAATGAATAATAACGAAAAGGAAATTTTGGCAAGTGGAGGAAGAAACAAAAAAAAAATTTTTTTTTTGTAAAACGATTTATGAAAGGAATTTAAAACGTTTTCATTGTTTTGACCTAAAACTCTGGCTAACTTTTATGAACTCAAGAAAAAAAAAAAAAATAAACAGTGAAGGCAGATTAAAGTTAAGCTGCTCATCTCAGCTTAGTTTGAATGTAAAATTTTTTTTATTGACCTCAGGGGCTAACAAGGAAACGTGAAGGAAGCAGCAGCATATCGAAGAAAGTGAATGAAAGTTAAGCTATGGGGATTTGCATGATGAAGAGGTGCAGGGCGAGGAGGCAAAGATTTGTAGTCTACGAAAAAAAAAAAAAAAGTATGTTCAACTTAATGCAGTGTATAAGCTTATGAACTGCAAAGGCGGCAGATTGACGAGGTGAAGGGTTGGGGAGGGGGAAAAGAGATTGGGTGCATGTTATGACATTAAAAAAGTAATCATGAGAATAATGAAATCAACTAGAACAGGAAGTAAAAAAAGCACTTGGAAAACATCCAAAATCAATAACGGAATTTAAATTCTTAACACATTAGTTTTATCTGCTCTATCTCTTTCTCAAACCGTTTTAAAAATAGAAAGAAAAAAAAAAAAACCAAGAATACGGAAACATATCTTTATATAAAAGTGTAAATATATATTTGTGTGAATATTCGTGTTGGCCAAGTTCAGGATTAAACGTGAGCAGTTTCAAGTATTGATGAAATGGGGCGGACGAACGAACGAACAAACCAATCTACACGTCAGCAAAAAAGGTTAAAGGAGTCGGAAAACAGTTAGGCAGTAGTTTACGCATAAAAGGACATTTTATGAAAGATATACGCAGCTAAAACAATAAAAAGGGTATCAAAGATATAAGGAGCCATGAACTGCCGAACTCGAAGGAGGAAGTCTTTTTAAACACACACACTCACACTCACACGCACAGACCAATACATAATACACACCTTTACAGGGAAAAACAATTAAGCGGCAAGAGTTCTGAAGCGCTCGCAATCAAAACGCTGGAATTTGAAGCTAATGGCCAACTGATGAGAAGCTATTTTAATGGATTAATTAAGAGGGCAATAAAAAAAGAGCACAAAATGTAATAAATAGACTCACACACCCACACATACACACAACCACACAACAGCACGCACACAACTTAGCCATGAACTCGAGTGGACCTTCTGGGAAAAAAGCTAAGCCAACCCAAAAGTCACGCAGGCAAACAAGAAAATGTAACAAAAATGAAAAAAAAAACTAATTTTTTTTTGTTTTTTTTTGTGAGGACGAAAGCATTTAATGTTAAGAAGAAAAAATAAAAAATTTCAACTGCTAACTATTTAAATAAAAGAAAACTGAATCTGATGGAGGTAGCGAGAGCCTAAAGAGCTCCCAATGAAAGGAGAAAGAACGGATAAATGGAGAATATTTAAATAAAAATCTACAATGTGCGACTGCCCCGAACGGCATGGCCGAAACTTATAACTTAACATTGAAAGAGTGGAAATTTTTAAGTGGTTAAATAATTTAATATAAAAGAGAAAGAGAGAGAGTGAGAGAAGGAGAGTCACCGATGGCTAAAAATTCAATTTTCATATTTTGAAGGGTTAAAATCTGTTTTCACCCTTTGTACTTGAACACTTTCGATCGGGCAAATTAGCAAATCACACGTGACCATTTTAGCTGATTTTTTTGGGCATATGTTTCCAGGTTAATTAAATTGAATTCATACTCAAATAAACGTATACGTTTAAATTAAATTGTGTCGGCCGTGGCGCAGTGGGCAGAGTGCGTGACCCATATGCCAGAGAACCCTGGTTCAATTCCGTCTGATACAGAAAGTTTTTTCAATTGAATTAATTTTTCTGTTGGGACGTCACCTCTCTGTAGACAATGGCAAACCTCAGAGAGTAAATAATGCCATGTAAAGCTTCTTGAAGAACATGCACATTAGCCGTTCGTAGTCGGCATAAAACTAGTAGGTCCAGTTCTCGATCATTTGTGTTCAAACATTTAATAACACGCACAACCCAATTTGATCATAAGAAGTTCGATCAATGTCCTTTCATGTGCTGAAATGGCTAATTTATTATATATATTATTATTATAAATAAATTTATTTATTTCCTTGCTTTATATAAAAATAAAACATCTTAAATATTTGACTCTTATATTGCCCTACTAGTCATCCAAAAGATTGGACCTCTCTGTTCTGGGGTTAGTGCTTACTGGTCATTGTTTGATAGGAGAGTCTATGCCCTTCGGATAAGCTTCGAAGCCACCCCTCAAAAATTTTCTTAAAAAATAGAAATAGCCTTAAAAAATAGAACTCTAAAAAGAGTATTTCTTATGTGTGTTTTGTGAGTACGCAATAAAAAGACTCATCAAAGAGTCTTTGATATGATTGTAAAATGATTGCTTAGAAATCAGACTCTTAAAAGAGTCTTTTTTTTGCGTGTTTTATGAGTATGCAATTAAAAGACTCACAAAGAAGTCTTCTATATGATTGAAAAATGATTGCTCAGAAAAAAGACTCTAAAAAGAGTATTTGCCCGAATAAAAAGACTCATAAAGAAGTCTTTTGTACGATTGTAAAGTGATTGCTCAGAAATAAGACTCTAAAAAGGGTATTTTTTATGCATATTTTATGAGAACGCAATAAAAAGACTCATAAAGGAGTCTTTCATATGATTACAAAATGATTACTCAGAAATCAGACTCTAAAATGAGTATTTTTTATGCGTGTTTTATGAGTAAGCAATAAAAGGAGTCATTAAAAAATATTTTATATGATTGTAAAATGACTTTAAATTTTTCTACTATTTGTTTTTATTTGAAATGCTTACTATCAAATATTTTAAATAAATTTGAATCCAAAAATATATTTCAGTCTAAGCGGATCATAATTACTTCTATGAGTTCTGAAAGGGTTCTCAGTATTCCATTCTCTTTAAAGATTCCATTCAATGATTCTTAAAAGAGTACCAAATATGACTATCGAAAGTGTCTTAATTTTGAGTCCAAAAGACATTTATATGAGTATAAAAAAGTATTTATTTAAAGTCTTTATTATGAATCTTAAAAAAGTATTTAAAAAGAGTCTTAAAATAGTCTTAATTTTGAGTCCAAAAAGACTAATTTAAATGAGTAATAAAAGAGACTTTATTATAAGTCTTTAAAGAGTCTTTATTATGATTCTTAAAAGAGTATTAAATATGAGTCTTAAAAGAGTCTTGATTTTGAGTCCAAAAACACTAATTTATATGAGTTATAAAAGAGTGTTTATTATGAGTCTTAAAAGAGTGTTAAATATGAGTCTTAAAAGAGTCTAAATTTTGAGTCTTAAATGAGACATAAAACAGTCATAATTATAAATCATTTTTTGAGGCCCGAAACCTACGAAAATGTACTCATAAAAGAGTCTTTTTTGAGCGCATCATGATGATAAAAGCTCATTTATATGAGTCTTAAAAGACTCTTTTAACAGTCATAATGTTTGCTGGGCAATGAACACTGCATAAGTTGTTAGTATGCTGAAGATATGGAAAGCATTGAGCATCTTCTCTGCCATTGATCTACCCTAAGGAAGGAGAAGGAGGGTAGATCAAGGAGACTACTCTACCTCAATCGATCCTATCTTCACTTCCTTGCGTCAGTCTAGGAAATAGGATCAAATTTAATCGTCAGATTTTAAAATTCTTCAAGTAGTTCAGCGAAGTATGACATTCATAATAACAGGTTACAGAACAGATTATATCGTATGCACAATGGGCCTCAGCACTTGCAACCTAACTAACTCAACCTAGCCTAACCATCTCTAGTGGTCGTATAACACGAGCTTGCGCGGAAGCCTCGCCTTTCAATCGCAAAGACTTAATACAAAGCTGCAGCTTTTGAAAGTGGTTCAAACATTTCATAATAACTTTAGAATTTGAATATAAATAGTTCAAAATATTTGAAATAAACAACTTACAAGACCTGTATAACACCTTAAATTGTGCGATCTAATGTTTTAAAATTCAAACGTAACTTAAAATGTTGGGACCTTAAATAATAATAATTTTGTAGCGATGGTTACAAACTTGGAATATAGATAGAAATATAAATTTTAATCTTATCTATTATACCATATCCATCCTACCATACCCATAATACCAAACCCATTATATCAATCCCATAATACTATACCTATCACATCAAACCCATCAAACTAGGTAAATCATACCTATCCCCCTATAACCAGCATATTGCATCCATTACACATCACAAACATTTTACTTCAATCATTCCAAGCAAATCAATACCCATCATACGAAACCTTTCACACCACTTCCATAATACAAAACCCGATCATACATAACCCTTCATACCATATATCATACCCATCATAGCAAATTATCATGCCATTATACCATCATGTCAATTCAGTCCATTATATCTTTGATACCATACCACAACCGTCACATCCTAGCTATTATACCAAAACTTTAATATCATATTCATCATACCACAGCCACTATACCTTACCCACCTCACCACAACTATCATACTCATAAATTCAGTCATTGTACTTTATACTTAAGCATATATAGTACCCACCAGAGAACAGCTTGATTGCATTCAAATGGCGCACATTGATGCGAAAGGGCATGCTAGACGGAAAAAAGTCGAAATCGAATTTTTACATTTTACATATTTAAAACTGTTAAATAATATCCATTGATCTCAGGAATAATTTTTTTATTTACCTGCGCTTTCTACAAAAAATGCAAAAATTCTTGAAAGTTGACCCAAAAAGTGATTTTTTGAAATTTTTGCTTATGAGCTTTCTAGTTATACTTAATTTTTTTTTTTAATATTTCCCAGTACCCAAAAGAGTTGAAAATCGGCATACTTTATGAAAAAGATAAGATCTTTCAAAATAAAATATCTTCAATTACCTATCTTTTAAAATGTTTGCGCTATAAAACGGTATTTATCGATACAACTGCGTAAAAAATGAACATTTGGTGAAATGTTTTGGAAAATAAAAAAAAAGTACCATTTCGTATTTTCAAAAATGTATTTTTTATTTAACCATTATTATGTCTACTCTGAGTTCTTAAAGTGCCAAGGTGCGCAAATGGCCAGTTGCCTTGTTTTTTAACCTGTTTGATGGTCCTAAAAATGCATGTATAAACTAGGACCTGACCGTTTAGTAGGAAGTGTATTGAATTTGAGGTCGACTAGACTGTATATGGTGCTTAAATATTCTCAACACATTACAAAATATTTTTACACTAAAAAAAAAATATTGTAATATATATTAAATAAAAAAAAAATATTTAGCTGAGGTTTTTTTTTTAAAAAAAACGCAAAAATTGATAAAATATTTTGTAAAATTAAAAAAAAGCACCATTTTATATTTGCAAAAATATATTTTTTGTTTAACCATTATTATGTCTTATTTAAGCTCTAAAAGTGCCAAGGTGCGCAAATGGTCGGTTTCCGTGTTTTATTACTTGTTTGATGGTCATAAAAATGCTATTTATGTACATTTCAAAACCAGGTTTCAGCTGTTTTTTTTATTAAAACTGCTTTTAGGGACATAGATTTTATTGCTACCGATTTTTTTTAACACTATTTTTAAGTTTTCATTGATGAAATAAAATAAAATTTACTTCCATTATAAATTGAGCGATTTAGGCAAAAGAGATTTTTTGTGTAATTTCTTATGTGACTGCTTACATTGGAATCACCTAAGTTGATCTTACTGACAGACGCACGACTTGTCAAAGCAAGATTGAAGAAGAAAAATAATATTAGGGTCTTGCGTTCTCACATCCCACCCCGTAAAGTTTCTACAAATCGATCAAAGTACGGACAAAGGCCAACCGACCTAGCACATGTTTGTGATTTCAGCATTAAGAGTTCCGGTTACTGTTTGAACCCATTATTCCGAGGCATGAACGACACTAAAGAAACAATTAGCAATACTTTTTTACGTGACATCGTTATGTTTTACCGCGCAGGTTTCCAAAAAAGTTAAAAAAACATTTTTGCAAAATGCCTCGGTGTTGCATGGAATTGTTACTAGATGAGTAAAGGTGTTATGATAAAAGTAACAGAACGACAATCGAGGTTTATTCATAGACTTAATGGCAAAAAAAAAACTTCGCCGAGACTCTGCCTAAGCAACGAAATTTCAAATTTGTTACATGATATTATAACGCGCTATGTCATAAGAGCAACGGTTAAAATAATTTCAAGCCATTAAAGCCTGGTTCTTAGACCTCATGTCAACATGATAGACAAACAACAAAATATGCAACAAATTCATGACATTATGACGCCCTGGAGATAGTCGCTACAAATATAAAATGCATCAATCATGCAACGGCGTCGCATGAAAATATTACTTGGTGAGTAAATGCGGCAGAATAAATGCTGTTAAACAGAAATAAAGAATTTATTCTTGGAGGACAAGATTAAGAAAAGGGTAAGTAAAAGAATTGGGACAAGGAATTTAAACATAGATTGGAAAAAAATGGGACACGGATTGAGAAAGGGATTCAAAGATGGATAGTGTCAAGAATTTGGGCATGGATTAAATCAGGAGTTTGGATAAGACAGGTAAGAAAATTATTAGTACAAATATAAGAATAAGGATAAGAAATAGCACAAGTTTGACACCAAAGAAAAGAATAGGGAGAGTCAAAGATAGGGATAAAAATAAGGTCAAAGACAAAGATACGCTGTCACGTCAAAAACTATGGGTGTGTCCACGACACAGCCAACTAATTTTTTTCAATATAAAATCTATTGGTTCTTTTATCGTTCGTGTGAATGAACAGTTGTGTGTCCAATTTGTAAATATACATATATCACGCTAACGTATGGATAAGTATGCATGCCACTCCCATTATTTGATATATGTTAAACTTTGACAGATACCGGTTTTTATTCCAAATTTCACTCTCCCAATTAAGATAAAGCCATATTTATTATACCACCATATTTATTATACCATTATATACATAAGTTCACTTCCGTTCTATTGTTTGGTCTCACATCCAAGCCATAAGAAGTTGCAGTCCTAAAAAAAGGATTTAAGCAATCACTGACTAGCCAAATACCAGTGTGAATGAATGAAATTGATGGCATGAATGGCACAACGAATTGCCTTCTTTGCCGAGTGTCATTTGTGTGTGTGTGTGTGTGTGTGAAAGCAAGTGTGGCAAGTAAAAAGTAGGTGATTATGGCTAAGATGTTTTTTTATTATCTCAGTTTAAATTTAATAAAAAAAAACAAAAGACACGCTTCGTAGCTTACTCTGCTGACATTTATAAAAGAGCCTAGAAGTATTCAACAAAAAACAGCGCAGCTGGCTAAATCGTTCATGTGAGCACTCTAAGGCACTCGTTGCACTGAGCACTCAGAACGTTAGGAGTTTTTTCCCTATTATATCCGTGTTTTTTTTGCTCGAACTATCCTTTACATATGTTAGCCACATTTCCTTGTCATGCATGTGTGTGTATGTGTGTGTGTGTGTGTGTGTTTGAGTTGTGCGTGTATATGGCACACTTTGTGAAAAATCGAAAACAATTAAATTTGTTATTAACACTGAACTTGCAAAATCGATTTTGCGCTCTTCTCTATTTCAGTGTTTTCTTCTATTTTCCTTTAGCCTTACTTTGGATTTTTTCTGCTGCTGGTTTTGCTCAGACGATGTCGACACGAGGCAGCATAAATTAAAAAAAAAAAAAATAATAAAAATGTATATTAAATCACAACAACACACACCACCAACAGCAAATAATATCCTTGTTCGAGTTTGCTGCTTATTCACTTAATTTAATTTCACTTTACATTTTTTTTTTGCTGTTTGCTAATTTATTATTTCAGTTAAATTAATTCTTAACTTTCCATTTTGCATTAGAAATAAATATTTGTTTTTTTCAAGTCACACAAATGAAAAAAAAATTCTTTAAGGATTTCACGTGTTGCGCGTTACAGTTGACAGCCAACCGTTCAGCTCAGTGTTTCACAGAAAACTGATTGATTTCGCTTCAATTTGTATTGTTGGGAAATTCAGCTCAATGTTCGAGCTGTTAGAGATGCGCGTGTTTATGTGTTTGAGTGTATGTGTGTGTGTGTGTGTCTGCAAAGGAACTGTAAGTCTCCTCGATTTTAAAGCCATATCCTGCTTTTTGTCCTGTTCTCATTTTATTCAGCTTTTTTCTTGCGGCGAAATTAGGAAAATTCATTCTAGATTTGTTGTGAGCGTAGCGCATGCGGCTACAGTAAGAGTAAGAGCAAGAGCTTTGGTGAGCTAGGGGTGTTCGTTTGAACACTCTCCTTCTACCCTCCATTAGCTTTTGATTAAATTTGGCGCAATTCTAGTTTTTGTCATAGCATGTCTCTGAAGCACTGCGGTCTCTGGCCTTTTTACGACACTCAGTAGTATTGCCAACTGGGAAAAAATTAACCAATTGGAAAGGAGTCCAGAACAATCACATTTTACAGCACGGTTTGACTGTTGGGATTGGTATGGGAATTTTCACGAAAACGTACCCCTGACAGCTGTAAAAAATACTTTGGTTTTTCGTATCATATCGTGTTTTTTTTTTATTATATAAAGAAGTCTCCTCAAAACCACGTAGAGTAAGAAAAAAAATGGTCTCCTTTAAAATTGACATTACACGGTACATGCTGTAGCATGCGCAAAAATATTACCTTTTTTTGAACTTATGATACACCCTGTTTCAGTAGTTTGCAACGATAGCAGTCATCAGCTGATAGCATGTGTTTTGGTCATTCGTACAAAAGAGTTGGAAAGCTGCAAGTAATCTCTGCAATTTCCAATAGACTTTTCCGAAGTTACCCTTAAATTGTCACGCCCGTTACAAATTAGAAAGAAAAAGTTAAATTATCTTTTAACGGAATAATTTTATAACGATTTAACCTGCAGACAGTAAGGAGGTAAGTGCATATAATTATGAGATGGAATTTAAATGGAGCTGCGGTGACGTTGTTGGTATTTTTTAATATTTAACACAATGTCACAACCGTTACCTGTTTGTTTTCTTAAAGTTCTTTTTGGGATATATTATAGTCCAGCATTTGTGTTCTTCTACCTGGAAAGTTTTCCGAAGTTAATGAAACCTTAACGGGTTTTTTGAGGGTACACTAGAAAGACTAAGTTTTCGACCTCGAGAACCCTGTGATGACTTAAGGGGGACCAAAAAAAGTCAACATTTTCGGACTTTTTTCAGATTTTCGCTTATATCTCTTAAAATAAGCACATTTTGTGTACCACATTGCATAACAAAGTTGAAGAGTATTAAATTTCCTAAAAGCTCGATGATGAACCAGATTTGGAGGCTCAGTATTAACGGAGATACAGCCGATCAAATTTGAAACAAAATTTTTTAAAATGTAAAAAATAGCATAACTATTTGTTACCATCACTTCTATGTTTTATCTGTTTGTTTTTGGGGTCCGCTTATCCTCATTTTTTCGACATGTCGGCTGGACTATTACTTTTTGTTTCGTTTTCTATATGAATAAAATAGCTATGGAGGTAGCAAATAAGATGAAGAAATATAGAAAATTATTAAGGGAGGACGCAATAAATTATCAGGCTCACTTGGGAATGAGAGGGAAAGAGTTAATAAACAAAGGTTCGAGCAAAAGAAGACAATGAATGAACAGTGCTTAGAAGACGAACGTAAAAAGGCCCGCGATCGCCAAAGGAGATCACTTAAAAAAAGACAGGTGAAAATAAGTATTTGTCCGTTTCCCCCGTCATCACGGCCCGGAAGCTGGGTGGTGACCTCTGTGAACTTTCGGAACGAGTTCTGCTGCATGTCGTGATGACAGAGTATACACTCTACTTATTATTCTGTTTATTAAACGATTCCTCTACGGTGAAAATTTTTTCGTCAGGGTGCCCCATGTGTCTTTTGTATGTTTTGAGTTCTAAGTCATTTATAAGAATGCGAAAGATAGATTGCGCTGAGATACTCATCTCCTCCCGCGACAAGACTTTCTGCTTTCGCAGCTGTTTTAGCTTGATTCGAGACTTCAATGCTGACGTAAATGCTAAATGTCAAATAGGCGTCAAAACGAAGCGAGTGCGTTCAGTAGTTCATTCACAATGAGCACGTTCAGTAGAGTGGGTCGAAAAAGACATCTGTGTCTGTGATCTCGAGACAAGTCCAAAAACAAAAAAAACAAGAAACAATAATAAAAAAACTGTTAGTTTTAAGAAATTTAATAAAGAAAGTTCTATACTACAATTTGGAGCTGCTATAACATTTTTGTTTCAAGGCCAAATAAAGTTCTTTTTGGACGAGATGTGAACAAATTTCTAAGAATTTTAATTTTATGATAAAAAAATTGATTTCAAGGGGGTATAAATTGAGGTAACAGGCGACCAGATGAACATGACTTCAAAAGTCCAAAAGCTTTGAAAAGAAAATGTAGTACTAGTTAAGCCCTTTTTTACGGTATATCATTTTTTGAAATCGAACACAAAATGCATATGTTGTGGAAAAAAGATAATTTTGGCGGTTTTTCCGGGGGTCCAAAAAAATTTTTTTGTTTTTGGAGTTGTCTCGAGATCATCTTTAAAAAAATTGGTGCACTTTTCAAAATTTTTTTTTTGTATGGAGACCGACCCACTCTAACGTTCAGTCAGATATCCCTCCGTCGGTCAAATGTTTCAATAACCTTTGGACGGTCAGATGGAAAAATAGCGTTATTGGTGTCAAATTCCAATGTGATTACAAATAATCTATATTTATAGTTTCGGTTTTTTCTTGTTTTTGCAGGCTTACGCATGTGTTGAACTAAATGATAATGTAAGAATATTGAAGAAATTGTTGCCAAATGTAAAAAAAACTCATCTTATATTAACAAATTTTTGTGTTTTATTTCAAAGTCATAAATAAAGTTATAAAGTCTTCTTCTTTCGGTATCCTCATCAGTACTTCCCCGGCGTTTGTCTGCTGATAATGCCGCATCCAATATTTCATGAACATCCTCATCAATACTTCTTTTTGGCGTGTATTATAAATGAATTCAATTTCATCACACATTTTGAAGATTGCAGTCACAACCATTCGGAGTGCACAATGTTTTTAAGTAGTTATTTGTTAAATATTTCAATGTTCAATAAGAACGAAGAGAAGCTTACAATCATAAAAATTTTGGGGCGTAAAATATATTTTATAATTACTCATTTGTTAAACATTCAACATTCAAAAGTCAACTACAAGTCAACTACAAAAGGGGAAAAACGCTAGTTGCACTGTGCCTAACCAAGCAAATTTTGCCTTTTTCCCGTTACAATTTGCATTCCTACATTAATTGTAAAAATATAAATATATATAATTGTGAGCGATGTATAAGGAAAGCTAAGGAAATAAAAGACGTAGTTTGTAGTAGTAAATTGCAGGGCTGCGGAGTCGGTTCGAAAAACCACGACTCCGACTCCGACTCCGACTCTGACTCCGGCCATAAAATTAAAAATCATTTATTTTTTTTCAGATTTTTCAGAATTTCTTGTATTTCAAAGAATTCGTATTTCAATTTTCAGAATTTGTATGTACATATGTATCTTTTAAATGAGGAAGCTAAAAATATGAGGAAAGTAATTCAAATTCATTTAAATTTAAATAAATACTGCAATATCGGGCAGTGTCAATGAAGATCGCGATATGTTAATTCGTCGCCATTCTCAACAATTAGGCTTGTGTTATTTGACCACCTGGGACATTTTACGTAAGAACCTCGGAATGAAACCATACAAAATACAGCTGGTACAAGTATTGAAGTCGGGTGACTTACCTAACGTCGTTTGTGTGGTGAATGGGCCTTAGAAAAGTTGGATGAAGATCGACTTTTTTATCGAAAAATTGTCTTTAGTGACGAAACTCATTCTTGGCTCAATGTGTACGTTAACAAAAAGAATTGCCGAATTTGGTCTGAAAAGCAGCCAGAGGCAATTCAAGAACTGCCAATGTATTCTGACCGTCGTTGGACCGTTCTTTTTAAAAAATATTGAAAATCACAACGTTATAGTCAAAATGGATGAATTGGACGGTTTCACATGCCACATGGAATGCGATACCATGGACCTATTGAGAGGCGAGTTTGGTGAGCAATTAATCTCACGTTTTGGAGCAGTCCAATGGCTCCCAAGATTATGTAATTTGACCCCACTTGACTATTTTTTGTGGGGCTCAGTGAAGTTTCTCTTGTACAGGGACAAGCCAGCCACAATTGCAGTCTTGGAAGAAAACATTACAGATGCCATTGGTGAGATTAATTGCTCGAAATGCTGGAAAAAAGATGCCAAATTTGAAGCTTACGGATGGACCACCTCAGGCGTAGCCGCGGGCCACATTAACATGAAATAACCCTTAAAAAGTAAATGACAGATATTGATGTATCGCTCCAAATAAATATTTCATTCACTATAGCAAATGCAGCTTTTTTTTTTTAAATTTTGAAAAAGCAAACGCTAAAAATCACCTTTTATATCTATTAACCTTATAGGCATTTTTTATCTATAAGAAAACTAATAAGAAAAACTGGCAAGAAAACTTATTTGAAATATTTTTTAAATTTTCACTCATGAAGCTTATCGTACGAATTGATTTTACAATGAACATTTTTCGTTTGGTTGCTAATTTTGATACTAACACATCAACTAGATGGACAACTGGTTGATGTAAAACCGAAAAAATTTAAACTTGTTGATATTTGGCAACTGATTGATTAACTGATTAAAAAATTATAAATGACACCTCAAGTACCAACAGACGACTTTTTTTAAACAACCAGCAACCACTTTTGCTACTAGTTGTTCATCTATAGGGCCCTATACATATTAACATGATTTTAAAAATTAATAATTTTTCTATAAGATTTTGTTCTTTGTCGATATTCGTTAAAAATTGGTAATGATTTTTTTTTTATCGGAGTCGGAGTCGGCGTCGGTGCATTTTCTAAGACTCCGACTCCGACTCTTTCACCCAAAAATCCTTACAGACTCCGACTCCGACTCCTCGACTCCGACTCCGACTCCGCAGCCCTGGTAAATTGATCAAATCGCATCACATTTTCTACATTTTCATACGAAATACATACGGGTCTGGCCAGACTACATTCGACCGTCCACGGTGGTAAAAAGTATGCCTCCTTGCAATAATGCTTGTTTATATGTTTTTTGTCCTTATATTTTCATAGATCGATAGACAATAAAATTTTAGGAAAAGTCAAGAAATTTCAAGTCGATAGCTCAATTGGAAATATATTTAAAATACAATTAAAATCGAAAAAGGGTGGCAGCCCTATTTTTAAGCTTAGTTGCCATGCATTGCAGTTAGAATTGTTGCCAGATTTAATCATAACAGCTGTCAAATTCAAGAAAAAACTGTAATTTGCAGAAAAAACTGTTTTACTGGCAACACTGCTAGACAGAGTGCTCTTCGGCACTGACTCTCTCACTCTTGTTCACTCGTTAATGCTCATTTTTTTTCAGCTTATCAGAGCGCTCATCTCTTGACATGTTAACAAACAATATTTGATGTGCAATAAAAATATTTTTATTTTAAATCTGTCCTGTTATTAAGTCAATTTTGTTGTTATCTATACGGATTTGTTCCCCTCTCTTCTTCTACTTCTTTTGCTGCCTCTTCATCAGCTAGTCCATGGCATGCTGTGTCATATTCATGTGTTACTCTCTATGACATTAAATAAATTTTGAATGTTGGTATGTATTTTAATTTTTATTGCTCGACGTGTATGTATGTTTCAGCGTGTGTTTGTGTGTGTGTGTCCCAGCATGTGCTGGCGCTACACTAATAAAATTCGCACATTTTGAAGGACTTAAAAACAACATAAACGAGTTTTATACATTTTTCAATGAATACTTTTAGTACTTTTTTAAGTAGGCTTCAACTTTTTTAATTACATATAAACACGTATTCAATTATATACATAAAATGTATAACTTTGACTACTTTAAACTTTTTTATACTCATAAATCTTTAAAATGTTTAACTGTATTGCTACCGTAATGATGGCACTTCCACTTCCGGTTTCTTATCGCCCATTCAAATCCTGCTGCTGCTGCTTTTAGACATATTCAGTCATTTGATTATAATTATTTTGACAGCCTTTGACGGCAGCTGTCAAAGAACGTGGAGGGACGAGTTCAAGGTGTAGTCTGTAGGAGTTTGGGTTGGGGTGGGTGGTGCTGGTTGACAGTGTGCTGGATTGGTTACGGCTGTATGATTGTTCGGTAGAGCATAGCTTTGCTTATCAACCAACTTATATGCACTCAATCCATCATCCATCAATTATATCTGATGCCTCGCGGAGAACTTATCAAAGGCAAGCAGAGAAAGTTCAAATTTTGTTTTACTGTATTTTTTGTATATATTTTTTTTTTCTTTTTTTGTTTTGGTTTTTATGTTATAAGTATGCTTTGGGAAACTTTGTTTTGCTGCGAACAAAAATAATTTCATTAGGAAAATTGAATTTGGCGGTATGTACTTTTTTTTTTATTTTTGAACCAAACTTTTGATTAGTTCGAAGAGATACCCGTTTTGAGAGTCCATTCAAGGCTGTGAATGTACAGAGAGGCAACTGCGCCTGTTCTTACGAGCAGCCTGTCCAAAGCCAGGATAAAGGAGTATGGTCGCAGGCAATGGGTTCACCCTATCCTGTGTAAATGTGAAGGGACTATCCAGATCCTGGAGTTGGTCACCCAATTTGGGGAGTATGTGGATCGTTGACTTGATCAACGGTAGCGTATGCCTACGAAGGAATCGTTTAAATTTGTTAGCAGCGGGATAGTCTTTACATAGCCAGACGTGCAAACACATTTACATTGCGCATTAAAAACACATATGGATGGATAGTAGGGTGGCCCTTAACTGTATGCGCAATTTTTTTTTTTATAAATTGAATATGTGCGGTGCCCTCGTTTGTTTCTTATCATGCCAAAATTACATTCTGAAAATTTCAGGAAAAAATATAATTATTTAGACGTGCCGCAAAACGAAACTTCATTCGAAATACACATTCATACAGGAAAAAATTGTTTTTTTTTTCAACAATAATTAAAATTAAGACAATTTTGTGAGATTTTTTAATCAACGAAACATAATATCGCATTAGGCATATAATTTATTTTTCCAACGTGCTATCATTCGTCGAAAACGGTTGACTAATACGAAAATTACAACATTTTTATTGTTTTTAAGAAATATTTTTTTTTCCGAAAACAAATGAAATTAATGTGATCATTTTTTTCCCCAATCTTTTATTGGCGTGTGAGTATAAACATTTCTTTCCAAGGAGATATTATGTGTTGAAATCGGGTAAAAAATGCGGAAACTCAAAATTTTTTGTGGAGCAAAAAAACTTTTTTAAAAAAATATTTTTTTCGAAAATACATATGCAAAATTAATTATTTTGAAAAAAGTTTATGTTTCCAATTATAAATTGTATAAAGTTTGTACGTTCCTAACACAACAATAACAACAAAAAATAAAATCTTAATCAATAGATTTGTTTTTTTTATTTAAATTTAACACCGTTTATAATTCATAATTGTTTTTACTTTAGTTATTGCTCGTAGGGCCGAAATAAAATTTCACGACTGTATCCTGGATATTTCTTACGATAATCCCGAATAATCTACATTTAAAAAAGTAAAATCTTTAAATTCTCAATCAAACAATCAGAAATGCATATATACTTTTAGGAGATAATCCCGTTAGTTAGTGTTTTTAGTTAGGAGGCTATTAAAATCAGTTATTAATTTAACCGCATGTTAAGCTGTGTCGTTCAGTGCTATTAGAGAAGTAATGATTTTCAGAACATCAGTGTAGTCATTTTGAGATTTCCAATCTTCCGAATGTACTTAAAGAAAATCTGTTCCAATTTTGAAACGTTGGGAAAGTTTCATCGATGGTGATAAAAAGTCGACGATATTTTTATTAATAAATGTTTGTATATCTTCTTTGGATAAAAATACTTTCTTTCTGCTATCACTTTCAAACTGGTCATCTTCCTGGATTTTTTTAGCCATGTCAACTTTAATTTCTGTTGTTTCGTCGAACAACACAAAAGGAGGAGAAAAGGTACATTTGTCTATCTGGGTAGTACTAATACTCATGGAAACTGTAATTCATATGATATTTTTCTTGTGCTCTTTCTACATTTTAATACTCGTAAGATCTCAAATAACAAAGCAAAACCAATTTTTAATTATTATACAAATCATACTTCTTTCCCGCTTCTTCTCCTCGAGTTTGCGCTTCCTATGTTTTTCTTTTTTTTCCCCGATTACGTTTGAGCTTCTGCCATGCTCCTCAGACGTCATAAACGTCAATCATGCAACCGGGTCTTCCATTTTCTCTCTGGAGTAGTAAGAACTGGCTGTCTTCCTCTATTCGGATTAGGTGCAGAACGTCCCTGTGTGAAATATCAAATAGATTGTCCAATTCATCGCAGAATAAAGTTTTTTCTGTTGTGCATTTCTGACTTCTTTGTAAATTTTTCGAACATTTGTGCAAATCTAACAACTTTTGAACACATCGATGGGGGAACTCGCAGGTATGCTTGCCTTTTTCCAAAAATCTATGCAAGCTAAGATCACCTTTTATTCAATAAGTAAATTGTAAATGTAAACAAAATTGTATCTTAAAGATTCAAGAATGGTTTTGTCTTAAGATTCTTTTTTTAAGCTTCAAATTTGTTATGTCAGCAAATATTCTGGCTGATGCAATATTTCATCTTGTCATGAAATACTTTTGTTTTTAATAAAGCAATCAAGCCATCCTTTTGTTTATATTAAAAGCCTTTAAATAAGAGAAGAAGTGATTTTTACAGATAGGTTTTTAGTCCAGCTCAGCCACTTGAGTTCCTAGAGTGTTTAAGTGAAGTGAATAAAAAATAATAAACTTGGGATGAAATACTTTTGTTTATAATAAAGCGATCAAGCCATCCTAAGTTTTGTTTATATTAAAAGCCTTTAAATAAGAGAAGAACTGATTTTTACAGATAGGTTTTTAGTCCAGCTCAGCCACTTGAGTTCATAGAGTGTTTAAGTGAAGTGAATAAAAAAAAATAAACTTTTTTAAAAACACAGAAAGTACAAGTGTTTAATTAATTTGCATTCTTCTATAGTAAGACTTGCACTTGAATTCAAAGATAATTTCACTGTTTTTATTTTAAAAAATAGTACTTGAAGGACATATATGTTTTTTTTTTTTTTTTTTAGCTTTGAACCGAGGATTTCAGGTGGAGTACCTATTCAGTCAAGTCTGCCTTGGTTCGAAATGGGATGATAGATTAGTGGGAAGGAAAGGGCAATCAAGTGAAACACGTGTAGGATGTTCTAAGCATGGTGGAAAGCCAAAGAAGCAGAGGCAAGTGTTATGCCTTTACCTCAGTCAATTCAAGTTATAAGGCAATCTCATCCACAAACTTCTCTACCATCAACTACAACTTCAAGTTGTAAATATTGATGAATTTTCAATTTCAGTTGATAAGAAATGAGGATAGAAAATTTAAAAATAAAAATAAAAATAAATAACTGGCCATTTCAGCCCTTGAAAGGACTTTGACCTAGCTTCTTATGATCAATTGTGTTGTGCGTGTTATTAAGTTTGTACACAATTGACCGAGAAATGGACCTACAGGCTTAACGCCGACTCCGAACGGCGATGAACGGAATGTTCTTATTCTCAAGAAGCTTTACATGGCATTTTGATTACTCTCTGAGGTTTGCCATTGTCTGCAGAGAGGTGGCGGCCGTACAGAAAAATTATTTTAATTCAAATAATTTTCTGTCACTGCTGGGGTTCGAACCTGGGTCTCCACAGGTTCTTTGACATAGCGGCCACGCACTTTAACCAACTACGCCACGGACGCCACATAGAATTTTAGGATAGAAAATTTAGAAAGGTTTTTAAAGCGAAGGACCATGGCCTGGCCGGGAATCGAACCCGTGACCTCTGGGGTGGCAGTCGAGCACGCTACCAACTCGACTACCGAGGCCGCCTAACTGATAACTCAGTTTTAACTGATGGTTAAATAGGTGATAGAGTTGGGTACTCCGAGGTGAAAAGTTTAATCTTAGTAGTATTGGAGTACCAGAATTGAAAAGCTGTAAATGGTGGTGAGCTATGTGTCACACACGGTCAGGGCGATACGATCTACGCTGTAGCATGTCCACTAGTGGTGATTCTGTCATCAGAGTCAAGAACGATATGTGGTAATGTGTCGGTGTGTATGCGTGCGTGTCAAGGTAAATCTTTTAGCCCAGGAGTCTATCGCAGGGCTGGCCCTTTGGGGAGTATCGTTCTGGCTGTGGTAGGTCAATGTCGCGAACAGATCTGTGTGATCGACGTGGAGTTGCGCTAATACAACCAGGTGACAATGCCCACAAATTGTCAGAGATGTTAGATGGGTCTCGATTTCCACCAATAAATGTGGATGGAGACCCAATTAATCAACCATAAATTGATACTGATAAATAAATTGATAAATGTACCCAGCATTGGTTGCTATCCATCTTATATATATAAAAATAAGTTGCATTGTGTATGAAATTGGTGTTCTCTGTAATGTGTGAACCGATTTCGTTTCTGGAAAGTTCCCATGACAGGTGACGTCAATACAAAAGCTTTTATGTATAAACGGTCTTTGTATATGTATTGGTTCATGAATTATAGGAATTTAGTGAACATGAATGTGAACTTATACAACAATACAGTTGTGAACAAATACAGGTGCGCACATATGGTGTATATGGGAAAATATTTGCAAGGGAAATTGAAAATAAATAGAATATTGGAATAATGTGGCAAGTCTCACTTTTGTTTGCATTTACAACAACAACAAGCATAAGGCTGCACTCGTACCAACGACACTTTCAATATCAAGGCTGAAACATATATTTATTTATTAATGCCAATGATTGAAAATTAAAATACCTTTTTTGAGGGGAAATGTGCATAATGATCAAATCAAAGAATTTGATTGGTTTTCTTTAATTTAAAATTTAATAAGCTGGAAAAATAGGAGGAGTATTGGAAAGAGGGTTATTTTAGTTTTAAGAAAATACTGTTAAAAATTATATATAAGGAAAATGAATTGAAAAATAAAGCGACGTTATATTTTGACAAGAAACTAACTCAAGCGGCTCTTTAGCCTTATAGTTTATATTTTGAAGACTTAAACTGCGGCTCTCTAGCCTAAGTCAAAAAAAAATATTTATGAGCATTGCGGCTCCTGAGCCATATCAATATTTGACGTGACACGCTTTTTAATATGTCAATATACACAATACAATAAATCCTTACAGAACTTTGACAGAACTTCTTATAATCAAATTGTGTTGTGCGTGTTATTAAATGTTTGCAATTGATCGAGAACTGGACCTACTAGTTTTATGCCGACTCCGAACGGCTAATGTGCATGTTCTCAAGAAGCTTTACATGGCATTATTTACTCTCTGAGGTTTGCCATTGTCTGCAGAGAGCTGACGACCGAACAGAAAAATTAATTCAGTTGAAAAAAGTTCTGTGTCAGATGGAATTGAACCAGGGTTCTCTGGAGTATGGGTCACGCACTCTACTCACTGCTCCACGGCCTGCTTTTTATAATAATTTTTATAATTTTATTAGACATAACAAGAACATGAGATGAAGGCCTATTACAAACTGCATTCGATATGTGCATGAATCATATTTTAAGCGCAAACATATTTAAAGCGAACATTTTTCTAAAATTTCAGCTTCGAATACAGGTTAAGTTTTTGACTTTTTTACATATGTACATGTTCGTGTTGAAAATCTTCAGCAATGTAACCTGGACATTTTATTCTTGATCGGTCAAGGATACTACGGAGAAAGCAATATGTCTGCCAGACTTAAAGACCTTCAAGTGATAATAAGATAAAAGCATTGATTGCGTGGCTCATTCCTTAAACTTGGCAATGTCTACAGTCTGTGAAAAAACTATATATGACAAAGACTTTATTGTATTTTTTACAAAGCTCTTTAAAGCAATTGTCTTTTTTGTTGTAGTTTATTAAGCATACAAGTATTGTTTTTAAAGTATTACAAACCAAACACTTGCCATGAGAGATTGTCTGAACACAATCGAAAAAGTTTACGATTTTTTAATACACCAAAATGAAAGGCTTTTCTAGAAAAATTTGCAAATGATCAAGAAGAAACATCAAATATCTGTTTTCTATCCGCTCGTTGACTACTACATTATGGAACTTGGAGAAAGGTGCACTTAATAAAAATTTTCATTTAAGAAGTGAATATATGTATCGATAATGTTTTAAATTTGCCAAATACTTACTAAACACGAAGGAGGATACTAAAGGATTTTCATCCCTCTTCATCGTAAGTACATCTAAAGTGATTAAAGAGAAATGTGGAAGTTATATCTGAACCACAAAGGTTCCATTCAGCCTCTTATTGCTCTAGAAGTATTATAACTGCCCGGATAATTTTCCAAACATATTCGTGTTATTTAAAACTAGCTCATATACCCGGTGTTACTCGGGGGAAAAAACGTAAAATTTTGATGTTTAGGTTTTATTCGTTCGGAAGATAACGATTTTTAGCCAGAAAAAATAAGCTTTTGTAGTAAAGCGTATGGAAATATGCAAAATGGTTTTTTGTCATTCTAAGGAAACGGCGTTATTAGAAAAAGACGTTGTGCCAAAAATTTTTGCAATCTTGAAGATATGTGAATTTTTTTGGTATCAAAATTTTTTTAAAATTGGTTGATTTCCCTTACTTGTAAAAGGGTGGAAGAGGAGTGGTCAAAACTAATTATGCCAAAGTATAATCTAAAAATCAAGTAAAATGTAACCCAAATTTGACTTTAATCCGTCCAGCAGTTCCAGCATTCTGGTCAAACGAACAGAAAATGATTTTTGTAGATAATTAACTTTCATAGAATTTTTTGCCGTGAATTTTTCCGATATGTTAAAAGCTATTTTGCTATTTGAGGTAAGGAAAAATCCAATAAATAAGAGATTATTTAAATCGGTCCAGCCGATCTTTATATGTTATATGTTATATGTAAATGGTATAACTAACATGACTTTATTTTATTAATTTAGATTAATGTGGTAAAATTAATACAAAATGTTATTAAGTAATAGTTTATTAAGTACAAAAATGAAGTATAAATGAAGAAGTGCACTCGGGTTGATTATCTTCAGTGAGGCACCTTGTGATATTCGACATTTTTCGTTTTGTTATCAGGTACAATTGACCATGAGAAAAACATACATTTTCTTAATTCAGACCACAAACTCTAAGGGATTGGTCTTGTGATTTGTTAATCGTCATGGCGAATGCAAGACGAATCGGGAATTGAATTCGTTTAAACTCAAAGGGCATATCAGTTGGGATCATCGGAATCCTCGGAATCTTCGGAATGAGAACTTCCTCACCTTTGAATTTTCCTTTAAGTATTATCGCGTGAATGAAATTAATCATCAGTTTTCTTATCACCAAACGCGTTCCATTGCATAGTTTTGGTTGGTTTAGATTTCGAAGCATTATGACTACCGAGCCAAATTTCAGTTGTAAATTGTGCGGTGGTAAGCCAAGCACATCCAAGGAGTTTAAAAAGTCAGTTGGATAATTGGTGGCTTCGTCTTCGTTTGTTACATAGTCAATAGATTTAAATGAATGCAGAGTTCCAACGATTTGATTCTGAATTATTAAGTTTATGTCATCCACATCTTTGTTCTTAGCCGCCAAAGTTGCTCGCTTACTCAACCATATGTTAATGAGCTCATCTTTCTAAGAGATGAATTGCAAAAATTCTGAGGAAACGAAATCAATCCGTTCGATTCGTCGACAGGAACACGGCCATTACCGATAGTCAGCAATTGCTTGGAGAAATCTTCAGCAGATGGATCGTTCAGCAATGCAAATCTCATGTTTGATATCAGCTGAAGTTTTTTCACATAGCGTCACAGATTTGATGATTTGAGGCAAGCGTTTATTTCATCGGCAGCAGTCGATCTTGGAATGACCGGTAGTGTTTGGCGGAAATCACCAGACAATAAAATCATTGCTCCTCCAAAACATCTCGAGCTATTGCCCAGATCTTGCATTGTTCGGTCAAGTGCTTCCAATGCGCGTTTGTGCGCTATTGTGCATTCGTCCCAGATGATGATTTTAGATGCTACTAAAACTTTGGCCATTGCAGAGTGTTTCGAAATGTTACATGTCGGTTGTTCAGTTGCTTGAAGGTTTTAGGGCAATTTTAATGCTGAATGAGCCGTACGGCATCCTTCTAACAATGTGGCTGCTATTCCAGAAGAAGCAACTGCTACTGCAATGTCGGATCTCGTACGAACAGTGGCCAAAATCAATGACATGAGGAATGCCTTCCCAGTTCCATCAGGGGCATTTACGAAAAATAAGCCACCATTTCCATCATCAATTTCCTTTATTAATGTATCATACACTTCATTATGTTGAGGGTTTAGCAGGGGTACATTTGTTCGAACTGATTGGTCTAATTCATGTCGATCATATTCACGTTCACGTTCCAATTGTCGATTAAATGCGTCATTCATTCCACGATCTGGCTCTGGCATTCCTAACCTGACTAACAAACTGCTGCACATGAGGTAACACATGTCTTCGATCAAATATATATCATGTATAAAAAGTTAGTTTTTGCAGTAAAGTATATTAAATTGAATTTAGCTTGTGTGGGCGAAGCTACGCCAAGTTTCCAATGCCCATGCCAGTTTTCCAGTAGAAATGCCTGACCAATAAGTAACTCCATACTAAATTTCATTTTTATGTGATATTTATTTCCAAAGCTATGTGATATCAAAAATTTGGCTTGTATGGGCGGAGCCACACCCCCTTGTTCAATGACCGTCTCCGTTTTCTAGTAGAAGGATATCACCCAAAAGTAATTCCATACTGAATTTCGGTGTTATACGACATTTAGTTCCAAAGCTATCTTTTATCACAAATTTAAAGTGTATGGGCGGAGCCACACCCCCTCTTCTAAAGCCCATTCCAGTTTTCCAGTAGAAGGATACCACCAAGTGGCAACTCCATACTGAATTTCATTATATACGGCATTTAGTTCCAAAGCTATTCGATATTATAAATTTGAATTGTATGGGCGGTGCCACACCCCTTTGGTCTATACTTGCTCAATTGTGCCTGTCGAAAGACACGACTAAATAGTACGTTCTAACCGAGTTTCATTAATGTGCGAGTTATAGTTTCAAAGTTATGCTACAAAATTTGGGCTGCTGAAAAAGTGCCACGCCCTACGTCCAACGCCCATAAAACTCTACCAGTAGAACGGCAAGTGAAAATTAAGGTTGAATACCGAATTCCGTTGCTGTGCGACCAATAATTCCAAAGCTATTCGATAAAGAAGATTTGATTTGTATGGGAGGTGCCACGCTCCCTGAGTTTTTCCGATATTTTAATAGTTATTCTGCTATTCGGGATAAACACAAATTCAACAAATAAAAGATCATTAAAATCGGTCCAGCCGATCTTGAGTTATAAATGGTGTAACAAACCCGACTTTGTTTTATATACATATATACTCGTAGATTAAAGCTACTCTGCTAGTGTTCACAAGCACGCATGAGCGTACCTTTTCGGCTTTGAAGGGGAGGAAAGCAATCCAAAGAGGATAAAAACAAGATATTTCTGTATTAGCAAAATATTTGTAATAACTTATATTTTTCCAATGTAGGGCCGATTAAATGGTTTGACAGCACTCGCGATTCATCGAGACATACATAGTTTTCATTTTTACAATTTTTTTTTTATGTATGTTTATCACGACAATAAATTTCATCACCTCCCATTGCAAAAGGCTATCTACGCCACTGCACAGTTATCTTTATATGAGTCTATTTATCTTTGATATTAATATAAAAAACAATTTTTATTAATTTGCAGTTATTTATTTATTTTTTGATTGATTTACTTTCAGTGACATAAAAGTTCCACATTTATTTAATAAATAGTTTATGTATTTACTTTTTTTATATATTTTAACAAATAATCAATTAAATACAACAAGTTATTTTTTTTTCGAATTACATATTTCTTAATTTTCTTCAGAGAAACTTGTTTATTTTTCAATAAAAATCAATAGTTGTATGTTTTTTTTTTACTACAAAAGATTGTGTCACAAGTGTTTTTTTTTAAGTTTGTTTTATGTTAATATTCGTATTATTATTTTTTTTTTTAAATTAAACTAGTTTTTGTTTAGCTTAGGAAAAAAAAACAATTAGTTTCTACAGAAAAAGTTACACATAAATAAATAACTTAAGAGCTAAAGTTAGGAAAAAAATAACATTGGCTTATTTTAGTTTTAAAATTACTTAATATGTACCTATATATTTTGACAATAAATTTCAGACTAGCATCAAGTTTTTTTTTTCTTTTTTTTTAAATTAATTCGATTTTAAAGTTCTTGTTTATCCTAAAACAGAGATAGTTGAATGGTGGTGGTACAGTCATGACTTCATTTTCAAAAATGTCAACATTTTTTGTAGGAATTACAATAAAAAAAAAAAATATGTGTCTATATATAAATCATGCATTAACCGTTGTCGGCATTTACAAATGAAAAAGAATTTTAAAGACAAATAAGTTTGAGGTTTTTCGAAGCTTCGCGAATGAAATAACCGCATGAAAATATTACAGGCTAGATGACAAATATTCAATTGTTATAAAAAAGTTTGTAAAATAATAGAAGCTGGGTATAGCAGGCGAATAGTGGGTAAGAAACATTTCGCAACGTAAAATTTTTTACAACATGAATTAAAAGTTTGTTATTTGTACAATTTTAGTAGTTTTAGAAAAATAAAAAAATATGAATTTTCACAAAAAGTGGTAAAAAAGTTTTTACAAAAATGTTAACATTATTTACACAGTTACTTAGCATACAAAAAATTCGTATCTACATAAAAAAATGTAGATTTTTTTTTAAAGATATATAAAGAGATAAAATTTTCATAGAATAGATATTCTAAAAAAACAAAAAAAAAAAAAAACACAAAATGAAACATTCGGAGTTGTAGTGCTTAGGGCAAAGCTACCGGTGTGCGCATTGAGTGATGAAGTTAAAAAGGTTTTTCGAAGAAGTGGATTGGTTTTATTATTTGCTTTGTTACACTTAGGCCACGTGTATAGTGTGCGCTGAAGCTGAAGATGGAAAAAAAAAAATAAACTGGCTATTTCAGCCTATGAAAGGACTTTGACCGAACTTCTTATGATCAAATTGTGTTGTGCGTGCTATTAAATATTTGTACACAATTGATCTAGAACTGGATCTACTAGTTTTATGCGGACTCCGAACGGCTAATGTGCATGTTCTCAAGAAGCTTTACATGTCATTATTTACTCTCTAAGGTTTGCCATTGTGTGCAGAGATGTGACGACCGAACAGAAAACTTAATTCAATTGAAAAAACTCTCTGTGTCAGATGGAATTGAACCACGGTTCTCTGGCGTATGGGTCACGCACTCTACCCACTGCGCCACGGCCGCTACCGAAGATGGCAACCGCTGCTGAAAAAAGCTTTGTGTATAATCTTCATGGGCTTTAACTTCTATCTCGCTTGTTTACACAGTTTTGGTTTTTGTTTCCTTTTTTTCGCTTTTCGCTATGTTTTGTTCTGTTGGATTTTGTTAGATGGTTGTCGGGACTTATTTATTCTATCTCACTCACATTTACTCACATTTTTCATTTTTTGGGACTTATTTATTCTATCTCACAAAATATTTCTGTGATATATTTATGTTTAACTTTCAACCGTTGTTGTGTTTATGTTTTCAAGCTTATTTCAACGCTTTTGTTGTTGTTCTCATAATTTGTTATTAATTTTTATTTTGTGTGTGCATAGCTTTATTTGTTCAATTGACACAGAAAGTTTTTTCTATTGAATTGATTTTTCTATTCGGTTGTCACCTCTCTGCAGACAAATTGCAAACCTCAGAGAGTAAATAATGCCATGTAAAGCTTCTTGAGAAAATGAACATTAGCCATTCGGAGTCAGCATAAAACTGATAGATCCAGTTCTCGATCAATTGGGTTCAAACATTTAATAACACGCACAACACAATTTGATCATAAGAGGTTCGGTCAAAGTCCTTGCAAGGGGTGAAATGGCCAGTTTATTTATTTTAAATTATTTATATCGCCCGACCCCTCTAGTTGTGCGTAACGAATTCGAGATCCTCTTTTAAGAATACAAATTTGGTGTTATGTTTGGCTTATCTTGCTTCATTTTCGAGATATGGCGCTTTTTCTAATGTTTAAGACTATCATATCGTCCGACTCTTCTATCTGTGGGTGTCGAGTTCGATACCCCTTTTAGAATATGCAAATCCGGTGTTATTTTTGGCCTATCTTATTTCGTTTTCGAATATAGCGCTTCTTTTAATTTTTTTAATTTGATTTATGTTATCGACTGACCCGCTATACATAGGCTCAAGACTTTTAAGTCTTGAGATATGGCAACACTAATGAAAATATGTCAAATTTGACATTGTCATAGTCAAGTTTAACATTCTTAATGGTAAACGTACTCAGAACGTTTTGTCATACGAATGCTATTTGTGTTGTTTACAGATACTTGGAACATTCATTTTGGTAAAAAAATGGAATCAAATCGTGAACATTTTCGTGCGATGATTTTCTACGACTTTCGATGTGTATTAAACCAACAGCAGTGTGCCGATAAACTCGCTTCGACTTTTGGTGATGCAGTATCATTTCGAGTCACCGAGTTTCGCTGGTTTTCCCAATTCAATCGTGGTCGCACTTCCCTACAGTACGAATTTTTTGAAGATCATCCAAGAAAGGCTGTTGTGATAGAAAATATCAATACTGTGCATGAACTGTTGAAAGCAGACCGGCATGTAACATGCCTTGAGATGGAGTCTTCCTTGGGTATTAGTGGGACTAGCATACATTCGATCTTACATGAGCATTTATGCGTCAGGAAGATTTGTTCCCGTTGCATACCCCATAATTTGACAATCGCTCAAAAAAAGGCTCGCGTCGATTGGTCGAAAGAAATGATATAAAATACAATCGCGGTGCTTTAAAACATGTCTACTGTAACATGTACATCGTACCAGGTGACGAATCATGGATTTATGCATATGAACCTGAAACTAAACAACAATCGACTGTATGAGTGTTTCAAGCCGAGTCAAATGCAACAAAAGTTGTTTGCGTGCGAAGCACTTCGAAGCAAATGAAGCCTGTTTTTTTGGGAAAAACTGGACATATCACCACTGTTTCATTAGAGCCACGTAGAACGGTTAAATCTGAGTGTTAAACCATCATTTGTTTGCCAGAAGTGTCCGGAAAATTCAGGGAAACCATTCACAGAAGACGAATCGTTCTTCACCACGACAATGCAAACTCTCACACATCACTTCAAACAAAAACTTTTTGAGCATTCAAAACACGGAATTGATGGGTCATCCGACTCATGACTTGGCACCCAATGACTTCTTCTTAATCCAGCAGATCGGATATAAATTGCGAAGTCAAAGTTTTTCGACGCCTGAAGAAGCGGTTGAAGCATTCAAATCACATGTTTTGGAGCTTTCTCAATTGGAGTGGAAGAAGTGCTTCGAAAATTGGCTCAACCGAATGCAAAAGTGTATCGATCTTCATGGAGAATATTTTGAAAAGCAATAAAGCCATTTCCGATTGTAAATATTCGTTTTTATTTGTCTATATCAAGACTTAAAAGTCAACTTCAGTGTCGTTTTATGGTTTGATATTTTATTTCATATCAAAATTTTCAAAACGCAACGACACTAATGGCTAAAACGCAATACTGCGTTAGGTCGGTCGGCCTTTGACAGCTAGACTAGAAACAATGGGTTCTTATGAAGCAACACTAAATTCGACCTCATACTTTGCGTCGACCTCATCCCGTAAAAAACTATTGTAGGGGTAAAGTACGATCAACGCAATGAGTAGAGACATGTTCAACTAGCTCGTGCGTTTGACATTCCATATTAACGCTGGGTTGCATTTTCGTTGAGAAATGCTAAAATGTGGATATTCTTGGATTCCGATGGAAAACTAAGATTTTCATAGGATTATCGTGGGAATTTATATTTTGATGCAAGTTTTTTTTTAAATTGATATAATTTTTTAAATTAACATGCTGCTTAAGTAGTATAGTAATGATTTTGATGAATTTAGCTAGTTGAACATCAATTATATATCCTATTAAAATGTATACATTTTTTAGTATATTATAAATAATATGATTTGGGTATTTGTGCAAAATGGCTAATTTATATATTGGGCAGTTAGATATTTTAATGAGGTTGGTTGAGGACGAATACCCTTAATATCAGTGTTTGAATAATATAACACACAAAGGAATGTTGTATTTTTACTTTGAAAAAATAATAGTACATGCAAATTTATTGCTGCTAGCAAGATTTGCAATTGCCCACAAAATGTCAAATGATAAATATAAAGCATAATAAGAATGAAATGATAAATATAACACTGTCAAAGAATAAGAAAATTCGAGGTGGGATTTTCTCATATTAAAATGAAATATTTGTACTCAAAAATTTTCGTTACCAGTAGTTTTTAAATAAAAAATAAAACTTACTATAAATACCCCGTTAGCCAGAAATTCCTTAACAAATAATCGTCTCTGAGTCCGAAAAGAATTTTTCCACTTTTTATGATTTACTAACGAGTTTTATTACAACTTTCTAAGATAATTTTTTCTAATAAATTCTTTTTTAACTTGTAAAAATCAAGGGGTGGGGCTTGTTATTTGAATCACAAAAACGGTTCTTAATTTTTGCGTAAAATTGAAACAATTTTTGCTGATAAGTGTTACAGTTTTTAAAAAGAGTTGAAAATTTGCAAATTTGAATTTAAATTAGTTTTACAATTTACAAATATTACAAAAATTTCATTGTAATTAAAATGTTCGCAGTATTGAAGATATGTTAGTATTTTTGGTATCAAAATAACAAAAATTTTTTAAATTTTACTAAATTTAAGAAAAATTTTATATTTTGTAAATATTTGCATATATCACCTATAAAACGCCTATTATAGGTATATTGTAGTTTTAGGCGATTTTGTAAAAAATTTTTACTACAGCACCAACTGGTGTTCAAGTTGGATGAAAGAAGATAGCGCCAAAATACTCACCGTACCTCAAAACCACAATATACCAATTTTCATTCTAATCGCATAAAGAATTGTACTACAGCTCCCTCTGGTGTTCAATATGGGTCAAAAAAGATAGCAGCAAAACACTCAGCGAACATGAAAACCACTATATACCGATTTTCTTAAAATTTGTACTTAAATCTTAAAATTTGTACACCAGAGGGGTTTAGGGTGGATAAAAATTGATTGAAATTGCCTCAAAATACGCACCGTACCAAAAAACTTCTATACACAAATTTGAATATGAAAATGAATGTTTTCATACATATTTCCAACTTGCTTTCGTTGACGAAATTTCCTACATTTTGCTCTCAAATTTTGCAAAAATTTCGGCAGAAATTAACAGTAATAATAATAGTAAATAGCAGTAATTTTGATAAAAACGAGAAAAATAATGACATCAAGCAATCACATTTAAAAAAAAACAATGTACATATATATATATATATATGTATAAAAATATCGAATAATCAAAGAAAAATTTTTTGCTATAAAAACTGAAATGTGTTTCCAGAAATTTCATTTTAAATTTTAATTTAATTTTACATTTTATCATTAAATTCGAAAGCGTTCATTTATTTTGAAGCTTCTAGTCCGAATTTTCACATAAATATGTGACATTTTTCATTATTTCACAGATTATACTACACTTAATAAAAAGATCTTAGCTTTCTAAAGTAGGTTTTATGGTTCTTAATGATTTTATGACAATATCTTTTAATTTTTCATTGATTAAAATTATAATTGTATGATTTCGAAGAAAGGGACGTTTTGTGGGATTTTTAGTATAGCTGCTTTTATTGGCATCACCAAAATGACAGACGCACGATCTGTCAACGCAACATTGAGTTTTGCAAAGTTTGAGGTCGTCCGTTTTGACAGCTTATATCGTAAAGTTTTTACAACGGAGACCAAAGTACGGTCAAAGGCCGACCGACCTAACGCAGTATTGCGTTTTAGCTATAAAGAAGAGCTTTCAAAATATGACATTCTTGTTTTGTTTGGCTTCGCTTCATACAAGACATATTTGTTCGATGCAGTGGCAGATCTACATACGGGCTAAAAGGGTTTTAGCCACCCCCCCCCCTTGGAGAATTTTTAGTATTGGAAAAAAATTAAAAAAGTCCAAAAAGATGTTTCAACCCACCTTTGGCATACAAAAGTTTAGTTTCAGCCCCCCCCTCTTTGACGAATCCTAGATCGATGTCGATGCCACTGGTTCGATGTCATGGCTACACTGAAATACACTGCACCTTCATAGTGTACACTATTCAAGTACTATGAATAGAATGTTTTGTGCAGCTCTTTAGTATAAACACTACCAGCTCAATACAGCTGGTCTCATCTAAAATCACTACCCGCTCAATAAAGTTGCTTCCATCTGCAAGCACAATCTAAACCAGCTTCAGCACGTGCTATAAACGCGGCCCTACGAAAAATCGTTTAATTTTCTTTGGTTTTATAGAGTCCAGCGCTGATTGTGTCACGCTGCAATTGCTGGAATCAAGTTGCTGACTTGTCACAATTCGGCAGAAGCACTGGTTTTGGCCACCCAGTCAACTTAATTCCAGGAACTGAAACGGACTGTCATAAATATTTGTAGTTATGTTTGAGTTTTTATTTGGTTGTTTTTGGTTTTTATTGCTACACAAAGAATTTTCTTTTTTATTTTTTTTATGTTCATAAAATCAGTTCATTTCGATAAGTTAATTTAAATATTTTTTAATTAATCTGCTACAGCATTTTGTTAATGAATGCTTTAATTTTTACATTTATTGCAATACGAATTTTTAATTTTTTTGTTTTTTTCTCTAAATTTTTCTATATGTACGTATATTAGTTTTTTTTACAGTTAATCCTGATGAAAGGAAGATAGTTCACATTGAAAGAGTTAAAAATACTAAGAACAGAACAAGTCTGGAGAAAGAGAATGAGAGAAAAAGAGAGAGAATGGGATTGAATGAGTGAGACCGAGTTGCATTTTCCGTCAATATTAGGCATTCGGCTATTTCTGAGATTTTTTAGCCACTTATTTAGAAGATAATGGCTATGTTCAGCAGGTATAACTGTTGTGCAACTGTTAAGTGTGTGCCTGCTGAATGCATAAAAATCAGTTTCTGATCAGCTCAACATGTTGTGAAAACTGTCAGTTTTTGGTATCATTTTATTTTTCTGATACATTTACTCAACATGTTGAGCACAACAGCTGTACCTGCTGAACGTAGCCAATATAGGCCAAATATTGAGTAATTTGAAAATATTGAGACATTTTTTGCCAAATTGGAGTTTGTTATGTTTATTAGATGGATTTTAGATTTAGATGGTTTTTTTGTCATTTTTTTTTTTTTTTGTCAATTGTCCAATGCATGTACAAGGTGGCGCAAAAATAACCTTCCGATGTTTTTTGGCTGTAATTTAAAAAAAAAAATGAAAAACTTTGATTCTTCTTGTGGATTATTTTTATTTGGTCTTTTAATTTTTTTTACATCAAGTCGAGAATATGATGTCATGTAAATGGCCGCCGCCACAGTTGATTGTCATTTGAGCCCTTTTTATGGCATTTTCCATCACTTCGGCCAAAACTTCCGGCGATAGGTCCTCACATTCTTGACGGATATTGTCTTTAAGAGCTGCAAGAGTCTGAGGCTTGTTGACATAAACCCGCGACTTCAAAAAGCCCCACAAAAAGAAGTCTGGAGCGGTCAAATCAGGCGATCTTGCTGGCCAGTGCAAATCGCCAAATCGGGAGATTAGGCGCCCGGGAAATGCATCCTTCAGCATATCGGTTGTGGCACGTGCAGTGTGTGCCGTTGCACCGTCCTGTTGGAACCACATGTTTTCCAATCCAAATTCATCAAGTTGCGGCAAAAAGAACTCGTTGATAATTTCTCTGTAGCGCTCACCATTCACAGTAACCGTCTTCGAAGAAAAAAGGTCCGATGACTCCTCCAGCGAAAACAGCACACCATACAGTGACTTTGAGCGGGTGTAATGGCTCTTCGTGGGTTACACGAGGATTTTCAGTGCCCCAGAAGCGTAAATTTTGCTTATTTACGTACCCGCTAAGATGGAAATGGGCCTCATCACTCATGATTATGTTTGATGAAAAATCATCTTCCTCTTGGTGGTGATTAATTCCGCGTTCTGGAGCAGTGTAGCGTAACATTGTTTATTAACGTATATTTCGCATGTGTTTACTACACAAATGTCAAAACAGAACTGACATTAGGGGCCAATCGCAAAATTTATAGCATTTTCTGATAGGAGGATTACTTTTGCGCCACCTTGTATATTACTTGACAGAGGTTCGTCATGTCAATCTTAATTGTCAATCGATTTTATTTGGTTTGACTTCAAAATTTAGGGAACTCTTAAAAAATAAAATTAATTGTTTGATTGCAAGTCTAAGGCTCTCAAGATTATAGGTTTGATCTTTCGACATAGGCAAAAAAAAAAAAAAAAAAAAAAAAAAAATAAAAATACAAAAAAATAAAAATAAAAAAAATTAAAACAATACCTTAAATAGTTTCCGTTCCTGTACATAACGTTTTCATAAAAGTCTTGCGAACTTGTCAAAATTATTTTCAAATTATGTTTTATTGCCTCCCATACGAAAATTGGTTTCATACGCCTATTTCATACACCTATCACACGCATACGACATGACGTCATCAAAATGTCAAAATCTACAAATTCCATAAAAATTTTCATTACATATGAAACGTTTGAAATTTGACAAAAACCGAATGAAAAGCACGCTTATTCTTCCCATGCAAAGTGACGTCATCAACAAATTCCACAAAAGTAATGAATTGATATTGAACCGATAAGCTTGGATACAATGGTGTTGAAGTTTCGATTAATTGAATAAAAACCACGCCTACTTCCCATAAAAGCTAACGCCGTTATGTTATATTTTAAAAATAATACTTCTGATAACTTCTGAGACTACAAACCTACAGTGCCTCACAAAAGTATTTGGAATTGATAAACTTTCGAAATTAATGATTACTTTTAATAACAACTGTTTAACAAAAATTAAAATAATGAACAGAACCTGCCGAAATCAACTAAAATCAAAAAATTATATTAAAGGCCCAACCAAGTTATCCGTAAGCAAACAAAAGCAAGAGAGCGAAAGTACGAACATGTGTGACATTGTATGGAGTCGTCCAAGTTTTGCGTAAACTTTGCTTTCGTTCAGTTTCTCAATTTTCGGTTACTTTACTGAACTTGAGAGAGAGCGCCCGACTTCGTAGTTTGATAAGCAGAATAGGGTTGCAACCTGTATTTTAAATAATTTTAATATATTTTTTTCATTTATCTTTCACCACAATATGAATAAAAATCATTTATTTAATTTTTTAAAATTTATAGTTAAGACAAACTTGGCAAACTTCATAAGTTTTCACGGCAAAATTAAGCCTTTTTTAAGCTTAACAAACTTATATTCATTCACAACATAATGTTTTATTAAAACTGTTGGCAACCTTTATCCACAAAAACAAAATATTAAATATTTTTTATGTGTCAAAATATTGCAATTGATTCATATTGATTTTGTTTTCATGCATGCTGTTATTTTTATTGAAAATTGAGAAGTGTTTTTCGAGTTTTTTTTTAACGTAATCAAACTTTTCGTTTATTTCTCCCTGATACTTTTGTTCGCTTACGCATAACTTGGTTGGGCCTTCAATCTCACTCACAAAAGTATTCGGAATATGCTCAGTAGCGTGCCCCCTTTTTTTAAATGTACTGTTATAAATATAACCTAATTTGGTAGCAGCTTAATCTCTTGTATGTATGAGTTCATTTATGGTATGAATTTTGCAATGTGCGCTAAGAAAAATAGAAAAAAGGATAGAAAATCCACTGAAACTACTACATAGAAAAAAAATGTTAGCTTAAAATTAAACACAATGTGTTCAAAAAATGTGTTCGTAATTTTCTTTTTTTTCATATGTTTTTCAAAAGTTTTAAACGCATTTGCTCTTACTTTGACGAAATTTGTTGCAAGCTATTTTTAAAAGATAAAATTCGTCAAATTAATAACAATTGTCGTCAATTTTAAAACATTTTTTTTTTCAGTGTAGAAAAAAAGTTCTAGAATGCGTGAAGAAGGAAAAAACGCTTAAAGAGATTCATTTTCTCAATGGCTTAATAACCCTTTCAGACCCGACGTTTATCTACTGAACATTTTTTTATGATTTTTGGAATATATGGTCGTTATATGGAATGAAAATATTCTCAATGTTTAGGTTTCGCAATTTACATATCCTTCAAGGATTTTCAGGACACCCACAATTGATGCAACTTTATCTGAAACCCATTTTTTTAGCAACAAATGATTCAAATTTGTTTGAAACATCAAAATTTATTATTTTTTTAGTTCAAATGCGTTAACTTCACTAGTTTTACACTGAAGTTTTACACTTTATATATTTTGTAATTGAAGACACAAATTACTTCTGCGGCTCATTTTGACAAAACTAAAAAGTTTATCAAGAATTCCACGCGTGTTCAAATAACGGTAAAGCGAATCGCGGAACAGTGTGAGAAACAAAAAAAAAAAAAACAATAACAAGCACAATCGACTCATTTCGTTCTTTATAACTTTCGTTAAATAAAAGTGGAAATATTAAAGATAGAAACCACCCGCACAAACGATGCATCACGGTCTGAAAGGGATAAGGTAGTGGTTAGTAAATAGCTCTTTTTGGATTAAAAACGTCATTGAACTGAATCTTGATTAAAAAAGTCCGATTTTTAACCGTCTATGATCTTCGTGCCCATTATGTAGAGCACTTTATTTTTTCGAATATTGGCAAGCTTTCATTCGTACACTGATTAAGAATTCATGTTGTTTCATTTCTTTTGTGTTTATGTTTGTTCTTTATATAAGGGGTATTCATGATGTGGTGTGCATTTGTGATATATTTTTCAAGAATGTATAAATAAAATTTATAATAAAATTCACATGTTTCTGTGGCTTTCCACCACGCTTAGAACATCCTGCACGTGTTTCACTTGGTTGCTCTTTCCTTCCCACTAATCTATCACCCCATTTCGAACCAAGGCAGACTTAATAAATTAATAAGGTATTCCACCTGAAATCCTTGGTTCAAAGCTAAAAAAAAAAAAATGTGTATTTCTTATCTGTGATAATATTCCTAGCAAATCGTAGTATTTTTGACATTTTTTATAAGTTTTTATGTTGTCAAAGAGATTTACTTGTAAGAAAATATTTTTTTTTCGTACCAGTTATAAACTTTTACCCCATACCTTTCAAAATGCAAAATTCAAATTGTTTTCCCAAAACAAATTCAACTTTTTGCAAGACAACGAAAACTTTTTCCACTGCAAAACATACACTTTTTACATTGCAAATTAAAGCTTTTACATTTTAACTGTACAAATTTTTTCGTATGAATTGACTGAATTATAAACTTTGACCATAACAATTTTTTTATCATTAGGCAAAGTGAATCTCGCTGCGCATATATCCCCGAGGACAAATTTGGTTTGATTAACCTGCTGGGAATTTCTTCTCAAGTAATCACAGAAAGTAAAGTCATGTTGCGAATTGCTAACATTTTACTGATACTGACGCTTTTTGTTAACACGCGATTTCACTCTGCCATTTTTTTTTTCGTACCTTGGGCTATACTCGTATGTATATGAAAATCGAATTTTAAGGAGTAAACTCTGAACAACAAACAATTGATCATAAGAAGCTAGGTCAAAGTCCTTTCAAGGGCTGAAATGGCCAGTTATTTATTTATTTTTTTTTTAAACTCTGAAAACGTTCAAAATAAACACATTTATTTTATTTTATTCAAAATAAAGTATCACATCAATATTTATGCCCAAAATAATCGATTTTATTTTAAGGGGAGCAACGCAGCCAGAGGCCGAAAAAAAGGTCATGTTTGTGAATTTTTTTAAGGAAACCTATGGGATATTTTTAAATGAGGGTTTTTATACCTAAAAATATACACATTCAGGAGTATTTTTAGTTTTTTTTTATTAAAAAAAATTTAATATTAAGGTCGATACAGCAGTTTTTGTAGAGCGCTCTGAAAAAACGGTGAAATGCGGTGACCAAGATTGCTCCTCCTTAATTCATCTGAAACAAAAAAATGAAATATACTATTAAAGTAGATACTTAAAACTCGTACTTGTCATAGCCGTTTTTGAAAATATTGATTTTTCACAAAATGGCGGACTTTCGAACGTAAAAAAACGATTTTCGACTAAAAATTCGTCATAGTTTTGCCTATAAAAAATGAACGAATCTAAAAATAAAAAAATCCTATGACAAGTACGAGATTATTATGTGTACAATAAACCTGCGAAAAAATCAAAACGATCGGTTCACTGAGCTTCGAGAAATCTTGGTCACCGACTTTGAAAACATGGTTTCGAGAAAAACGCGTTTGAAAATAAGCGCCAGCACTGCGCGCTCTAGAAGGCGGTTCACTCAGTAGGCTATAACTTTGTTATTTTTTGAGATATTGACTTGAAATTTTCACCACATATTTTTGAGACTTAAGGCTTTAAGAAAATGCAAAAAAAATTTTTGAAAAAAAGAAAAGTTCTGACTGCGTATCTCCCCTTAATCGATATATAAATTCACAGAAAAAAGATGTAAAATTGAAAATATTTTGTCTTCAATATGGAGTTAATAAACTTCAGTGAGTTTTTTGGCCGAACCTTATGATATACTTTAAATTTTATATTTTCTATTCAAACAGATACACACACAAACATGAGGACATAGTATCAAAAGTTCAAATTTGAATTGGAAAAAGTTTTTTTTTTCTTTTACTTTAAAAAAGTTGAATTTGATTTGGATAAAGTTACATAGAGTTTTCCAATAGGGACTTGACAACTTTAAATTCAATTTCTGAACGCACTTTTTAACTTATCATCGAACTGTCACTGTCAATTTATTCAACAAACTCAAGATTTTCATTATGGTAAAGTACACAAACGAGCAACGTCTGAAAATTATAAACATTTACTACCGAAATTCGTAGTCGTCGATCTCAACTTTAAGAGCGTTAACTGCAATTTTCGGTCGTAATTCTCACCATAGTTGCCTGACAATAACAAGTTTAGTGCAAAAATTTGAGTCTACATATTCGTTGTGTGATGTTGCCGTGCCAGTTAGACAACGGGTTGGTCGAAGTGTCGAGCATTTCACTGCCGTTTAGGCGTCCGTAGCAAACGATACAAAACAGTCAATTCCTTGGCATTCTCAAGAATTGGGCATCGCCCAGACCACTTTATGGCGAATTTTGCGTAAGGATCTTGGTTTACACCCATACAAGATCAAGCTGACTCAAGAATTGAAGCCGATGCACCATTTCAAGTGACGTACATTCTCCGATTGAGCTTTGGAAAAGATGCGCCAAGATGATGAATTTCATCGCAAAATAATCTGCAGTGACGAAGCTCACTTTTGGCTCAATGGGTTCGACAATAAGCAAAATATGCGTTATTGGTCCGTTGAAAATCCACACGTGCTTCATGAACCACCACTTCATCCATAAAAAATAACTGTTTGGTGCGGTTTGCATGCCGGCGGCGTCATTGGACCATATTTTTTCGTCGACGATAACGATCGTAATGTTACTGTGAATGGCCATCGCTATCGTGCCATGATTACCGATTATTTTTGTCCCGAATCGGAAGATATGGGCTTGGACGACATGTGGTTCCAACAGGACGCTGCCACAAGCCACACATCACATGTTTAAATCGATTTTTTGAAGAGTAAGTTTGATGAGCGTGTTATCTCAAGAAATGGGCCAGTCGATTGGCTGCCTCATTCGTGCGATTTAACACCTCTAGACTATTTTCTTTGGAGCTACGTCAAGTCGACGACGTTGGAAGAGCTCAGAGCCAACATTGAACCCGAAATAGCATCCGTTTCGGCCGAAATAAGTGGCCGAGTCATCGAATATTGGGTCCAACGAATCCACCGCTGCATACATGCCTGCGATGGCCATATGAACGAAGTCGAGTTCCATTCATAAATGTTTAACTCAAAAATGTTCTTCTACCCGATGATAAAGTTTTTGAAATATCTTAAATGGTTTGTGTTTTATTTAAAAAAAAAAGTTGTCAAGTTCTTAATGGGAAAACCCTTCATTACAAATGTAAAAGGTTGTAGTATTTTTGCAGAAATAACCTGTATAAAAGACAATTTGTTTTGTTTTTGTGAATGTCAAAAATTTATAAATTAGAAATTTATCACAATTACAAACAACACTACACAAAATACACCACATTGTGAATACCCCTATTAGGTTATGTTTAAGAATTCATTGTGATTTTCAAGTTAAGAAATTGTTTAATTGCTTGATTTATCTTTTTAGAAGACATACATTCGAATATGAACTTTCATTATTTATATTGAAAACAAATTTGAGCTTTAGGCTGGTGTAGTGGCCAACGAAACAGTCTGCCTAGTCTGCCGAGTGATTTGCTCTATACAGAGCCGTTGTTGTTGTTGGTTGTTGCCTTCATTGTCTTCATGTTGTCTTGTTGTCAACATAGTTACTTGGCCTAAAGCTCAAATTTGTTTTCAATTTATAGAAGACAGTCAAAAAAGATATAAAATGAGTTCAATACTTGACAAATATAAAATCTTTCCTCAAGGACGAAGTAGAATGTCAAAAATCATGCTTACAATTCTTGATATAATTTTAGCCGGATATGGGTGAAATATACCGTAAAATACGAATGTGCAAAGTTTCATTGTTTTTTCATTCCACTCAACAGGAACGTAACTAGCTCTATCACTCTCTGTATCTCTCTCTCTCTTCAAAGTCGAAAATGCTAAGTCTTGAATCGTAAAAGTTTTTCTTTAAATATTTTGAAGTGTCTTATCTTATTTATAGAAAAATGCATCCATGTGGATGTTTAAAGTCCACTGGTTAAATTTTTTTTTAGGTAGGTTGTGTAAATTTTCTCTATTTAAAGTATGATTCTAACGGTTTTGTTACAATGCTTGTTACTTTTTGTTTTTTGCTTTTTTTTTTGTCTCCTACGTATGATTGCTTGTTCATTGGTTAATTTATGTATATCTCTTATTATTATTTCCCGCTACTTCTTTTGTTTTATTTTGTTTTGTTTATTTTTAATTTTTGTATATTTTAAACATAGAGAATTTTACATTCATTTTCTGTAAACGTTGGTTACTGTTATTTTTTATTGTATTTATATTCTTTTTTTGGTTTTTCGTTTTGTTTCACAATATTTTGATTTCAATTGCTTTAGGTTGTTGCTGTTGTTATTGTTTTTTGTTGTTGTATTTCTTGTTATTAAGCAAGCGCTGGCGCTTAAGATTGTCTGACGACATTTGTTCTAAAAACTAAGCCAATTATTTAAATATTTACTTTTTTTTATATTTTTGAATTTTGTTTGTTCACTTTTTCAACAAGCTTAAAATAGCTGCTAATAGCATTTTATTGATTTTTTTGCTGATATTTGCCGTTATTGACCATGAGCATTCAAATTTCGTTAATGGATCTTATTAAATTATTGAACAACACTGATTGACGTTCTATTTACATTTTGAGACTGTTTTGACAGCAGTAAAAATGTATTTTATAAATATTTCATTCAATTGTCTTAATGACAACATAAGACAAAAGTTTTAATGTAAAAGATATATTTGAATTATTTTTTTCTCTAATAATAGAACTTGGCTTATATTAGAATTTTTGGCACTAAAAACAAATTTCAAATAAATTAAGTGAAAGCAACGAGTTTTTCATTAATTCATGCTTATCTGATTTCAAATCAAAGGTGTATAAAATAAATAGGCTACCTTTTTGTTGACATTAAAAAAGTTTCTGAAATTATTATGTGTTGTTTTATTATATACAGTGTTAGTCATAACAAAGCTTCATTATTTACAAAATCCTGTTATGATCATGAAATTAAAAAAAACATACTTTAAATTAATTGAACAAAATACTTTATCAATTTCCTCTATTGTGTTTCGTTGAAGCTATGTTAGCCTACTCAGATATCTACGTTTTTGGTTGGTCACAGACATAGCACACTTTAATTTAAATCAGCGATGTCCGGCTTTTTACAACAACTTCAATATTAAAATGTTTGTTATTAACATAAAATTAGAAAAAGCCAATACGAATCAAGATAGGCCAATAGTTTTTACGGCTTTCCTAAAGGGGACCCAAAAACGAAACGTACAGATAAAGAGGTCGGTCGATATGATAATCTTAAAAATTAAGATAAAGCGCCATATTTCGAATACAAAACATGATAGGCCAAAAGTAAAAGTTTTCATAGTTTTCGTACTGGGGAAAACGAGACGCACAGGTGGAGGGGTCGTTCGATATGATGAACTCAAAAAATTAGGAAAAACGCCTGATATGAAACAAATAATAAAATTGAAAACATAAAGAATGTCCCAAAAGTGTGACATTTTAATTCGGGCATTCCTCCATGCCATTAATCCAAGCAACAATGACATGTTTACGTTATGTTAGCCGGTTCCCTGATGGGCCTCATGACGTCGTCAATTTTTTTTTGTATTCTTATCATGTGCCCAAAGACCTCCTCACTATCATTTTCGTTCCATAAAATTTACCGTTGCGCCAGTAGTCACATAGTTAAAATTCCGTGCAACGGTTTTTCATTGTTGTAGTATTTTTACTGCATTATGTGGTTGCCACTCTGTAATCAGGATGATAAGAATTTTTTTATATTTTAGTTAGTTGTGAGGCGTAATAACACATTTATGCTGTCGTCAAACAAAATTTACCGCAGTATGTTTCGTGAGTAAGTAATAATTCAATGCAACGATATTACATTTCTGTTACATAAGCTGCTATCTTCACGAACTGACGACGTCAGAATTTTTTTTTTTATATTTTTGTCGTGAGGCCAGGTATTAATCCTTCATTTTTCTTTTTAAATATTTATCGTAGCTTATATATTCACTGAGTAAAAATTCAATGCAACGCCGTTAAATCGTTGTATTATCGATCTTTGAGTGGTTCTCTCAATTGTGAGGGCTAAGAGCAAGCCTTTATTGGCGTATCCGATTTTTAATCCTAGCACTCCTATACTCAGCGAGTAATAATTCCATGTAAGAAATTTGCAGTTGCGTTGCTTAAGTAGCTCCCATCGCGTCCCGATGACGTTTTGAATTTTTATTTTATTGTTATAATGAAGTTAAAGAATTAACCTTTACGGTTAGTACCATTATTTTAATCATATCACCTATACCCAGCGAGTAACAATTCAATGCAACGCCGATGCATTTCGAAAAAATTGCTTTTTTTAACTTTTTTGGAAACGTTACTTCGTCACCTTAAAAATTAAAGAGAAATTAAGTAAATTATCGATAATTTGGGTAAAAATAATAATAATCGAGAAATTTGGGATGAATGTCTAATGGCTAAAAAAAAATCATTAGAAGCATTGAATAGAAAAATGAAAGATCTACGATCAAATCAAGATTTGTTTGGCAGTGCTTTGATACTGTTAGCTGGAGACTTTAGACAAACATTAAATCTACTGCTGCCGATGAAATAAACGCATGCTTGAAATCTTCAATTCGGTGGAAAAATGTAAGAATACTTACACTAAAAACAAAGGTCTGTGTTCAATTGCAAAACGATTCATTAACGGCTAGAATTTTCAAAGCATTTGTTGAAAATTGGGAATGATACAATGCTAGTCGACAGAAATAGAGGAATGATAACACTACTAAATGATTTTTGCCGTTTCACACAATCATAAGAAGAACTGATTCATAGCGTGTACCCAAATAACGTACAACACAAAAATCATGCTTGGTTAAGGAAGCCAGCAATAGTTAAAGGGCCGGAAAGAACAAAGATGTCAATATGATCTTAACTATGCTATTTTAAAAGACCATCAGGATGAGGTGGTAAATTTTCCCTCAGAATTTTTAAACCCACTTGATTTACCAGGAATACGATTATTATGCTAAGCAACATCAACCAACCAGAATTTTGTAGTGGCACCAGTTACGGTCAAATAAATATTGAGAAATGTAATAGAAGCAACAATTTCGAATGGAAAATTCAAAGGCGAAGACGTTTTGGCCTCGGTAGTCGAGTAGGTAGTAGGTAGGTAGTAACCAAGGCAGGTTCGGATCACCCTTCCGACTATCAAGCTTCCCACTATTCTATGTTTGACTGAATAGGTATTCCACCTGAAATCCTTGGTTCAAAGCTAAAAAAAAAAAAAAAATTCGCCGTTACTATAAATAAGTCGCAAGGAACATTTTTAGAAATGTCCGGTATAAATTTGGACGTTGCATGCTCCCGAGTCGAAAAACCATCAGCACTATTTGTTTACACGAGCAATGGTGAAAAACAAAAACCTTTTTCTTTTTTAACTAAAAACATTGCAATAAATTTTGTAATTTTATAGCATGTTCAAACCAGAGATCTGCATGAATGGATTCATTTGCTGTTTCAAGTTCCTTTAATTTTTCAACTCCCTACCAGTCGAGGCAGGCAAGTAACAAGTTTGCGCGAATCATAGGTACTATGTTGTCAGAAAAGCACGATAAATAGTGCTTTTGGTATTTTTCAACGATTGTCAGATGTGGGAATTCCCATGGTATTTTGTGGTAAAAAATCTCTCGCGTGGGAAAAAAATACCACATGTGAGATATTTACCACGCGTGGGAAAAAATACCTCAAAATACCTCAAATTACCACAAAATACCACAATACCTCAAAATACCTCAAAAGAAATTTGAGGGATTTTGTGGTATTTTGTGGTAATTTGAGGTATTGTGGTATTTTATGGTAATTTGAGGTATTTTATGGTATTTTGAGGTATTTTGCGAGTGTGGTAATTTGTGGGAATTAAGTGTGAGAAAAAGAGAATTCTGGTGGTAATTTCATCTGGCGATACTGCATAGGCAGCAAAAATCAAGTCGCCAAATGTAGAAAATTTGAAATGTAGGGAAAAAACAATTATTTTGCCTGCAAATCGTTTATTTTCAAGTCCGTTTACGAAGATCGTGGAACTAACTTCGTGTCGTCAATGCAAACTTCGTTTCTCGAGTTGAGAAAACAGTTTTACTTTAAAGAAGTGTCGACCACAACAACAGATTTTGTCTCATAGTTTGTCTCAACAGATTTACTTTTCGTGTATACACAAAAGGACGAAGTGTTGCTTCACACTCGTGTGTACTACGCGGTCGACACTGCTTTAAAGCATTGGATTGAAGTATGTTTGTTTTTGTTGTTGTTGTTGTTGTTGTTGTTGTTGTTTATTTTTTATTTTGTCACTATGTTTAGGAAAGTATAAGTAGACGCTTGTCAGTGACTTTCTGTGGCAGCGTAGTCGCATAGACTTGAAAACAGACTTGAAAAGTAGAAAGTTGGGTTTTTTCTACCAATTAAGAGCCCGAACAGAATCAAATATCGTTGCGATTTGCGATATCGCAAAGCAATAGAATGCATGCAAACGTATGAACACGTCCAGAATGAAATCGCAGGTCAGCAGCCGCAACGATATATCGCACAATTAGAATCTATTCTATTTTTTCTCTTGCGACCGACGATTCTCTCTGAGTGCCATTAGTGTTGCCATATTTTTGCTAAGAATTGGCTGTGTTTAATTAAATTTGCTTAGTTTTTTGTTATATTCTGATATTTCTTGTTTGTGTGTGTTGTATTCACACAATTGAGGAGACCAATACATTGAAATGAAATAGAAAAAATAAATAAAAAAATACTAAATAAAAGCAACTTTGTATCGTCAGTCGCAATCGTTTCATTCTGGGCGTGTTCTCTGTGATCGACGACCAGAGAGGATCGGCGGTCGCAACGATATTTGATTCTGTTCGGGCTCTAATGTAGGGTAGAAACAAAATAGAATCAACTCTGATTTATGATTCGTTTTCCAGAAGCAAGTCGTGGCTTGTAGGGTAGAAACATCTACAAGTCTACAAGTTGTAGGGTAGAAACATCTACAAGTCAAGTCGAAACTTGATTATTTTCAAGTTACTTGATTTTCAATTGACTTGTTGCAGATTTCTGGTTTAAACCGCGCATTTAATTATGTTAAATCAATTTAATGAAGTTAAATCGAAAAACGAGTTCTCAAATGAAGTTCTAATGAAGTTATATGCGTACAATTGTTGTTGGAAGTTTTACATGTTGAATGCTTTAACACGTTTCGAAACTTAAACGTTTCGTTAAATCACTGGTTTGTGTTCTTGCTAACGTCAGAAAAGTTTTTTGTTTGCTTTTTAAACGCATTCAAATCTGAAAAGAGCTTTTTTATTTGAAGTTTTTAATGTAAACAAATAAATTCTTTGAAAAATTTTTCTTAATTCTTTGACAAATTTTTGAATTTATTTGAATTTTTTTTTTATTTTTTTATATTTTTTAATAAACAATTTTTTATTTCTTTCAACAGTATGAACGATCATGTTAAAACAGCTTTTTTTCGAATAATAGTTCAAACCAAGCATTTAATTATGTTATACCCTAGACAGACATGTAGTACCAATTGTAGTATAATATGGAAACAATATGTGTGTCATCAGTATTCCTTGTTTTTGTTTTTATGCAAATGGAGTTCCGTACTACAATAGCATACAATCTACCATTGAAATTAAGTGGTGTTCCGAAATGTACTACGATGGGTTGCACTGAACACAGCCAAAGCTTTAAGCTCTTCTGTCAAAATCATATGTTTTCGATTTCCGGCAGCATAAAAAAATTAGCTGCTGTACACTGGCCATTAACCAGCAAGTTCGGCATCTTCTTAAAATCCCCTTTTTAACGCAAGCGTTTTATATTGTTTGCTTCTTTTTAATGCCCTTGAAGCTAGTAAAATATTTCCTTTTTTCCTCCGGTAATGCAATATTTTTAAGTAATTAGCAATTAGAACTTTGGCTACATCTATTTTCTTGTTTTTTATTGACAAACTTCTGCATCAGCTGATAAGTGTACAATGTAGTAGAGTACCACATGTCTGTCACTATGCTAGTACATGGTTTCTCGAGCTTTCATTTTAGTACACATTGTAGTACGGAAACCATATGTCTGTCTAGAGCATTAAATCAATTTAATGAAGTTAAATCGAAAAACGAGTTCTCAAATGAAGTTCTAATGAAGTGATATGCGTACAATTGTTGTTGAAAGTATTTAACACGTTTCGAAACTCGTTGAATCACTGGTTTGTGTTCTTGCTAACGTCAGAAAAGCTTTTTTTGGTTTTTGAACGCAGCCAAATCTGAAAAGAGCTTTTTGATTTGAAGTTTTTAATGTAAACAAATAAATTCTTTGACAAATTTTTCTTAATTCTTTGACAAATTTTTTAATTTATTTAAATTTATTTTTTTATATTTTTTAATTAACAATTTTTTCTTTCTTTCAAAATATAAACAAATAAACTGAAATTTTGAAACTAGTTAAAGCAGTATGAACGATCATGTTAAAAAAAGCTAAAATGTTAAAATAACGCGTTAAATGAAGTCGGTTTGAACATGCTATTATTGAAATTGTTGGAAAAAAGTTTTTTTTTACCCCAGCCGAAGAGGGCGGGAGTTCCGCTAGTATGTTTATAGACAATAATTGATTCTGTTGATGTTTTTTTCATTAGAATTTCAGAACTATTTTCATATAACTTTCGTTGTTGACCTTTGCCCTTTGATCTTTTCTGTACAAAATTATTCATATGCTCATGCACATAATATAGGGCCAATGTGGTAAGAAATTTAGACAGAATATGTCTACCAACAATGTCAAATCTTGATCACGCTAAAAAAACCCCACATGGAAATTACATAAAAGATAAAATACGCTCAATTTTCTTTAACATTTGTTTTCCTTTCAACATTTAATGGCGTGTGAGTTAATTCTGTGAACAACCAAAAATGTAATTGCATGGGTAACTATAGCTTAAACTTAATAAAACAGTTGAAAAGAATTGTTGTTTTTTTCTGAACCTGAGACTTCAAATTGTATGTGTAATTAAAAAAAATAATGAAAATTTTTTTTTGGTAAAATTTGAAACTAACTGAGCTTTTAACAGATCAATCAATAGTGTTCTAATACTCTGAGCAGCACTGTATAAATTTAATTTGTTGAAAAAGTACTCAAAGTTATTTACACACATTCACACAAACTAACATAAAATTATATTATGTTCAATTAATTAAAGTCAATCAAAATTCATGTGTTTTATCTTAAATATCTAAGCTTAAATATCTGTGGCAGTATGACAGAGTAGCTTAAGTCAACATAAGCGAAAAACTGCAATTCTACATATTATTATTCACCTTTTCAAGATGCACAATTCTGTCCGATCTTTTTTTAGATCCGACTCTTAAAAAGAAAGTTATGCCGACTTTTCTAATGAACATACACAAAGTTTACATATAAAAATGAGAAAAAGGATTTTTAAAAATATAAATAACTCACAACTATATTTTTGGACTTAAGCTACTCTGTCATATTGCCACAGATATGTTTTTTTTCAACTATATAAATGTCAATGTATTTAATGAACATACACATGTACATACATACATAGCTATTTTTAATGGATTATTATTTTTGTGTACATATTATTCGCATTTAATTAATTGTCATTTTGCTGTTGTTGTAAAAAACAAAAAAAAAAAAGAGAGCTTAAATAAAATACAGTCGATTTGTTTTGAATAAATAATAAATTTAGTCAAAAAAAAAAAAAAAGCGCAAGTACTCATATGTACGGTTCATTTGATGCGCTATATAAATATTGTTTAACATAAGCAAGGCACAGTGATGGCAAAAATTATGGGCTCTGCTGAAGTGCGTAAGTGTCTCATATAACCAATTGATTTTATTTTAAAGCTTCTAATAGATTGGTGTTGAAAAAAATTACAAATATTTATTTGAGTTTTTTTTTTTTTTTCAAATAGATTGGTGTTAAAAAAAATTACAAATATTTATTTGAGTTTTTTTTTTCAAATACAATACATTCTGCTTTAAGCTCATTTAAGTAATTGTGGGAAAATTGAAAGACAATTTTTAACAGATTTACTTAAAAATTTATATATAAAAAAATTTGAAAAAATACAAATTTTTTAAACTTTTAAATTTTATTTATTAAAAAAAAAAAAAAGATTACAGATTAGATAGGATAAAAGATTATAAAGATTACATCCTGCTAATTTTTGTATCATGAAAGTATTAAATTTTTTGTTTGTTTTTGTTTTTATCCGATTTTTGTAAATGCTTTTCTGCAATATTCTACGCTTTAAAAACAGCTTTATTAAAAAAAAAAAAAAAAATAAATGCAAAAATAAAAAGTAATTTTTCAGATTTTTGGAGTGAAACTTCTTTAGCGGCGAGTGACATTTCAAGGTCTCTTAAATATTAGTGACTATGTGTAACGTTTTAAAGTTTAGATAAACATTTTCAAGATCGCTTTATTTGTGAAGTTTATATTAATGTCAAAAGGAAATATTTCTATAAAAAATTTTTGCCACATGCAGGCATTGAACCTTGGACTGTCGAATTCATTGAAAAAGAATCGGACGTTCTACCGTTATGCCACATTGATGCTTTCAAACGAGCAAACACAATGCAATTAATATTTCACGCATCCTGCTGCGTTTCTAGTATATCACAGACACAAACCAATGCCTTTCAAACAATTAATTTTCCGCCTAAGAGCATGCACGGAAATGTTACTTTTGAAAGAGTATATCATAAGGTCTGTTTCTTCCGTACTCGTTTCAAGTAACTTGAAGTTACTTGAAAGCGTTTCCATACACATTTTTCCAGCACGAGAGAGAAAAAGAACAAGCAAAATGTCAATATCTATTTCTCGAACTTTACTTGAACACTTTCTTCGAACACGAATCTCGTGCTTCAAACAGCTAATTGTCAAAGTTATAATATTATTTTTTTGTGAAAAAAATTTACGAAATTGCTTAGAAATTTAATAAAAATTAAGTAAAAATATGCAATTTGAACGCAAATGGAAGCCAAAGGTTCCTAAAGTACAATTCACGTGCAACTTCTTTGAATTTTCCATTCTTTTGAATGAACCAACCAGCAAATTTAATTTGTATTAAATTTCAATTGTCAAGGAACAGCTGTTGTGCTTGAAATTTACTTGAAGTCGTTTCCGTACTTTTTGGCAAATTTTCTCATTTTGACAGTTAATCAAATTACTCTCCATTACTCGAACTTTACTTGAACTTTACTTAAAACGAATACGGAAACAGTATAAGGTTGGTTTTTAAAAACTTGACAGAAGATTGTCAACTAGCAAAACAGCTGATACATTAGGGGTATTCTCGCAGTCTTGCACCGTTGCAGAATTAGAAAAATTGTAAACGTCAAACTCTGAAATCTGCAACACTGCAAGAGAGCACGTAAATATTGCGAAAATTGTAAAGAAATGCCGCGAACAAGTGAAAAGAAAAAAAATTTTGGAGCAAATAATCTACGATAGTGATAATCTTACTATCTTTCCACTTCTTGCTTATCGTTAGTTTTCCTTTTTTAAGGGTCTGTATCCATTTTGGTACAAATTTTGGTTTAAATATGAAGAAAACCAAAATTTAGTCAACTACTTTGTCAGAAGCACACAAAATGAATAAATCAAATTTGTTTCAAACAGCTGACGCACAGTTGCACCATCACGAAAAACATGGGTGCCAGTGTTACACAAATTGCACGAATTGTAAATTTTTTTCTCTTTTGGTTTGTTGTTGTGATGTTGCACGGATTGCAGAATTCTGCAATTTTTGCAATTCTTGCATTTTGCAAGGGTTCTGCAAAACTGCGAGAATAGCCCTATTATATAATTAAAAGCAACAAGTGTAATAGTTAAGCTTGCCGAATAGTTTTTGCCATGCCAAAGAAAATAACAAAACGACACCCAAGAAGTTGAGAAGTAAAGACCATCCCGAAGCTAAGAAAAGTAGCGAAAACACGAGCAGAGTGCGTTCGTGTACAAAGACCGTTAAGAGCTCTTAAGAATGCATCCGCAGCTAGATCTGCAACTAATGTTAGGCGATTGGAACATCATCTCTACAAAATTTTGAAGCCAACTAAGTTGATATACATAACAATCAACATACGCTACTTTACGAGGCCCTCACTCAACATAGCAGCTATGATGATCAGGTAGCAGGAGGCAATAATCAACAAGATTTGCCTCTGCTTTCGGAGGCTCCGTCAACGAGTACTATGTAACTGCAATTTAACATTCAAAAAGTGACAAAGTTGAGGAGACATTCGAAAACTACTAAAACACCACCCAGCAGTTATTTTGGAGTCAATTGAGAAAGTGAACTAGTTCATTTCTAGCGCAGTTCGCAGTAGCTCTGAAAAAGTACAAAAGGCGTTCAGTGTAGAACAGTTATCTTTGCTTTTGTTTTCAAAAGTATTGCTGACAAAAATAAACGCGTTCTGGCTACTTTTTAAAATTTGCTGCGCACAAGAAAAAATTGTAAAAAAAAATGTTTATAGACAAAATGTTTTCTGGATTGTGGATGGAAAAGATGGTACAAATGAGATCTTTAGGACCTTTCCATTGCACTAAATTCTTACACTTTTGATATGTTCACTTTAAAAATAGTTAAAAAAGAACCACTTTTAGGCTACTGCGAAAGCAATCAGTTTAAAAATGTTCCTAATGCAACTAGTTCAAATATAGGGAAAAAGGAGTGTTTCTGGGGACAATTGTCTTTTCCTATGACATCAACCCGCAAAAAGCGTCAGTTCGTTCAATGTTAAAGGGTATTGTAGTGGAACTAGTACTGGTCCTTTTTGGAACTAGTTCAGAACTATTTCAAATTTGGTCCACTTTTCTGCTGGGCAGCTACACGTTCTCACGCTTTAGAAAACGGAAAAAAACTTTATTTATTCGATTTTGTATTGCATTTCTTTTCAGATACTTCCTCTCTCTATTTAATACTAAAATCTCTTTTATTCTTGACATTTTAAGAAGTTTCAGCTCTGTTACGTGTACGTTGCTACCCGCGATTTTTTTTGCATAAACAAATAAATACTAACAATTAGTTTTGCTTACGTTGTAAGTTGTGTATAAAAAGAGGTGCAGAGCTGCAAAGGCGGTTAATTGAACAGCTGATTGTTAGGTCATTTTGAAAGTACAATCTGTGGTTGAAATTCGACCATATCAAAATCTATTTTATCTTATTTTCTTTATATATTTGCTGAAAAGTATATATTTAACCTTGTCCTTATTCTTGTCCCTATCCTTTAATTTATTCCCAAACTTCTCTTCGTAAAAATAAATAACTGGTAATTTCAGCCCTTGAAAGGACTTTGACCTAGCTTCTTATGATAGATTGTGTTGTACGTGCTATTAAGTTTGTACACAATTGACCGAGAAACGGATCTACAGGTTTAACGTCTACTCCGAAAGGCGATGAACGGAATGTTCTTGTTCTCAAGAAGCTTTACATGGCATTTTGATTACTCTCTGAAGTTTGCCATTGTCTCCAGAGAGGTGGTGGCCGTACAGAAATATCATTTTAAATCAAATAATTTTCTGTCGCTGCTGGGATTCGAACCCGAGTCTCCAGGTTCGTTGACATAGAGGCCACGCACTTTAACCAACTACGCCACGGAAACCACTTGTCTTCGTTCTTAACCTTATATAATTATTATAAGTTCTAATAACTGTCCTACTTCCTGTCCAAACACTTATTTTAATTCTTTTACAAATTCCTGACCTTATCCTTTTTTAAATCCTTTTCTTATCCTTGTATCACGTTCTTTCTAAATCTTTCTAAGTTTCTAAGTTTTGTTCTTAGTGTGTTCAAATCCTTGTTCTATTCCATGCCCCATTTCTTGTCCTTATTATTTTCCCAATCTTGTCCCAAATATTGCTTTAGTTATGTCTCAATCTTTATCCTTACCCTTGTCTCAGTCCTTGCCGAAATTATCTTCCCAATTCTTGTCAAATTCTATACTCCATTCTTTGTTCAAATTTTTGCCCTAATCCTGATCTTATTCCTGGTCCTAACCTTTGCCCAAAACCTTGCTCACATCCCTTGTCTAATCATCGCCATAATGGTTAACCAAATTCTTTTTCCAATGCTTGTCCTTATTTTAATATAAGTTTATATTTGTTTTTATTTTTTTATTTTCATCATGTGACGGAAAATCTCAGCTTTAGTGTGGTTCTATAAAATTTACCATAGCGCTAATAGTCATTGTAGAGTTAAAATTCCATGCAACGTTGTTTTTATTGTTGTTGCATTTATACTGTATTAAGGCAGGTTGCCTCCGTGGTGTCGCTGCTTCAAAATGTTTTTTTTTCGTAAAGAAAAATGTTTTCATAGAACCATTTTTATTGTTGCAAAATAAATTTTTCGAAGCACTTCAATTCAGCGCGTAAAAACTTCATGCAACAATATTACATTTTTACGCTACCTGATGACGTAAAATTGTTTTTGTATTGGTTTGTTTTTTTTTTTTTAATTCTTTCGTGCCGTTTACACATTCCAAGCTATAATTCTATATAAGTCCATTGCATGATTGATGCATTTTGGATCTTGTAGCTGTAGCGGTCTCATGACTGCATAATTATTTTGTTTATTTTTGTCATAAGCAGGTATGGGCATCACTATGATGCAATTAACAAGGTGGTAGTGAATTTTTCACCACACACTCAATTTTGTTGAACCTGTCAAAAAATTGTGACATAAAGACAGGACCTGTTGGTAAGTGTCAAATCATTATTTGTTTTGTTTGCTGAGCCAATTAAAATCTTCGAGGAAATCTACGAAAGCTGTAACACAATCCGTACAGGATGGTATCTAATGCTTCAAGAATCCAGCTCTTTATCTATAGCTGCTGGAGAAGGATTCTAATCAATTTGAGCTTAAGTTTGATATTTGTTAGTTTTTTATTGGCTTTGCTTTAGGTACAACGCGAGCGTTACGACGATGTGTTTTACTAATCTATGCGGACAAGATGTACCAACTTCGTGCAATTTAATTTGACACAATGGAATTTTAAAAAATTTAAAAGTTGTATAGTTAAATCTATTTTTGCATAACGCACAGCGTCTTAACAATTTTTTATTCTTGTCCGTGTTTTTTGCACGTTTATAATCAAATTAAACTTTCACAATAAGCACAAATATTACAAACTTTCTTTTGGTATGGTTTTGCTTAAAATATACAATCAGCTATTTTTGACAGATCCAGAGTTCACTTTGTGAGAGAGGTTAAAAATTCACTACCACCTTTTTAATTACACCATGCACCATGGGTGTAATCATGGTTGAATTAATAAGGTTGTCTCGGGACTTATCGTACTCTCTTCTCAGTACCCACAATTGTCAAATTCAAAAAAAACCAACAACAACTTCATCGGCTTTACATGTTATAAATTTTCTCTTTCAGATTTCGTATGAGCTGTCAGCTTCGATTTGACATTTATTGGCACTCGCTCTCTTTCTTGCGACAACCTTTTCAATTCAATCATGGGTGAATGAAATTTTATTCCTAATTTTACTGCAGCGAAAGAATGTCTCTCAGGAAGCCCAGATCTGAATCCATTGGATTCACTACCCTTTGTGCTCCGAGCAAGGGAGCATCGTCTACAATAGTTCTCAAAGAAATTTGGAAAGTCAGAAACGTAAGTAGTTTTTCGACCAATGCAGAGAGAGCAATGAGAGAGCGAAAGGATTTATGCCTTTGTATTTTTTTCTTTTTTTTACTGTTTTAACTTGTAACAGAATTTATGTCAGGACTATGTACAAACTTACAATTGATGTGTTATTAGCCATACAGCCTTGAGTTGGCAAATAATAACATTTTTTAAGGTTGTATGGTTTTTTTCTCGATCTGTTGGAGCAAATTAGTTTAGGCTCGTTGATTTTTATTGATATAGAAATAAAAATGGAGACACTGAACTTTTATTTTTACATTTTTTACTTAATGCAACGTTTCGTGCATAATTCATGCACCTCATCAGGCTTAAGAATTAGTATTAATATTTCAGCAAAGTCATTCAAAGTCAGAATTATATAACATTTCATTTTTTATTTCCGCACAACAAATATAAATTGCAAGGTCACCGTTTTTAATGCGATAGAAGTATATTTTGAAGTTTGTGAGTCAAAAAAGTACTTCAGAAATTGGTCCAAAAGCATCGAAAATTGCTTTTATCTTCATAGAGAATCTATATATTAATACGCAAACATCGAATGTTTGAAATATTTATAATAAAAAAAGGGAATGAAAGTTATATCATTCGAAAGGTACTGTGCCACAGATGTGCCGAATAATAAAAATAACAAAAAAATTCAATGTATTTTGTGATTATTACATTTTAAAATAAAAGTATGCATTCTTACTCATGGCTGTAGTTTGAATCTTCCTTTTTTCACAATTTCTCTCTCTTAAGTCGCTGCCTTTCTTAAGCGAGAGAAATTGTAAAAAAACAAAAAAAAAAAGATTCAATTCAAAGATTGACAAACAAATACTATTGCTACTCTCTTCCTCTCTTTCTCTCTTTGCATGCAAAACTATAAGGACAAGAAGAATGCTAGATTGAGATCTTGCCATGACTGGCCGGCCTCAAAGTAGCCGATTTGCTAAGAATATCGCTGCTGTTACCCAAGATGTCGAAGAAGAGACCGGAACATCGACCAGACGACATGCCACGCAATTGGCCATTCGCCGGCGATCCCTACGCAGAATTTTGGTGGAATATTTGAAGATATTCTCTTACAGAGTGCAGACAGTGCATCAGCTGTTAGCTGTTAGCTGTTGACCGCCAACCGCGTGTAACCTACGCTCAAGCCATCCTGAATCTCAACGAAGAGGTGGACGATTTTTTAACGAAAATTATCATGAGCGATGAGGCTCCTGTCCATCTTTGCGGTTACGAGAATAAACAAAATAATTGTTTCTGGGGTACCAAAAATCCGCGTATTACCCACGAAGAACCATTACACCCGCTCAAAGTTATTGCGTGATGTGCTGTTTACGCTGGAGGAGCCATAGGGCCATTTTTTTTTGAGAACTCCGCGGGCCAAACGACGACTGTGGACGGCGTGCACTACAGAGACATGATTACCGAATTTTTTCTTCTTCAATTGGATGAACTGGGACTGGAGAACATGTGGTTCTAACAGGACGGTGCAATGGCGCACACTGCTTGAGCCACAACCGATATTCTGAAAGAAGCATTTCCGGGTCGCTTAATCTCTCCTTTTGGTGATTTACACTGGCCAGCCAGATCACCCAATTTAACCGCTCCAGACTTCTATTTATGGGGTTTTTTGAAGTCGCGGCTGTACGTCAAAAAGTCTCAGACTCTTCAAACTCTTAACACATGGTCCAATTAGACCCGAGACTAACTACTAGGTGGCACCTCTAACGAAATATCGATATAATATTTCAAAAGTTCCAACCTTCAAACAATACGTGTAAAAATTTCATGACAATCTAATGTTTAGTTCAGAAGTTGCAGTGATTTAAGTGACGCTACTGTTGATATTTTCAAAATAATGGATTCAAAGCAATTCCGTGTGTTGATTTATCACTGTTCTTTGATGGGAAAAAATACCGTCCAAGTTGAGCGAATGGAAAACGACGCTCCAGCGAACAAAATATTCGATTCGGTGCCCGGTGGTGGTCAACGCAGAAGAGGACGCCCACATCTTCGTTGGAAGGATCAGGTGTTGGATAACCTGGCGCCAGCAAGCGTAAAACAGAAATGGCTGCCGCAATTTCTTATACGAGGCCAAAACCGACTTACGGTTGTAAGCGCCAGATAAGTAAGTAAGTAAGCTGAGCAATGGCTTCGAAAGTGTTTTTTGGACAATGCTCCGTCAAAAGCAACCATTTGCCGATGGTATGCTAAGTTTACACTTGGTCGTACAGACACAAATGATGCTGAACGTTCATGACGCCCAAATGAGGCAGTTGTTCCACAGAACATAAAAAAGTACACAAAATGGTATTGGCGGACCGTAAAGTGAAGTTGCCCGAGCTAGCTGAGGCTCTGAAGATATCGAAAGGCAGTGTGGGAACAAAATTACAGGAAAATTTTTCGATGAGAAAGCTGCTTTCCAAATGGGTTACGTGTTTTCTTACACCGGACCAAAAACAACAACGTATCGATGATTCGGAGAGCTGTTTGGCACTGTTTATAAAGAATAAACATGGTTTTTTTCCGTCAGTATGTGACAATGGATGAAACATGGATCCACCATTACACACAGCTAAATCATAACGGTTGTCAGCTGAGTGGAGAGCAACCGATGAAAGCAGGCCAAAGCGACCAAAAATACAACAGTCGGCTGGAAAGGTTATGGCATCGGTATTTTGGGATGCGAATGGATTTTTGTTCATCGATTATCTCGAAAAGGGAAAAACAATCAACAGCGATTCTTATATAGCGTTGTTGGAGCGTTTGAAGGATGATATCGCGAAAAATTGGCCCCATTTGAAGAAGAAAAAAATTCTTTTTCACCAAGACAATGCACCGTGTCACAAATCGGTGAAAACGATGGCGAAAATCTACGAATTTGGCTTCGAATTGCTTCCTCATCCACCGTATTCGTCAGATTTGGCCATCAGCGTCTACTGGCTCTTTGCTGACCTCAAAAAAATGATTGCCGGCAAGAGATTTGGCTCCAATGAAGAGGTGATGGCTGAAACTGAAGCATATTTTGAGGCGAAGCACAACTCGTTCTACAAAGCGGTGGAATGAATGTATTGCTCTTGAAGGAATGTTGATGAATAAAGAAGAATATTTGCAAAAAAACACAGGTGCGTCACTGGACACACGTGAGAAGCGAAGTATTTTCGCAAATTCATAGATTTGATAATTTAATAGCGTTTTTCGATTAAAATAATTTTTAAATTCAAAACTTTAAAATAACAAAGTATATATATCATATATATTAACCCTCTTCGCCCCTCTCTTAAAGCCCCCTGTTCAGTTGTAGGGAATAAATATACAAAAATCATTAATTTTGTTACAATTTAATCAACTAACAGGTTGTTTATTTTTAACGATATTTATAACGACCTTTAGTAGGAAGTAGAAACAACATCTAATACACAATCCTTAGTGAATATTTCTTTTAGTTCGTTCGTTCTTTTAGTTCGTTAGGTCTTTTAGTTCGCATGGACAAACCGAAGATTCAAACCATAGCTCGGTAAATTTAGTTATCTTTGCTCTAGTTCGTTTTGTTTGCTACTTTTGTCGGTTGGCTAGCCAACACACAGTCCTAGAATAGCCAACACACAATCCTTTCTGAAAGTAATAGATTATAGTGATCTGCTGAAACATAGCTTTAGCTAATGTTTATCACTGAATCAACAAAATTATGAAAGAAAGGGTTTTAGCGTAATGGTTAGAGGAAAGTACCAACAAACGATAGAACTGTGAGTTGTGGGTTCAATTCCTGCAGCGGGCAAAATTATTTTTAATTTAACATTTTCTGGTTCAATTGATGCAAGCAAAAAACAATATCAACTCTAAGAAAAAAGGTGTCGGAAAAAAGTGTCGTTTTTTCTGATTTCACTCTAGCAAATCGCAGAACGAGGCGTAAAAAGCTTCGCTTCAAAAAAGTTTTTTTTTTTCATAGTCTCGGGACTTATTGGACTATGTGTTAAGGAGAATATTCGCTAAGAATGCGAGAACCTGTCGCTTGAAGTTCTGGCAAGAGTGATGGAAAATGCCATGAAACGAGCCCGTATCGTCATCAACTCTGGCGGCGGCCACAAGGCCGATAACATTTTCTCAACTTGATGGAATAAATTCTAATGGATTAAATAAACAAATTTCACAAGCAAAACCAAAGATTTTCATTAAAAAAATTATAACAAAAAAACAATGGGTGATTACTTTTGCCCCACCTTCTATGAGTTTTATTAAAAAATTCAAATCTCAGTGAGTTTTGGGACACCCGTTAATAGTTGTTAACTGTTTTACTTCTTTACTTTACTAGAGTTTTGTGGAAAGCATCCCTTAGTAACTTAAATTGACTGAGGTACAGGCAAAATTCTTGTTTGAGTTTTATATTCACATGTTTCTATTTACAGTGGGTGGCCAAATTATTAGGGACAGTGCTCACTTTTATTAAATTTCTTGTTTTAAGCAACTGTTTGAGCTACCAAAGTAGTTTTTAAAGGTTTGTTTTATTTTTTGTTGGTACTGGTATCATAATTATTGTTTTTGGTAAGTGGAAAACTGGGAGCATGTTATGATTCTGTTATGATTTGGAAAAAAGTGCGGTTTGCTGTATTATCGTTTTAAACTTAGCCTTCTTATTTCTTTCCAGTTTTCACGTCTTATATAATTAAAAAGTAAGTACTATACTTTTTCAAAAGTTTTATCTGTGAATTAACATTTTCTTAAAGATTTGGTGCGAAAACTTTAAACTTCCTTCTTTGTAGAATGGGTAAGATTTCGGACACTTCTCCAAGAAAATGTAGGGAAATCCAACCGTTGCTAGTGCACTCCACACATTCACAGAGAGAGATAGCAACTATTGCAGGGGTTTCAAAGTCTATTGTCAATCGAATAAAAGTAAAAATTGATAAAAATGCACATCTCGAAGCAGACCGTGTAAGAAAATGAGGCAGGAAACGCGTTACAACTCCTCGTACTGATCGAAGAATCAGAGACATCTGTTTAGAAAATCAAAAATAGAGTGTTGCCAATCTCACTTCGATGATAAAGAACGAAGGTGTAAAAGTTGCGGAGGCGGCTAGCCAAAGAGAACCTGATAGGTCGTCGGCCCACCATAAAACCACGCCTAACCGAGGCTATGAAAAAGCACAGACTGCAATGGGCCAGACAACATCGACATATGACTGTGGCAGATTGCAGTCGAGTGAATGTATTTTTCTTAAATAGTGCGATGCATCATAAATAATTTTCTTGTGTTAATTGTAATCTTTTACAGGTGTGTTTCTCCAACGAGTCAACGTTTCAAATTTTGGTTGACAAAAGTTCTTTTGTCAGATGACGCCCTGGAGAAAAATACAATTCAGACTACCTTATGTAGAGAGTCAAACATCCAGTTAGTATTATAGTGTGGTCTATCATCTCAGCCAAAGGCATGGGGCGCCTATACATCGTGGAAGGGACGATAAAACAAGACCAGTATAAGCGAGTTCTAGGAACCCGGCTACTGCCGCAGCTTAATGAATAGTTCTCTGACAACGACGAGTACATTTTTAAACACTTTTCGGCACCTTGCTACAAAGCCAGGAGTGTTACTGCATTCCTGGCAGAAAAAAAACATTGCAGTTTTGCCTTGACCAGGGAATTCACCGGTCATGAACCCCGTTGAAAACATGTGGGAGCTCACCAAACGGGTGATTGCGAAAAAAATTATCACCAACAATCGCCAGTTGATTGAAACTCTGATCAGCGAATGACACCACAACTCTGACCTCCAAAAAAAAAAAAAAAAATGCAAAAACATGTATAGAGAGCAAGCCTCGACGCCTAGAAGCTGTTATTGGAGCTAAGAGTGGGAACACTAAGTACTAACACTTTATATTGTTATATTTATGTATATATAACTTTTATGAAAAATAATAAACAGTTTTTCCTAAATTTTTTGTTGTTTTTATGATCACAATAGAATACAGACATAAATAAAAAAATACATAAGAGACCTTAAAACCATTCATTTGTCTGAAAAAAGCAGCTAAGCTAGAAAATTCGAAAATCTGCATGCTGTCCCTAATAATTTGGCCACCCACTGTATGTATATTCACAAGTGACCAACAAAGAACATTCTAAATAAGTTTCATTAAGTGTTTCTTTCTTCTTCAGTTAACAAACGATCTTTTCATTTTCGAACCAAAATAGACTTAACTGCATCTTCAGTGTAACTTTTGAATATCTTGGAATACATTTTCTTGAAAAAAAGTTTGAAAAGTTCTTTACATTAAAACAATAATATTTAAGTATGTATGTAGTCGGTAGAACAGAGTTCTTAAGCTATACCGTTATGTTAACTACAAGTTTTGAATTTCGCATTAAAATGCATTTCTTAAGCAAAAAATAAATATACATTTTTCAGCAGTACTCTTCATGACGAAAAGGAAGCTTTCTACATTATGCATCTCAAGACATTTTTGTTTTTTGACTTTGTTTGCTCTTGTGATGTTTTGCTCTTGTGATGCTTTTGCTCTTGTGATGCTTTGCTGCATTTGATTTTAAAATAATGTCAAAATAAAAGTGAAAACAAAAATATCACAGAATTTCGACTATGATCTTTTTATTTACAATTTTTGGTTATTATTAAAAATTTACAAAAATTTCTGCTAAAAGTAAACATACATTGGCTGTCGCCTTCTTTGTTCTTCATGTTGTCTTGTTCTCAACATGATTGGCCTAGAGCTCAAAAACTCGTTTTCAATAAAAGTAAACATAAGAGAAGTTCGGCTAAAAGACTTGAGCTTTGTCAAAATTTTGAAATTGAGCTTTTTATATTTTGTTCATAACTCAACGAAAAAGTTTTCAGGGTCTTGCATTTGAAATTTCCAAATACATAAAAGCTCTTTTTTTTTTGTTTTTTTAGTACTTCCTCATCACATGCATTTGAAATTTTATGTCATGGTTCAAATTTTTTCGCCATCACTGTGCCATTAGTTTATTACAGAGCATACTGTAGCGTTTTTATCTCACATGTATGCGTAAGGGTGCGTATCTCATGCACAATGATTGAAGCATGTTTAATTTATATGTTAATTCTTTTTTTTTTGCGGCTTAAGTAGCCGCAAAATATAAAATATTGTGTTTTACTTATTTACAAATTGTTTGTTTGTTTGTTTTTTCTTATTCTATTTTCACAATACTTAAAAATTAAATGAACCTTAATGTGAAAATGATTGCACCATATATATATGACTGACAGTTACACTTACAACTACACTAACATTTTAATTAATTGCATTAATATTTGTAGCATCTAAGTTTAATTGGCTTAAATTTAAAATGAGCTTTTTTAAAAATTAATTTCTTAAAAATAGTTTTTTTTTTGTTTTGCTTAACTTCAAAATTTTGAATTTTTTTTTCTTGTCTCTCTTAAATAACTAATTTATTGGTTTTAGTTTGTTTTTTCTTGTTGTTGTTGTTTTTGTTTTTGTTTGCTTGTAGAAAAATTAATATAAATCGTTTTCAAACGAAAGTATGTGAGTGCATGTGGTGATGTGTGTGTGTGTGTTGCGTGTTGTCGTAGTGAAATTTTTGCATTTGATGCGGTTGTATTGGTATTAGCTTGACTTGTTGTGGTTGTTGTTGTTTTTGTTGTTGTTGGTTTTGCTGCTGCTGTTGTTGATTCTATTATAAACTCTCCACCAGCTGACTAGTGCGCCGTGGCGGATGATTTGTTGTTGTTGTTGCATTGAGATAACTTTCCGAATAGACGCTCTTGGCGCGATTGTCATAACGCAAACTGGAGCGTCGTATATCTATGTCCAGCGGCATATGTCGACTCTTCCACCAGGAGCAGAAGAGACACTGCAAAGTATTGCGGAACGCCTCTCGAAAGTCACGATTAAAGTAGGCATAGATAAGCGGATTCAGCGTCGAGTTGAAGTAGCCGATCCAGAAGAGTATCGCTACAACAATGTCGGGCACAGTGCAGACATCGCACAGCGTTGTGATGGTGTACCTGAAAGTGGGAAAAAAGGAGCAGAGAATAAATTTTATTTTCTTTAAAGTAAAATGCAAAGTAAGCATGACGAAGAACGTTTTTGTTCTTGTAGCCTGTGTTGTAGAGAATGGAAAAAAAGCCACAAAAACAAAATATAAAAATTAAAAAAAAATTAAAAGTAAATGTAAAGTGCAGTGAGAAAGAGATAAAAAAAAGAAACGTTAAGTAGTATACGCTGTTTTGTTAAACGTAAAGCGCGCCATTTTCAAAGTAGCATTCCATTGACAAGTAATTCCCAGAAGTGCCTCTTCGCTAGCATTAACAGCTCAAATAAAAAGCACAGGAGTCTAAGTTTAAGTGTTAGAGCAACAAAGAAGTACTTCGTTGCATCTAGTTAAATAAAAAAAAAACTAAAGCACTCGGGTACTTATTGCTTTTAGATTAGAAAGCAAAAATGTTGGCGGAGTTAACTTGTTGGATTGCACTTGAAGGCTAACATGCGAAATTATGCAGTAGAACGACCTAAAGTAAAAATATCGTTAATTAACATTTTACCATGACTAGATCGTATTCATCTTCTTTTCTGTTAATTATAATTAAGCATGGAAATAATTATTTCTCGCCAAAACGGGGTTGAGAGAAATTTGATCAGATCAAATAGGGGCTAAGTAATTGGTTCAGTTTTTTACCTTAATTTTTGAACTCGCGTCAAAAAAAAAGGTTGTCATTGAAAACTCACTTCTACTTTTAATGGAATAAATTATAATCTTATAATCGTTATTAAATTTCATATCTCCAACTAAAAATTGAATTTCCAAGAGGCTATTGCGCGAAACGATGCATCTCGAAAGCTCATTTCGAGCACTTCAGTTCGCTTTCGTATGGCAGCCTCGATATCTGCTTGCTCGCTGTGCTTCTAAAAGGTGCATATCCAAAGTCTATAAGACGCATAGGTTGTAGCTGACTCGGATGTGGCTCATTCTAGAAGTCCAATTTCCGATGTCAAAATTAAGACGATTCAACTCATTTAGGTCATTGTCAATTCTAAGCTCTATGTCAGAAATTATTTCTTTGGTCGCATTCTACGACATCTTTGCGGAAGCGTATTATTATTAATTATTACCTATTTAGATAATCGAGTTATTTGCTCGGATAGATGATTATGTCGACATAATGGACATTCCTGAATTGACACCCTACATATGATGATGAAACAATCCTCTCTTTCGACCTTTAACATTCCAAGTAACCGAATAGATTTGCACGTGACAGCGTACGCTTATATTCGACCTTATTTTGTTCCCTTTTTTTGTTCCCAAAATTCTTCTTATCCTTATCATTATTCCTATATTTGTGTTAGTAATTGCCCTACTTCTTGTTCAAATTCTTGTTTAATTCGTTTCCAAATTTGTGTTCTTATCTCTGTACGAATCCTTTTCCTAAATCATGTCCAACTACTTTTCAAAATCTTTTTCATAAAATTGTCCTTAGTCACAAACTTGTTTATTTCTTGTCGCATTCGTTTTTCTATCTTGTCTTATCTTGTTCTATTTTTTAAAAATATACCCTCATTCACGAGTGCAAGACTTTGTGGAAAGTGTTGTTAACTCTTACACCGAGTTGAAGTCAAGTGCTCTAATTTGACTGAGGAAGCAATTTTTGATCAATATTATTAATTTTGCAGTTAAAAAAAAAATTCTGCATTACCCGCGGAATTGCAGAATATGTCGTGGCAAGGTATTCTTCCAGCACATGGTATGTAGAAAGGACTGGGTCCCTATGCGATATTTACTTCGATTTCAGCGGTACATGCCGGTTTTTGTCACGGTATAATAATACAAAATAGCATTGATAACTGCTTATTTTCTCTTCTACAAGAAAACATCTCCTGTCCAAAACCGCTGTTTGTGAAAATGTACCTACAGCAGCTGAGGTTGTTGTTTTTTTCACTTCAACGTTTTCAACGTTGTTTGTGTTTTCAATGGCCGATTGTGAGCGCTCTCTTTTTGAGTATATTTTTTGGCAGGAGATGATTTCCCAAGCAACTGTCAATGCTACCTTGTATTATTATACAATGATCTGCGGGTATGGACACCACTATATTTAAAGCTTCTGCGTTGTTTCTGTATTTGTCTTTTGTCTTTGATTTGTTGTGACATTTTGTGTTGCTACATAAGCCTTTGTTCTCAATCCTTACTCTCATTGCTCCCAGAGCACTATCTGCCCATAGCTGTTTATCTGTCTCGCTTAATTTGTTTTGTCTTGGCGGTTGAGACCATTAAAAGATTGATTCTTCATCTGGCGACTGAGCGTATCCCCTTCGTGAATATTTACTAGCACCATTTCGGGATTTTGGAAATTTGAGCGAATCCGAAAGACTATACAATCTACGATTTTGCAAAACGCGAGTGATAATATAAAACACATTCGGAGTGCTAAAATCTCGTCTTCTCCAGCAAATGTGCCTAGATTTTCACAATATCGAAGCCGTGGTAAAGTTTATTATAGCTTGCAGCACTCTTCACACCATTTACATAGGAAAAAATGATTGTTGTGACGGTTGAAACCAACTATTATCGAAACTGAGAACTTTCCTATCGAGTCTGGCGGTGACAGAAGAGATCACTTGGTGATGCAGTTGGGACAAGTGAAGCGAAACGAAAGAACTTAAAAACAGCTTTTATAGTAGGAGAAATAAGTTGCAGTTGAATTGCCTTTTTTTTGCAAAAAATACAATAAAAATATGAATTCAATTCAGTCTTTTGTTTAACAGAATTATAAATTCACTCGGTGGAGGACGATCCTCACAAGGCAACGCGTGAGGGTCAAGGGGGCGATCTTCACATGTGTCTGACTGCCTCAACCTGGTGAGGCCAGCATTATCCATGTCGAACTCGTCTCAAGTCGACTCAAACCTCTGCGTGGTGTCCTCTAGAAACGGCAAACTGGCAACCGTTAGTTTGACGGCTAGTCTGAGCGGCGGGCTCCCTGTCTTTAAAGGGTTGTGCGTTGGGTTTGAAACCCACCACGTAAAAAAAAAATTTCAATGAAACACATAAGAAATAAGATAAAAATGATCCCCAAATCTGATTACGACTACCGCAAACGAAAAACTGACAATGATTACGGATATGCACTTGGAACATCCGAACCCTTAATTGGGATGGTGCCTCTATCCAACTGATAGATATCTTATAAAGATACAAATCTGATATCACTGCAATCCAAGAAATGCGATGGAAGGGACAGGGTTGCTCCCAGTATCCACGAACGACTTGTCATAATCCGTGTCAAGGCAAGATTCTTCAATATAAGCCTGATTTGTGCGCACGCTCAGACAGAAGATAAGGACGATGAGACCAAAGACAGCTTCTACGAGCGCCTTGAAGAGGCCTATGAGCGCAGCCCCCGCCACGACATAAAAATCGTGCTTGGTGACTTCAACGCCAAGGTGGGAAAAGAAATATCTTTGGTCCAACAGTCGGAAAGTTCAGCCTCCACGACAATACCTCCGATAACGGAATGAGGCTGATTGACTTTGCCGCAGCGCGAAGCATGGTCGTTAGTAGCCCTAGATTCAAGCATCTCAATATTCATAAAGCAACTTGGCTGTCTCCTGATCAAAAGACGCGCAACCAAATTGATCACGTTTTGATTGACGGAAGGCACTCTTCCAGTGTTTTAGATGTACGCACGATCCGTGGTGCCAATATAGACTCGGATCATTATCTTGTCCGTACACCGTACATCCGTAAGATCCGTACACGCCTGTGCGCAACCAAGAATTTGCGCAACCCAGCACAGTGAAAACTAGACGTCGAAAAGCTGCAATCAAAGCAAACAGCCGAAGACTTCGCTACTCGACTCTCACTCCTGCTTCAAGAAAGCACTCCTTCGATCGACGATATATGCGCGCAGTGGAATCAAATTAACCAGTCTAAGCGTGCGGCTGCCGAAGAGGTGATAGGCTATCACCGCACTCGCCGAAACCAGTGGCACGACCAGGAGTGTCGCGACGCCACTGCAGAAAAAGAACCCGCCTACAAAGCCACCCTGCAGTCGGTTGTAACGCGTGCTGCTAAGAAGCGATACAAAGAGAAGAGGAGGGAAGAGAGATGCATTTTCAGGCGAAAGAAAAGGGAAGCGGAAATGCGTGAGTGCGAGAAAATTGAGATGCATGGTGACAGGAATGAGGTCCGAAAATTTTTCGAAAAAATAAGACGCCTGGCCGACGGTTTCAAGACCGGGGCCTCTTCCCGCAAGGATGAAAATGGGAATCTAGTCACAGATATCCAGAGTACACTGATGATGTGGAGGGAACACTTCTCTAAGCCTTTGAATGGTGACGACGACAACAATCCCGTTAATAGAGATGGCATACCGGAAACCCCAATTGTGGACGACAGTGTTGAAGTTCCGCTGCCCGACCATAGTGAAGTCTTGAAAGCTATAGCTCGGCTTAAAAACAACAAAGCCGCAGGAGCCGATGGCTTACCTGCTGAGCTCTTCAAGAATGGAGGCGAAGCTCTACTTAAATGCATTCATGAGCTCCTATGCAGAATATGGTCGGAAGAATGCATTCCAAACGATTGGAACCTCAGTGTGCTCTGCCCAATCCACAAGAAAGGTGATCCCACAATTTGCACCAACTACCGTGGGATACGCCTTCTTAATATTGCATATAAGGTCCTGTCGAGCGTATTATGTGAAAGACTAAAGCCCATCGTAAACCAGCTGATTGGACCTTATCAGTGTGGCTTCAGACCTGGTAAATCCACCATAGACTAGATATTTACGCTAGGACAAATCTTGGAGAAGACCCTAGAAAAACAAATCGACACACACCATCTTTTTGACGGTTATAAAGCCGCCTTCGACAGTCCAATAAGGACTAATCATCTATACTCCACCATGTCTGAATTTGGTATTCGTGCAAAGCTCATCCGTCTTTGCAGAATGACACTGAGCAACACCAGGATCCTTCCCAGGGAAGGATCTCACTCCTCCATTCGATACCAAACGAGGTTTCAAACAAGGTGATTCCTTATCGTGCGACTTTTTCAACCTAATGATGGAGAAGATCATCCGAGCTGCTGATTTGAGACGCAGTGGCACGATATTCTACAAAAGTATTATGCTGCTGGCGTATGCTGATGATATCGATATCATTGGCCATAATACTCGCGAAGTCAGTGCAGCATTCTCCAGATTAGCGAAAGAGTCGAGTCGAATGGGTCTTGCAGTGAATGCAGATAAGACGAAATACCTAGTGTCAACAAATAAACAGTCCCAGCGTCTTGGAAACCACATAAAGGTTGTTAAGGACTTCGTCTACCTGGGATCCAGCATTAACTCTTTCAACGATGTCAGTATTGAGATAAAACGAAGGATAACTCTTGCCAACAGGTGTTACTTTGGGCTGAGTAGGCAATTGAGAAGCAGAGCCCTCTCTCGACGAACAAAACTCACGCTCTATAAGTCTCTAATCATGCCTGTCCTATTATGTGCAGCACAAACCTGGACGTTGAGCAGTTCTGATGAAAAGACTTTGGGAGCCTTCGAGAGAAAGATCCTTCGTAAGATCTTCGGTCCAATCTGCGTTAATGGCGAGTACCGAATTCGATGGAACCACGAGCTGTATGAGCTGTACGCTGACATCGACATAGTTAAGCGCATTAAAATCGAGCGGCTCCGCTGGCTAGGTCATGTTGAGCGAATGGAAAACGACGCTCCAGCGAAAAAAATATTCGAGTCGGTGCCCGGTGTGGGTCAATACAGAAGAGGACGCCCACATCTTCGTTGGAAGGATCAGGTATTGGATAACCTGACCACGCTTGGTGTTTCCAACTTGCGCCAGCAAGCGCAGAACAGAAATGGCTGGCGCAATTTCTTATACGAGGCCAAAACCGACTTACGGTTGTAAGCGCCAGATAAGTAAGTAAGTATAAATTCACTCTTTGAAGTAGGTTTAATTTTTAAATAATAAAGGCGTAAGGTTTCAGATTCCGAATTAATTCTTCTTATTTTCCAGCATTTATTCTAGCAAGTTTTGATTTTTTCCACTAAATTAATTTTTGCTCTGTGTCATCATCCGTCCCGAGTTTTCTCCTTATTTTGTGATGATTCCAACAATGCTGCGTGGATGGTTTTAATTTTCTTCTCTTCGCACTTCACAGCTCTTTCTTCGCAAATGTTTTTTTCTCATAATTTTCTGGCTGCTTATCTGCATTTCAGCTTCTATTGAATCATCCAGTTTACATATTTCGTCGAGTTCGCTCTCAAAGTCAATTTTTTGCATTTTGTCTCCAGATGTGTTGTTATTCTCCACAGCTGCTTTCTTTCTCCTTATGACCGTTTCGTATCGTTCCTCGCACTATTTATTACTTTTTCCATCTATTTCTAATGAAATCTCTATTCACATTTCCTTCTTGTTTTTCAACATTTTCATTGGGCCAATATCAGGTATCGTATCAGATAGTGTATCTATCGAAAAGAAGCCGTGTTTCTCCGTCAGACCACACGTGTAAAAAATATGCTAATAATCAACTAGGAAATTGTAGTTCATATTTTTCATTGTACTTACGCTGCAATGTTTTGTAGAATTTTATATCAAATGATGCAAATTTATTTTTGGTTAACAGAATCAGCTAGAGCTTACCAGGGTAGCAATTTATGTTCATTTCTTGAACAATAAGTGTTGCCATTTTTTAGGGAAGGGAGCAACTCTATGAAAATATTACCATTTATAAGTGTAACATGTTTTCTTAAAAAAGAAAACCCTATAAATCTCCAACCCAATGCTATAAAATTTTTGCCTTGTTATTTTCCTTTATTTAAATTTAAATTTTGCTTTTGTTTTTTCATATTCTTGTTTATTTTCGCTTTTATATTTTATATTATTTTATTTTCTATCTTTATTTGGTGCTTTTGATTTTGCATTAGCTTTTGGTTTTGATTTTGCTTTTGATATTGCTTTTGCTCTTGCTTTTGGGTTCTCTTTTGTTTTCGATTTTGCTTTTACATTAGTTTTTGCTTTTACTTTTGCATTACCTTTTGGTTTTGCTTTTGTTTTGTCTATTGCTTTTGCTTTTGGTTTTGATTTTGATTTTGGTTGTGCTTTTGCTTTTAGGTTTTTTTTATTGCTTTCGCTTTTGCTTATGGTGTTGATTTTGCTTTTACTTTTGCTTTTGGTTTTTCTTTGGTTTTGTTCTTGCTATTGTTTTGTCTATCGCTTTTGCTTTTGTTGTGCTTTTGCTTTTGCTATTAATATTGCTTTTGCTTTTGTTTTATGCACTGATTTAACTTTTACTTTTGATTTTGTTTTTAAAATTGCTTTTTCGTTTGGTTTTGCTTTTGCTTTTGTATTTGGTTTTACTTATGGTTTTGCATTTACTTTTACTTTCTTTTTATTCTGATTTGGCTTTTGCTTTAGTTTTTGATATTGATTTTGCTTTTATTTTTGCATTAGTTTTTGTGTTTGATTTTACTTTTGTCTTGTTTATTGCTTTTGCTTTTGCTTGTGCTATTTTTTTTTGTTTTGCTTTTGCTTTTTGTTTTGTTTTATGTTTGATTTTGCTTTTGCTTTAGCTTTCGCTTTCGGTTTTGCTTTTACTTTTTCTGTTTTTTCTTTGATTTCGCTTTTGCTTTTGCTTTTACTTTTAACATTTGCTTGTTTTTTTTGTTTTTCTTTTGCTTTTATTTTTCTTTTGGTTATGCATTTGATTTTAATTTTGCTATTGTGTTTGCTTTTGCATCTGGTTTTGATATTTTTAGTTTGGTTTTGGTTCTGCTTTGTCTATTGCTTTGTCTATTACTTGGTCTATTGCTTTTGATTTTGTTTTTGATTTGGCTTTCGATTTTGCTTTAATTTTTGATATAGCTTTTGCTTTTGCTTTGAATTGTGCTTTTGATTTTGGTTCTACTTTGCTCTTGCATTTGCTATGCTTTTGCTTTTGTTTTGACTTTTCTTTTGATTTCGCTTTTGCTTTTGGTTTGGCCTTTACTTTTACTTTTGCTTGTTCTTTAGTTTTTGCTCAAGTAAATTACAAAACCAGGCGTAACCATTTCACATTGGCGTCTATACTAATAAAAAAATTGCAGCATTTGGGGGTCCCTAAACTCACGAGTGATTCAGGAGATGTCAATGTACTGACGACGAGTGACTGTTTGGTGTGAATTGTGGTCAGGAGGCATCATAGGACCATACTTTTTCAAAAATAACGACGGAAGAGACGTTACTGTCAATGGAGTGCGCTTCAGAGACATGATAAACAATCTTTATTGTAGTCGAAGATGGAGTATACGGAGACAGTTGACCTTTACTTTACTGAGACAATCGAGTTATTGCGCTAAAGGTTCACAGGTCGCGTAATTTTGCGTTTTGGTGACACTATTTGGCCACCAAGTTCTTGTGATTTAATACTGCTGGACTTTTTTTCTTTAAAGTTATGTTAAAAGTAAGGGTTACACTAACTATCCTCAAATAATTGCAACTATCAAAGCAAACACTGAAGTCACCTTCTAGAGTTCCAAATATGCAAAAGTGTAATCGAAAATTTTTGAAAAATTATTAAAGCAAGCTTCGCCGAGGCGGTTTTGAAAAATTTGAAAAATATTGTATTTTATATCATGGTATAATTAATCAGGTAGGTGTGACAGTTTTCCAGCGAACATAAATTGTCAAAAATCATACAAGACAAAGCAAACAAAAAAAAAAAAAAAACAAAAAACAGACTAGTTTGACAATCCATGAACGATCTCGTGAGAAAATAGCCTGTTGTCAAACCTACCTGTATAATTGTATCATGATTTTATGTAAACTTTTCCATTCGTTTGAACCAATATTCGAAATTGTTTTGCTACTTGAAGGCATCAACGGCCTATTTGGGCGTAGAAAAACGATTGCCATCCAATTGTTTTCTTATTGTGATGGAACAAGAAGTCATCGGGCGCCAAGTCAGGACTGTAAGACGGACAACCCAACAATTTTACATTTGGAGTGCTAAAAAATTATTTTGTTTGACTTAATGTATGGGAACTCGCATCATCGTTCATGAAATGACTGGTTTTCCTGAAAAAAAAAAAACTGACAACCATTTGCTTGGATTCGCTTGGCTCACTTTAAAAGAACCAAACAGTGGATTTGTTTGGTTAGCATTTTCTAACCTCCCTCAGCATTTTCTAGGGTTAGCTCGTCAATACTCAGATTATCCAGATGCTAACACTGCATGAAACGTTGTTTCTTCAGTCGGGTCCTCTATTTCCCTCTATTTTCTGCCCATTTAACATCTTCAATCGAATGATTCCAAGCTACTCCCCCTGCCGAACATAGATTTTCTGAGCTTCCTTTACTAACTAACTTCTAATGCTGCTTTGTTTCAGGCTCATAAGGGTAGATTCATGATCTGACAACTGTGGTGATGTCGTAGACGTATTTCGATTTACCTCCGCTATACTTTCCTTGTATATCTTTGCACAAATCGACACGAGCTCTTTTTTAAGCAACCGTCAAATTATGGGATATCCAAAGGGAACAAATCTTCCTGATGCCTAAATGCTCATGAAAAATCGAATGTTTGCTTTTCCTTCTAATGCCTAAGAATGACTGCATCTCACGATATATCACATGTTGGTATGTTTCTAATAGTTCACACACAGCATCGATGTTTTCTGCCACAACAGCTGTTGATATTTACGAAATTCGTTTTGGAGTGAACGACGACCATACTCCAACTCATTGACTAGCATTTTACAGTCGCTGGGTGTGGTTCATCATCAATTAAAAATCGAACGTAGATGATTGTTGCATTCATTTCTCTTCAATTTACGTTGAAAATCATAAAAAATCGTAACCCAAAAGGTTTACGCGTTAATGCCATTTGTTTGGTGATATACAATTTTTAAAGCACTGTAAACAACACAATTATCGCACGTATACCAAAACGTTCTGAGTACTTACAAACTAAAAAATGTCAAACTGTCTAATTGAACTGTAAAAATTTATCTGGCAATGCTTAGTTTTAACTAGGTGCAAGACTTAATAGCTAATTCACAATACTGCGTTAGGTCGGTCGGCCTTTGACAGCTAGAGTAGAAACTCACGTGTTCTTATGCAGCAATTCACAATTCGACCTCAAACTTTGCTCGTACTTTGATCGTAAATATCATACGAAGGGGTAAAGTACGGTCAAAGTACGATATAACGAGATGAGTAGCGAAAATGTCCACTCGGTCGTGCGTTTGACATTTCGTGTTATGAAGGGTTGCATTTTGTTTCTTGTTTTTAAAGGCTCTTTGAAAATTGTATGCAAGAATTATTAAATTTTTATTATTTATGTTATTACTTAATTGTTTAATGTATCTATGTGATTGATTGAATTTGTTTCGAAATCGTGTACACTGTAACTATTTTTGGCATAGTTGAAGAGGAACGAAAAATCAAATTTTACATTTTTTATTTGTGGAATATATGCATTAAGACATTCTAAGTCCACTCTCAAGTGTTTTAGAAGTTGTATGTATCGGAATTTTTAAAAAAGGGCCTGAAAAATTTTTATTTTCTTTTAATTTTTTTACAAAACTAAGTATTACGGATATAAAAAAGTTGTGCTGTTATCTTTTCAATGAGCTATTAACCATCAAAATTAATGAATACATTATTTTTGAAGATATAGCATTTACGAAATAACAAAACCACCAAACCGCAAGTATGATATAAAGATAAAATTAATATAAGTAAAAAGCGAATAAAGTAGGCATTACAGGAGTTCGAATGGTAAGTATTTATGTTAATCGCGAGTTTGTTTCTTCAAACTTTTAATGTTTGATATATGTTGTGAATAAAAAAAATGGCCGCAGTCGAAAAATTGTTATAAAAATTCACACAATTGACATATACACTTACCATTTCAATTCCTGTAATACCTACTTTATTCGCATTTTGCGCCTAAACCACTTAAGAGCGACGTGCAATTTTCGCGGAATTGAACTTAAAAAGTCTTAAGGGAGGTCTTACCTAATTCTGTTGAAATTTTAGCTGATTTTTAAGGAAGGATTGTGAAAGAACGGATAGAGGCATTTGAGTGAAACTTGTTTTATTTTTTACATTTTTATTAGATTTATAAAAAATTTTTTATTTTTTGTGACTTCATTTCCGCGTGACAGAGTAGGAACTGCGTCCCTGAAAGAAAAAGTCATAATTTTCTGTGCAGAATATCTTGACTTTGAATAATCTGAAAAAAAACAAAATTTTGGTAAGAGTTGAAACATATAATTTCGGGATGATTTCGAGTTTTTAAAAAAAAAATAATTAGAAACAAAATGGCGGCTGCGCAAAGTTAAAATTAATCAGGACAAAAGTAGCTGTAACAGATTTTTAAGAACTGTAAAAAAAATCGAAATCATCCCTCTTTAATATATTTTTGGAGCTGCTCAGAAAGTTTTAAGTAAATCGGTACAATAGTTACCGTGTAATCGTGCACAAATTGTTTTTTTAGCGAAGAAGTTACGCTTGACTCGCGGAAAACAGTTCACAAAAAAAAAAAATGAAAAAAAATTAATGAAAATGTGAAGAAATAAAAAAAGTTTCACTCAAATTCTATATCCGTTATTTCACAACCTCCCTTAAAAACCTAAGATTTAGGTAAATATGCTGCCACACCTTTTAAAAAATTATTTACATCTATTTTCTGTACAAATAACATTAAAAAAGAGCATAAGTTATCTTTCAGATTTTTGTTTAGTAATGCATGTTTTTTATTAAAATTGCTTTTCGGGACATACATTTTAGTGCAACTGATTTTTTAACACTATTTTTAATTTTTTTTTTGACTTAATCAAATAAAATTTACTTCCATTTTTAATTCCTTGATGTAGGGAAAAGAGACCTTTTGTGGAATTTCTTATGTGACTGCTTGCATTGGCATCACCTCAGTTGATCTTATTGACAGACGCACGACTTGCCAAAGCAACATTCAAGAAGTAAAATTAGAAGGTCGTGCGTTCTGACAGCTCATATCGTAAAGTTTTTACAACGTCGATATAAAGTACGGTCAAAGGCCGACCGACCTAACGCAGTATTGTGAATTAGCTATAAAAGGCAGCTCTCGTACATAATCTCGATGTTTCTGTTTGAAATTCTATAAAAAATACAAGATACATCAAAGCAATTGTTCGTTTTATTAAAAAAATACACTTCTTCACTTCTTGATGATACGCCTTTTAGCTTCTATAGTGATCACAGTGCGAAGCTACAAAGAATTGTACAGATGTTAAAAGCTTCTATTACGAAAATGGTGCGAAGCTCTAGCTTTTATTCGAAAGGCCGCAAACTCAGCTTGAATAACCGCTTAGTTTGAATGCGAATCGATGAAATACCTTTCAATATTTTCAATCGATAGTTTTTCAATTGTAATTTTAAAGTATATAAGAATGAAAAAAAATATTGTTAAAAATCGGTTTCTTTTTATTGCTTCTGTACATCCATGCTTTCTATAAAAATTCAAAATTATTGTCGATTTCGCTTGACATAGGGCGCTTTATTTTTTTGCGCTCAGTTTGGTCAAGATATTTAATTAGTCAAATCAGGCTACAGAAAAAGAAGCTCTGTTACATATTTATGGCATCATCATAAATATTTAGAATTCTTTAGAGTGACGAGCAATGTAAGCTCATATGCGGAAAAGTTGAAGTAAATGATATAAAGTAGCAAAAACAAAAAAACAAAAAAAAAAAAACAAAAAGAAAGGACAATTTTATAATTCCTTTGCAAGCCTGTCAAAATCTCAAAGCTTGTCGCTTTCTTGTCAGATGTTTGAAATGTTTCAAGTCTTAGAAATATTTATTAATATTCTATTTTCCTTATGTTTAAAGCTGTCTCTTTTAGCTGCCAACTTCCGGCGGAAATTAAAAATTGTTACAAATTTAAAAAAAAAAAAATAACATAAATGAGAACTCGATGAGTGAGTTGTTATATTGTGGAAAGCTTTGCATAAACTGAAAAATGATGGAAATATTTTTTCTTGACGTTATAGAACGAAATAAAAATTGTTACATTTTCCAGCTGAACTCCTCCTATTCACAGTTCAAGTAAGTTTTAAAGAACTTAAACTCAAAGAAGTAGAGCAGAATATAAAAAATTTCCAATTTGAGAACAGCGTAGGAAACTTATTGAATTTCAACATGGTTTCGTGGTTGGGAAAACTTCTGGTAGAAAATAAGAAAAATCGTTGGTTAGAGTCTTTTTTTGTAAACTTAAATAAAAAAGTTCTTTCCAAAGCATATATTGGCATTGCATATGTTGGCAAATTTTAGCAAATTGAAAAAATTGTTTCAAATTCTCAGCAAACATCTGGCACAACACAAGAACTTCAACAAACTTCTTCTTCGTCGCTCCTTAGCATATTTACCATAGGAAGAATGGTAGCCAGCAGAGGATAAATGTGCCCATGATTATGCCTAAAGTTCTTGCAGCCTTGTGTTCTCGTTTCATTTTGATAAGATGTTTGTCCTTGGTCGGCGTATGATCCTGCTCTACCTCGTGTAGCGTTAAAGTTTTCGATGATCCGGAACCGCTGAGCCCTTCGCCTGTAATAAAATAACAACAAATGTATGAGTGCAGAAATAATTAGTTTTTACCTAACTTTTTTGGCTTGGCTTGGCTTGGCTTAGTCCGAGAAAAACCAAAACATATGTGAGTTTGTCTTAGAAGTAAGTGCGAATAATAAATAAAATAAAACTGAAGCAAAAGTTGCAAGAAGTTGCAGAGAAGCGAACATGGCTGCAGAGTAGCAACCGCCCTAAAGATTGTTGCTTATTTGTGTGCAGCATTGCGCCATTCAATGTGTGTGTCTGTGTGTAAATAAATTGTTTGTTGTTATTGTTGTTGTTGTTGTTGCTCGTTACCACTGGTTTGTTTGTTTGCGTTATTGGCTGTTTTCGGGGCGTATGAGTTATATTAATTGTTAGCTTGCGTTAATGTTGCTCATACGCCAGCGTGACCCAGCGCGCACAGCGGTATTCAAACAGACATAGGTTGCTTTGTGCGTGCCTGAGCGGGTGTTTGCTTTTATTTCATATTCTTCTTTACTTCCTTGTTTATCTTTATCGCTAAACTTTTTCCATTAAACCGAAAACAAATGCTTCCTTCTCGAACAGGATGTGCAAAATGATTAACCGTTTCGCACGTGTCTGCTTTGGTAAGCAAGCAAATATTTCACCTCCTTAGCCAGTGCTTTTTCCTTGTCATTTTTTTTTCACACCAAATTTCAAAGTTTTTCAAACCCCCAACTAACGCCTTTTTGTGCTGTTTTTTGCCTCCCAAAAAAGCAGTTAAGCCTGCTGAGTGGATTTTTTTCACCACAAATTAGTTTATTTATCCGCTTCCCATTTGTTGCTTCATAAATTTATTTACTTCGTCCCCTCATATTTGTTTGAGACTCGCAGAACTTACCTCCTCCACCGGCACCACAACCCACTGAATGCCTCTGCATTAGCATCGCATTGCCATGTCGCATCATCATCTGCTTTTCCTGCCGATTTGCCTCGCGAAATATTGCCAGGTATGTGAAAATCATGATGGTGCATGGTATCCAGAACGATATCGAGCTGGAAATGACGCAATATGGCTTATTCACAATAAACTCGCAACGGTCTGGATGCATCCGCACAAATTGTCGATGATCCTCGGTGGTGTACCAGCCGATGAAAATTGGCAGGAAAGACAGCAGCGCCGGTGATATCCAAGTATTAAGTATCATGATGCCAACTACGCGCTTCGTCATGCTAATCGGGTACTTGAGCGGCTTTACAATGGCATAGTATCTGAAATATATAGAAGGCATTAGGTGTGCAGCAACAACAGTAGCAAAAGAAGGAAAAGCAATATTGCAACTATTAGTCATTCGAGTGTATGTCAAAGAGGCTTTAACAGTTTGGCATGTATGTACGTGTGTATGTATGTGGGGTTAAGTATTTCAAGTGCAAAATACCGAGATAGAGATTTTTTTAACCTTGATTTTTTAAGAAATCGATAACAATGTTTATGATGAAGTTATGGTGGGTATAAAGTAGAACACAATAACTTCTTTTCAAATAAGACATGGGTTTTATGTTTGCAAAATTATCTTATATTTAAAAATATAAAATCGATTAATTTTTAAACTTTTTGGCTAAGCTTCATTTGTTCCTATTGTTGGTTTTTGGGACAGCTCCATGGGGTTTTGAATGCGGCCTATTTGCAATGTTTTTGCTTTCTTATTTTGAATTAAATTAAATTTATGACTATTGCATGAGTGAAGGATGATTATTGATGATAGCCATGAATGGTTGAATTTTTGTGGTGTGATTAACTAAAAATTATATTTGTACTTGAAATTTTGTTACTTGAAAAGTCTTAATATTGGTTGTAGAAAATTGTTCCTGAACATAATTTTGTAGGTCACTACATACTGATGTTTGGAGAATAACTATAAAGAACGAATGTTTTTCTTTCTAGTTTTTCGAAATATTCTCCTTCATGATTTATACAGTTTTGCAAGCGTTTAGAGCATTTGTCATAACATTTATCCCATTTCCTTTGAAACACTTCCAAAAAATAGCTTTTGAACTCATCAAAGGCTACTTCTGGCGTCGAAAATCGTTGTCCACGCAAGAAGTCATTGGGTGCCAAATGGTAGATCACCCATTAATTCTATGTTTTGAGACAAAAACACCTCTTTTTGAGCTGACATGCGGGAGCTCGCATTGTCTTGATGAAAAATAATTCTTCGGCGCTTGTTTGTTTTCTTTATTTTACGAAGTCTCAAGTGGTACAGCGGAAAAAATGAAAAAAAAATTGTTGTCTTTTTCAAAATATATCTAAAGAAATGCCGTTTAAGCATAAGTATAGTCAATTCACTTGGTAGCACGGTTCCAAAGTGAAGAACATCATTTTCGCTCATGACATTTTTTGTAGGGCTGGACGCGTTAAACACAACGCAAAAGTAGTTGTATTGTCAGGTTTCATCACGGCGTGACGAGGCAGAAAGTAACTGAAAATCTGTTTTCCCAAAGTTGGAGGGATATGGCATCCCTCTGGAGAATGGAAACATTCTCGGATATAAACAGGAAACATCCCAGTCGGAAGGTAGGCGAACACCTCTCTAAAGTGATCTATTCTTTCTTATTGCCTCAAGTATTGGAAGAAGGCACTAATACTTTAGGAGATAAACACGGCAGCTGCAAAGCGATGTATTGGAATGAAAATGCAAAAAATCCAAAAGTAAAAAACAAAAAAAATTGACATCCATATCGTTCCTTCATTGCCAAAAGAAGGTACTCGGATTCTTGATTAATCACTTCTTACGTGCTCGAAGATGTTACAAAGGAATTGAAACCCCTTACGTAGCAGCTCTATAAAAAAAACGAAATGGCATTTGGTACTAAAGGGTATGATCGTCGAGTCTTAAAGGATGTGCCAAGATGCTATCTTGGGATGACCACTTTTCCTACTGGGATTCCATAGAATGAAGGAAGCGTTCCCTTTCCCAAGACACTGCATTTCTTTTTATACATACTATGTCATTGTAGGGAAACATTCCTCTCCGCTGTCTTAAAAATTAAATGTGGAAACATTCCTCCCCATTGTTTTTGAAATTAATGTGGAAGCAACGACAAATAAATAACAACTAAAAATGGTTAGCGTGGCTGGGATTCGAACCCTGCCTACTCGACTTCCTTATTATTAGAGATTTTATTATTGGAAATAAATTGAAATAAAAAATGTCCCCAAAACAAGCAAAAGTTTCCACGTGCATTCCTTAAGAAGCGGTTGAGAAATAATATCAATTTTAAACTTCCCATAAGTTTCCAAAAGATACGATGAGGAATGTTTCCCCATCACTTCTAATGCTACTGTTGCCATATACATTCTTAAGACAGCGGTTTAAAAGCAATATCAATTTAAAACTTTCCCTAAGTATCCAAAAGATACGATGAGGAATGTTTCCAAATCACTTCCATATGGAAGCCTTTCAATTTTTCTCAGAGGCATATGGCCGAGCTTCAGATACTTCTGTAATACTCTATCATATTCCTCTTTCGATTTTGTATTTTTCATAAGCCTATCCTCATTGATATCCTATCGATATGTCGAGAATTTCCTAAACGCATTTCTTCCTGAAAATTCTCTTTGAATGGCAAAGTAATCATATACAGCCCATTTGGCTTCTGTCTTATTGTCTGTAAATAATTTTATTTACAAAATATATCTGAGGTGTTTAAACCTATCTTCTGCGGCACCTCTTCGAGCTCCAAAAATGATGCCAACTGGTGATCAAGAGAAATATCGTTGCAATATGCGAGTATGGAAAACTAGAATTCGACACTGATCGAGTAAGGATCCAACAAAATATAGTCTTATGGGCAATAAGTGACTCAACGACATTATGACGTATACTGTCAAGAAGAATTTGGGAATATAAATCCCCACCCAGAAGAACATCGACCTGTTTGTTACAGTAGAAACCTAGACCTACTGTTTTACAGATTTGACCACTAGAAAAATCTGTGGAAATGCTTGTTGTAAGTGAGAAAATTGCCTGCAATTTTGACAAAGATAAGAGCATTTACATGAATTAGGACGGCTGGGTGAATAAGAGACCCAATAACAAAAATTTACATGCTTTATGTACCCTTGCTGACACAACATTATTAAAGCCGGAGATTTGAACGCTCACGTTAAAATAAAAAAAAAAAATTAAAAAACTGGCCATTTCAGCCCTTGAAAGGACTTTGACCTAGCTCCTTATGATCAACTGTGTTGTGCGTGTTATTAAGTTTGTACACAATTGACCGAGAAATGGACCTACAGGTTTAACGCCGACTTCGAACGGCGATGAACATAATGTTCTTATTCTCAAGAATCTTTACATGGCATTTTGATTACTCTCTGAAGTCTGCCATTGTCTGCAGAGAGGTGGCGGCCGTACAGAAAAATTTATTTTAATTTAAATAATTTTCTGTCGCTGCTGGGATTCGAACCCGGGTCTCCAGGTTCGTTGACATAGCGGCCACACACTTTAACCAACTACGCCACGGACGCCACTGAGCGCTCACGTTACTAGTCCAAAAATGGTTCACTAACTTATTAAAATTTTTAATTGCCAATAAATAATTTCTCAATAATTCATCATAGATAGGCATAGATAAGAAAATGTTTAACTATAAGTTATTTTGGCAACTTCCATAACATAAAAACTGAAGAATTCTGAAACCCAAGTAGAACTTACTGGATTGAACGCAATAGATGTCTGCAAACTTGAATCTGCCATCCATGTAGAGGTTTACGAAGGCATTGCGTAATTAAATGATTTATTGCATCATCCTTGTATCATATGATTCATGGCAGCGCACATTGGGCCAGGAATTTCAATAAGTGGCCAAAAGTCAAATATTTTCTGTATACAAATGATTCTTAGGATTGATAACGGGACACATTAAGGTACCCTGAGACAAAATATTATTAATATAAAATTAAAAATTACAATTTGGGAGGCATTTTAAGTCAATAATTGCATTTTTTTTTATTTACATCTAAAATTTGAAATCATCAACAGAATAACTATTTCTCAAACTTCTTTAAAATTTTTAGCACTTTTTTAAACACATTGAATACAATGTTAAATATATATATATGTATATATATACATATTTTCTTTTGTTTTTAATCCTTTTTTCCACACACAAAATACAAAAAAATGGGGTTTAAAATAAAAAATGCGGCGCCTAAAGAAGATTCCCCAAGATTCCGCTCGTAATTGAAATAATTTACATGCTATTACTTTCTTTATGATATTTACTTGAAGAGATCTCTCACACTTTTGCACGTTTTTATTTACTTTTGAGAAATTTATAAAAAACTAACGTCGCACAGTGTAACGAGTTCTACGGGATGGGGGACAACAATAGAAGGAATCATCGTAGGTACATACATGAAATTTAGCATGTGTCATTATTTCATAAATATATAACGTCACACAAATTTTTATCAATATCGGCCATGCTCTTCGCCCACCTCCCATACAAAACTAAGATTAAAAGAGCAATATCTTCAGTTGTAGAAAGTGTAGAGAACAAAGTTAACTTGAATTTCATAAATTAGAATAAACACTTTGGGAATCTGTTAAGAAAGAGTTGTTTTGAAACATCCTTAAAAAAATAAAGAAAACCAAAACTGCCTTTATTCTTTAATAGCGTTTGAAACTTATGAAAAATTTGTTATTTTCCTATATAAATTTGCTCATTTTCGCCAAAACATGCTATAGCGAAAGCGTCATTAAATCCGTAATTTTGATTTTACGTGATCGATCTTTCGGAAATGTGCTTAGAAAGAGTTTTTATAAAACATGATGAAAAAAAAAACCAAAACTAACAAAATATTTTATTTGCCCACTTGCAAAAATCATTTTGAATAACTGAAATTAAATATTTAATTAAATTAAAAAAAAAAAAATATTTTTTTGTCCTAACTGAAAACATATTTCATAGTTATGGTCTAAATTTTTTTTTTATAATAAAATATATAAATATATAAAAAACAAAAAATAAAAAAAACTACAATAACAAAAAAGCAGAAAAAAATAAAAAAAAAACATGTGGATCTCCCCGCAACCTTCACGTGGTGACCCTGGAAACTATATACATGTGACATTTATGTAGGCTAATTGCAGGTTTTTTTCATAACATATTTATTGTTCTAAAAGTGTTATTTTCTAAAACCTTTTATATTTATTTTTAGTTCACACATCACATGTCAGATTCGGTAAAAGTAACGCCTTGATCTGTCTCGTATCCCGCCTTCTTTTTAATACCACAGAATAAATAATAACCAAACTACAGTTTTTATATAAATAGTGCCACGCTCCGTTGTTGGATCCCACTCACTTTTTCTAAAATTCTCGGAAACGATTGTACCCACCCCTATACCCAATTTCAATATCCTAGGCCCAACACTAACTGAGATACGGCATTTTACTAATGGTGACACGCCTCTTTGTTAAATCCAGTCGAATTTTTCACCATGCTCGGAAAAGAGCCCACAAAGCACTGTATCGAATTTTAATAACCTAGTCCCACTATAAGACGAGAAACGGTATTTTATTGATATTGCCAAGCCCTATTATTGAGTCCCGCCCACTTTTTCTAACATGCTCGGAAACTATCCTACCCACCCCTTTACCCAACTTCAATACCCAAGTACCAACACTAACTGAGAAACGAAATTTTATTAATAGTGACACGCCCCTTTGAAAAAAACCATTCCAATTTTTCATCATGCTCGGGAAAAGATCCCACAAAGCACTGTACCGAATTTTAATAACCTATTCTGTCTATGCATTGCCAAGATATGAGTTTTGGCCACTTTTTCAAATTTCTGGCCCAATGTGCAGCGTACTTGTTACATTAGTCTATAAAATGCCTTCACAGCATCAACATCTCCGCGAGCGTATTGTAAATTTTTATCAGCAGCATTTAGAGAAAAGAAAAAAAGTCACATGCAGACATTTTATGGAAGAGGGCGTGTCAAAAAAAGGCGATCTATTATTATATACGAATTTATAAACAACTTTTCGATGGGTAAATTTCATCGGAAATATATGGTCACAAAGAGTTTTTTACTCAGAATTTCATGTAGAATTCGAAACTGGATATTACTAGCATGGAAAAAATTACTCCTATCTAATATGGATATGCTAATATGCTAATACCAAGCATATGGGTATGAGCGTTTAAAGTTGAAAAAAGGCAAAAAGACTTGAGACACAAACGCACTCTAATGCGAATTGTACGAACCTGTACCCGATTTTCGGGGGTTCATTACCAGTGGCGGATCAAGGATTCGACCGAGGGGGCCTTTCTCCATACAAAAAATTTTAAAAGGGGGAGATGGGGGGCTATAGCCCATTCAGCCCGTATGTAGATCCGCCACAGGTTATCACTAGTAATTTTGACAAAAAAGGAAGAATAAAATTTAATTTTTGTTGTTTTAACGTGTTGTTTGTTAAATGTTCCCCACAGCATTAGTTCTCCATAGCTGTACTCAGGGGCGCACACAGAAAAAAATTTTGGGGGGGGTTATATTTTTATTAGACTTATTCAAATTTTTTTAGTCATTATATAATATTTAGAGTACAAAGTCAATAATTCATTTCTTTTTGGCCATTGAATTTATTATGTCCTCAATAATAAAATTGAAATTAATTAAGGAATTTAATTTTTTTTATAAAATTTTAAGAGATTCTACCAATTTCATATTACTTTCTATGTGGGGTTAACGTAATTTTCATAAGAGATCGTTAATTTGCAACATGACCTTTATATTTTAAATATAAGCTTATAGTATATCGAAATTCATAACGATGGCCCCAAAATCTATGCATGGCGGACATGGCTAGATGTACTTGAGTAGCGATGCTCATCAAGAACATAGTATGTAAGTGACCGACAGTAAATTAGACCGATATGACTGAGCAGAGCCAAAAACTACCACATAAAATCAAGAAGATCTCCAAATTGAGCTATTTTATTGGGTTTTTTTATTAATACTGCCAAATGATAAGAATTTTCCAAAGAGAAATCTTTTTAATTCCATAGAGAAAATCTAATTAAAAATTAACAACTACACTAAGAGAAATAACGCATATTAGCATTATCCACGCCTGAGTATAAATTTTATTCAAATATTTACGTGGATAAATCAAATGTTTTCCTTACAACTCGTTTTTTTCCCCGTATTTGAATTTTATTTATACTCAAGCAGCAACAGCATCGCACACGTACACACATACTCCGACAAGCAGCAACAGCATCGCACTCTGTTCCTGCAGTTTAGTTCTCATTTAGTTATTGTAGCAAGGGTAATATAGTATGCATGTTTGGCAAAGAAATGAAATTATGTAGGGTGGAGTGACAACTTGATATCTTGAAATATCTTGCACCGGTTGTCATTTACCAACATATTTTGCTTCTATCTACATATATTTTCTATATTTATTTTGTTCCCTCTAGAAGCTTTTCATGGCATTTTTATTACTCTCTGAGGTTTGCCATTGTCTGCAGAGAGGTGGCGACCGTACAGAAAAATTATTTCAATTCAAATAATTTTCTGTCGCTGTTGGGATTCGAACCCGGGTTTCCAGGTTGGTTGACATAGAGGCCATGCACTTTAACCAACTACGCCACGGACGCCACTTTGTTTTCTACTTGCGCATAATACCAAGATAGAGTACGTTCACATATGAGAACTTTAGAAAAGCGATGAGAGTAAGCTTTTTATTCTACTTTTTATTCTTTAATAAAAAAAACATTACAACAAAACATTACAACTTAAATAAATAATGCTTTTCAATTTATAATTGTTTTACTTTATACATTTAATTTTCTTTTTATTCATTCATTTGGGGGGTGTTTTAACCCCCAAAACCCCTACCTGTGTTCGCCCCTGGCTGTACTATCCAAGTTAAGGGGGGGGGAGTAAGGTTTGTTTCGTCTAAAAAATACCTTTTGTCGTGAATTTTTTTAGAGAAAATTATTACTGTAGGTTTATTTTACGTATTATTATATAAAAGAACAACATTTTAGGAGTATTTAAAAAATTTTTTCTTAAAAAAAAAAAGAGAAAACTAACGGATTTATTCAAGATCTCCGCAGGTGCCTCGAAAAAAAGTCTTTGTACGGTGACCAGCCTACAGCATCACTGGATCATCTGAAACCAAATAATCTAAATGCTTTCTTTAGTTCATTTCTTTATCTCTCCAGTGACGTTGAGTTTTTTTAAGTTTTTAATTTTTCAATTTTTGGCACCATTCCGAAGCCAAAATGACGATTTTTGACAAAAAATTGACCGTTTTGTTATTGTAAAATTGTTAGTAATTAAAAAATTTAAAAAAACGATCGGTTCAGTAGTTTTTTCTGTAGGCTGGTCACCGACTTTAAAAATTACATGTTTGGGAACATCGATTTAAAGTTTTGTACACTGACTAACTAAGTTAGAGGTACGCTCATTCAACCTACTGTAACTTCGTTAGTTCTGCTCCGAATGACCTAAAACTTTAATACAATATTCTTCAGATGTTGTACTTTTAGAAACAAAAATAAAAAAAAAAATGAAAAAAAGTTGTCAAACCGGACCCCAAAAAAATAAAAAAAAAAACAAATAACTGGCCATTTCAGCCCTTGAAAGGACTTTGACCTAGCTTCTTATGATCAATTGTGTTGTGCGTGTTATTAAGTTTGTACACAATTGACCGAGAACCGGACCTACATGCTTAACGCCGACTCCGAACGGCGATGAACGGAATGTTCTCGTTCTCAAGAAGCTTTACATGGCATTTTGATTACTCTCTGAGGTTTGCCATTGTCTGCAGAGAGGTGGCGACCGTACAGAAAAATTATTTTAATCCAAATAATTTTCTGTCGCTGCTGGGGTTCTAACCCGGGTCTCCAGGTTCGTTGACATAGCGGCCACGCACTTTAACCAACTACGCCACGGACGCCAAACCTGACCCCCTCCCCCTTATTTCGACGTCTACAAAATAATGTTGAAGAATGGAATGAATGGCTGTCGAGGAATGGGTTTTCATTAAAAAAAAATATTGTTTTCCCATGCGAAACATAGTTACAAGCGATTCTTTTTTTTAACCCTCAAGGACCTAAAAGAAAAGTTTTGATGTAGAATCAAAAATTTTAATATGTTTTTATTAATAATGGTGTATTGTACGCATGCAATGAAAGTATCATAATTATATGTTTAAAAATGGGAGGGATATGAATATTTCAACTTTAAGGCTTTTTCCACGATTTTCTTCAACTAAAACAGGAAACCTGGTAGCACTATCTAAAAATGAAAAAACATTTCTTTTTTTTTAAATTTTGGTTTTCATATTTTGATATAACCATCCCATTTTTGAACGAGCTCGGTTGATTTTCGAAAAAATGATTTTTTTCTTATCACCCTAGGGTACCTGTCTGTTTATCGTCTCTATCTGTTGACAAAAAAAGCTCAAGCCTGTGTAAGATAACACGGGCGCATAGGTCAGACGTAGAATACGTTAGTCATTAACAGCCTTATTCAATAGATTTCCTTAAACAACCTTTAAACGGTTGTTTAGTTACGCACTGTTTAAGGCTTTACGCAGCTTCTATGCAACCTTGCTAACATTGTTATTCATAAACATTTTTTCATTTTCTGCTTATGATTGTAAGGTTTGTGTCTGAACTATAGAAAATTTCTACAAAAATTAAGAATTCCTATGGATTTACAATGGCCGCATAAAATAATGCTGCAAAGGGCGCATATGGAGCATGTCTTTGATATTAAAAGAAAAGACAAACAAAAATCATGGTTGTATTTACGTAACCTTTAAACGCCAATTTCGGCGTTTAATGTTACGCAGCTCTTAAACAACTACGAAAAATGTTTATGAATAACGTTTTCTTGTTTAAAGCCCGTTTAAAGTTACGCTGCCTCTAAAATGTGTTTATGAATAAGGCTGTAAGACATTGAGGATGTCTTAAAGACGTGGCCAACTGGGCAAGCACGTCGCTACTTGGCCATTATACTTTTTCTCTTTCTCACACTGGTTCTGTGATGAACATACAGATAATCGTACTGCTCTTACACATGATGTTATAATACATAAAATACAAAGCATATGAAAATTAATACAAACTTTGAAGGAGTTAAATTTTGATTTACTTAAAGAATCAAAAAAATTATATGTAGCGATATGATTATTTAAATACAAATCAAAAGAAGACATATTAAATATGTTACGACCATACTTGAATTTTCTTCAATGCATGCATAAAGTATTAAAAACTTATAATGAAAGTGACAAACATTTTCTCAAAATTTTGTGCTCCAGATCAACACCCCCGTATAACGTATTCTACGTTAAAAATTACGGCAAACGGGCAAGTGCTTTAGGTGCTATCGATGTACACTAGAGTGGAACGAAATGTATGGAAGCAAAAAATCATCATGGGCTTCATATATTTTGGGAAACTACGCTTAAAAAAATAAATTTCTACATCTTTAGTTTTTTTCTGCGACATAACATTTGACTGCGCCCGAGGGTTTATATATTTAATTATCTAGATTATCTCCAGTACCGAGGTTGATTTGGATTGTGCTCTCCCAAGAATACTTTATATTTTCCTGGCTATGTTTGGCAATACTATCAAGCTGATTTATTTTAAACATGATTATCCAGAGCGAGACCACGTCCATCTCGCCTGGCATATGCCGGAGGTAGACCCCGTCCGTCTACCCTTGCACATGTGAGCTTTGCTCTAATCCCTGTTTACATGAATCTACATACATCAGAATAGTATTTGATTATCAGCCTCACATATGGGATCGATGCTCTAAATATATGATCCGGAATATGCAACTTCACATCATACCTGGGAATTTTACACCAAGCTGATTAAATTCAAACATGATTATCCAGAGCGAGACCTTGTCCGTCTCGCCTGGCATATGCCGGAGGTAGACCCCGTCCGTCTACCCTTGCATATGTGAGCTTTGCTCTAATCCCTGTTCCTACACACATTATAGAACTTGGTTATCAGCCTCACATATGTGAGCACTGCTCTAATCAATTGATCTATTAATATCAAGATGTTGATCCGGAATATATACAACCTTACATCATTTTTACTATGTATATTATATCTGAAATCCTTTAAATTAATAATTAAATGTATAATGAATTGTATAGTGTTTAAGTTAATCAAACAAATTGTTGAATTTTTAAAATGCTATAAAGCCTTAGGGCTTAGCATCTCAATAAAATAATAATAATAATAATAATTGTTTATAAAAAATGAAGAGCTCATTTTTTTGAAGCAAACCTCTTCATTTCCTTATTAATAATAACTTGTCATGTATGCGCTAGAAGATATTCAGGTTCAAAGATCACCGAAATCGGTCATTTGCTTATATCTCCGCTCTGCTCAAAGTTATTATGAATTTGCTACTTTGCGTTATTCAAACATATCTAGTCGCATAGCGTCGAAACTGTTTGTTTTATGTTAAAACTGTTACGGGCATTTTTGTAGAGAACTATCTGATCTACAATTTTGTTCTGAGTATATTTTCTGTCATACAAAGAGGAGCGGAGATATAAGCGAATTACCGATTTGGGTGATCTTTGATCCTAAATATCTTCAAACGCATACATGGTATCATAGGGATCTCTTGACATGTTATCATTTTTGCGTTAATGATGAGGTTTGCATCAAAAAATTACGAACTAATTTTGAAACTAAGCTTTGGATTTAAAAAAAAAAAAAAAAATAAATAAATCTGGCATGAAATATATAAACCCTCGGGCGCAGTCAAAAGCTATGTCGCAGAAAAAAAGTAAAGATGCAGAAATTTATTTTTTTACTCGTAGTTTTCAAAAATATATGAAACTCATGAGGTTAAAAATTTGTTCCACTCTAATGTACACACATTAAGAAAATATTCCGTTTTGAAATCAGTTAAAATAAACCGATTTATAATTGGCAAAAATTTTTGTTTAACCCTCTACTGCATAACAATGCCTTTGGGCACACTTACGTTTGTATTCAAATCTAGAACTAAAAACCTTTTTTTCCAAAGTCAGAAGTCAAATTAAAGATTATAAATCGGTTCTATGTACTTCAAGTAACATTTTTTCTAGCTTAGCGCATTTGGTAATTATTGTCAGTTGAATGGGAGTGTCAAGTTAATGCCTGCTAAACACCTTTATTCGAAATCTTATAATAGAAATGTTGATATATCGCCTTTGGCATAAAATATCCAGTGTTGTTCAAGTATAGTTTGAAGAAATTTTTCGTTTTGAGCCAGTCACTAGACGGCATTTAAAAGTTGTAATCGTATCCTTACGGATAACAGCGGATTTCACATGAAATTTCATATTTTAATATCAATGTGACTCAGTGACCAATGTGATCAATGGAGACCCAGGTTTGAACCTCAGCAGCGACAGAATATTATTTGAATAAAAATAATTTTTCTGTACGGTCGCCGCCTTTCTGCAGACAATGGCAAACCTCAGAGAGTAATCAAAATGCCATGTAAAGCTTCTTGAGAACGAGAACATTCCGTTCATCGCCGTTCGGAGTTGGCGTTAAGCTTGTAGGTCCGGTTCTCGGTCAATTGTGTACAAACTTAATAACACGCACAACACAATTGATCATAAGAAGCTAGGTCAAAGTCATTTCAAGGGCTGAAATGGCCAGTTATTTATTTATTTATTTAATATCAATGTGACACTTTAAATGTGCTTAATGTCCCGCATCATTAGTGACCCTCTGTCGTTTTTGAAACATTAATTTTTTCATCTTAATTCTAAATCATTTTCATATTAAATTGATGTATGCAGTCAGCTATATTTTTCGTAATTCTGCAAAATGTTGAATTTTTTCCTCAAAATCTATATTCATTTCTACTTAAGGGTTAACAAAAGAAAATTAAATATGGAGAACCAGTGTTTTGAAGAACCACAAGATATTATAACAATTGTCCTATTATAACCATTGTAATATTTAAACAAGTTGAAGATATATAATTTAATACAGTTACCTGTCCACAGATATGCAGCACAAATGCAGAATGCTTGCCGTGGAGAAGTAAACATCCAGACTATTCCACAGATCGCACAAAAACGGACTGAAGAGCCAGCTGCAAGAAAAAACACAAACATTCAGTTAGTGAACTGCACAAAACGCTAAAAAAGAAAAAACAAAACACAATGATAAAGAGCTGAAAACGAGCAATTATAGAACATAAATGAAAATTAAATTTAAGCATAGAAGAAATAAAATAAAATATTTAAAAACACAGACATAACATTTTCACAACTCGTAAAAAGGAAATTAACATTTAATTCAACATGGCATGCGACACAAACAGACAGTCAAGCTAACCAACACAATCACATTCAGAGTATTTGCATATTGTGGCAAGAAAAGAAAATACAAGACATACAAGCGACCGAGTATTCCAAAGACATAACAAAAACCTAAAGATTTCGATGCTGTTTTTGGCACCACTTTGCTTTTGCGCCTAAAAATAGGCAATCATTTTGTGGTTTTTGCTGTTCATGGCCTCATGAACAACTTACGATCATAAATGGAACAATTTGGGCTTAGCAACTTTTTCGAGCCCCAATGGTGTGTGTGTGTGTGGGTTGGGGTGGTATGTCGGGCAGGCAGCGTAATAGACTGTCAGATGGCTGACTATGTTAAAGCAGCTGACGCTTAAGAGGTGGCACTTTAAGCAGGCACCTTCTGCACAGCCCTCGCAGCGAGTGACCCAATTAAAACTCATTTTAAAGGTTTTTGCATGCTCGTTTCAGCTTTTAATTTATTATCAGCGCATTTGGCGACACACAGCGACATACAACGTGCCGGTGAGTGTGCCATCGACCAAGCTGCCTGCTCCCCCTATGAGACAGTCAAATGATGAAGTACGCTTTTTATGAGTTGCTGATTCTGATTATGTAACGAGTGCCAACTATGTAAAGGCAGATAGAAGAGCAACGGTTACCTACGAACGAAGTCGTCGGAAGCAACGCTTGGCAAAGGTAGCGTGGTACGTGAGCGTGGCTTGAAGTTGGTTAAATAGGTTGAATGGCGACGTAATGAATTCATTTCAACATTGTTAGCATATTTCAAAGTTTGAAGTGAGCTCAAATATACTCAAAAAAAAAAAAAAAAAGAAACAGTCACGAAAAGTATGAAAAAAAAGTAATTTTGCACGTTTTTTGCAATGATTATAGTGGGTAGATGTAAATAGGCACTGAAATAGTTCTACATAGGTATGCATATCTTATATAAACATATAAGCGCAGATTTTAATTATGTTCTGAATAAATTTTTTTTTTTTTGATTTTGTCTAGGGGAGACATAAATTATAGCACGAATGCTTTTGCCCCAGAGTGACAGAAATATATTAAAATTGTTTTTGTAGAGCATAGATTGCAGATAGTTTAAAAGTGCTTCTTTAGAAAAAAAGAATGTGTATTTTACCAACAAATAAACCAATTTTAAATTCAACGTGTGGTATGAAAGGTGACAAGGAAAAAAGTTTGTCCTTCTTGTTTGAACTTCAATATTGGAGGATTTAAGTGTCACCAACTAGTATTTGTGAGGAAAAAAGCATATTCAAGGACATTAATTACATTCATGTAGACTATACAGCTGTATTCGATAAAATAGAAGTGCCTAATCGCTTTCAAAACAAACATTGCATGTGAAGTTTAACAAAATAAAAAATATTTTTTTCTTTAGCCGCGTTTCTATGCTATCACTAACAATTTCCCACAATCACATTTTATGTATTAATTTTTTTTTTTGTAATTTCGAGAGATTTTACCGTTTTGATAAAGTCACTTTGTATCGGAGGAAGGTGTGGTTTTCATTCGATTTTGCTCATTTTCGAACTTGATCTTTAATTTTTAGATACATATTGAATTTCGTGATGATAACTTGAAAATTACTACTGTAGTCCTGATCACAGACAGAAAGACGGACAGATAGATTGAATAAATGCGCTTGTGTGGAATTATAAGATGCTGGTGCAAATAAGTTGCTGGATCGCTGGACGGACACAAAGGTTAAGCCTAAGTGTATAAAATTCTGGTGCAATACGTGCTCACAGAATTTTATACACAGGAAATAAAAACAAAGAAAGTATTTCAGTATAAGTCCAATATGTTGGATGTTTTTAATAACTTTATTTATGGTTTATTATTAATTATCCCTTACTTTTTACAAGGTTTGATAATATTCCGGAGGAAAAAATGTAGAAAGCTGCCAATGATGATGCGAAATCTCATAAGATATCTCTTCGTTCGAATAAACCGAAGGACCAGCGATTTGGTCGCGGTAAGCGATATTACATCGGTCGGTAAGGCAGTGAACAAAAAGGTAGTTACATATTGTGTAGCTTAAGTAAGTAGAATAATATTATAATAGGTTTAGGTATAAACATAGATTACACAGTGCGACAAAATGGAACGAAGTTGAAATACCTGGGAGATAATGCTATTTTTCTGGTAGGTCTTGTTGAGTTAAAGAATGTTCTATACTTGAAATTTGCCGGACACTCCCAAAATCTGGACTTATGGTCTAAAAACCGATTTTGCCTACTTTTGCCCACTTATTGGCTTATAACTTACCTGATTGCCAACCGATTTTAAAAATTTAACCGTATCCTGAAAGACGATACTTGAACCTTTCCAACAATATATATACTGTTTGGGACAATTTGAGAAAGCTGTGTCTATCTACTCTGCAAATACAACTTTTTTTCAATTTTTTTTACATTTTTCAACTTTGACGATTTTTCTATACACTAAATTATATTGAGACCACACTCGTCCTGTACGGATTCATAGGAAACATTTATTAGGAATTGTTACGCAATTTAGTTTTTGAAAATTGGTCAGTAATTGACAAAGTTATTCAACTTTTCATGAAAAGAGATTTTTTTTCCAAAAATACATTTTCGGTATGACAACTCAAAAATGTTTTCTTGATCTTTTATTTTTTAAGTCAGCATCCCTAGTTTCACGTTATCATGACCAGCAATACTCCGAAATCATTTCAATTTTTTTTTTCTTTAAAAATGTTTTTCTATTGTTGCCATTTCTTGGCGAAAATGTCCTCCTTGCTCATCGCTTAACTGGCCTAAGTTCTCTGGGAAGAAGTCCAAGTGCGAATGGAGAAAATTAATTTTTATAGACATTTTGCATCCCATTACACTATATGCACATAACAATTCATTCACAACTGCGACATAGTCGTCGCTTCTATGGTTTCCGGGGAAATTAGTGCACAGCGTAACAAAACTCTTCCACGCACGTTGTTCCACGAAATTTAACTTCCTTGCAAAATTTGCATCTCTCATGACTTTTCGGATTAGAGGTCCAATGAAAATACCTTTATGTTGTTCATAAATATAAAAGGATTAAAAAGTAATAGATATGAAAAATATATATTTTTACCTCCTTTTATTTTCGCTTCACTTAATTTTGGTAACACCCCTTTAAGATACGCAAAATCCTCGCCATTTACATCTAATTTTTTAACGCAATATTTCATATATCCGAGTTTCAGATGCAGTGCTGGTAGAATAACGTTCTCAGCCTTGATTAAAGGAACGTTAAGAACGTTTTGAAAGCCTATTTTATGTGATATTTTATGTGATACAAATTTTGTAAGGAAGTTAAATTTTGTGGAACAACGTCAGTGGAGGACTTTTGTTTAGCTGTCCACTAATTTCCTCGGAAACTATAGAAGCGACGAGTCTGTCGCAATTGTGAATGAATTTTTATGTGAATATAGTGCATGTCTATAAAAATTCATTTTGTCCATTCGCATTTGGACTTCTTCCCAGAGAACTTAGGCCAGTTAAGCGAGGAGCAAGGAGGACATTTTCACCAAGAAATGGCAACAATAGAAAAACATTTGGAGGAAAAAAATAAAATTAAAATGATTTCGGAGTACTGCTGGTCATTACAACGCGAAACTAATGATGCCGACTTAAAAAAAAAATCAAGCAAACATTTTTGAGTTGTCATACCGAAAATGTATTTTTGGAAAAAAAATCTCTTTTCATGAAAAGTTGAATAACTTTGTCAATTACTGACCAATTTTCAAAAACTAAATTGCGTAACAATTCCTAATAAATGTTTCCTATGAATCCGTACAGGACGAGTGTGGTCTCAATATAATTTAGTGTATAGAAAAATCGTCAAAGTTGAAGAAAGTAAAAAAAATTGAAAAAAGTTGTATTTGCAGAGTAAATACACACAGCTTTCTCAAATTGTTCCAAACAGTATATGTATATATTGTTGGAAAGGTTCAAGTATCGTCTTTCAGGATCCGGTTAAATTTTTAAAATCGGTTGGCAATCAGGTAACTTATAAGCCAATAAGTGAGCAAAGGTAGGCAAAATCGGTTTTTTGACCGTAAGTCCAGATTTTGGGGGTGTCCAGCAAATTTCAAGTATAGAAAGTTCTTTAAATCAACAAGACCTACAAGAAAAATAACATTATCTCCCAGGTATTTTGGACTGTCGCACAGTGTTATTGCTGAATAACGCCCACTTTTTTGGCCGTAATTCGTAGTAACTTTACCTACCCATGTACTAAATTTCAGCACCCTAGTGTCAATATTATTCGATATATAGTATGTTTCTAATATTGCCACACCCATTCGTCGAATAACGCCCACTTTCTTTACAGTAATTTTTAAAAATTGTGTCTACCCATGTAATAAATTTCAGTACCCTAGTGTCAATACTATTTGAGATGCAGTGTTTTTTTAATATGACCACACCTCTTTGTCAAATAACGCCCACTTTATTGACCGTAATTTGTAATACTTGTGCCTACCCCAGTATTTTTACTGTAAATTTTAGTACCCTAGTGTCAATTTAAACTGAAATACAGTGTTTTTCTTATATTGACACTCCCCTTTGTCGAATATCGCCCACTTTTTTAAAAAAGGACCTCCGCGTTCATAGTATCTATCTGTTGACAAAAAATTACGGAAATCGGGCAAGTGCTTTAGGAGTTTTCGATGTACATACATTTAAAAAAAAAAAAAAAAAAATGCGGACAAACCAACGAAATTGAGAACCTCCTCCTTTTTGAAGTCGGTTAAAAAGGACGTGATCGGGGATCATATGAGCGTCTGCATAACAACGGCCTAACTGAAAGTGAAAAGTCTCTATATGACATACCGGGCTACAAATTGTTCGCTAATTGCAATAACCAGTATGCGGCTGGTGGCGTGGCTGTTTGTTTAAGTTGTGAATTCTTGTGAGTTGTGAGTTCTGACGTAATCAAAGTTAAAAGTGTTATTGATAGCCAGATTTTTACATTTATTTGCGTATACAAATTTCATGGAAACTCATCCCATGAGGTTTTTTTAAGTGATTTAGATGATTTACTTAGAACAGACAAATCTGAAAATGTTGTTTTATTAGGTGATTAAAATCTCAATATCCTACAAGACTCCATAGCTATAGCTCCGTACCTGTTTCTGTTAGCTTCTTATGGACTTGAATTCTGCATTAATAAGACCACTAGAATAACTGACCACTCAGCAACTTGTACTATTTTTGATTAAATAAACTTGATTATATTTTTGTTCGTTTAAATCAGTCAAGAAATATTTCAATCACTAGCTCTGTCTGCAATCTCTATTTATCGGAATATTGCCTTACAAGTCTAATGTTTGAAAATATTGTAGTGCATAAAAGTGTAAACTCGCCACATGATTTATACAAATCAATAACCGTTTCCAAGAATTAAACAATTTCCTTGTCGTCGAGTCATGGGAATATGTATATTATGCTGAGAAAAATCCATCAGCAGCTTTTAATCTTTTTATTGACATTTTATCATCCCATGTAAAATGTATTTACAAACAAAAGGAAAGTTGCCTCCTCCAACAATAAAAAAAGGCTGCAACAGTGGATGATTCGGGAATTACTTACTAAAATTAATAAAAAAAACAAGCTTTATCAAAAAAACTTTCAAAATCTATAACACTGTGTGTAATTTTTTAAGTCATGGCAAAATAGCCATATACGGACACCACTACGTGATAAAAGACTAAAAAAAAGACCCGTGTCTGCCAATTTTTCCCCAAAGTCATGCACTTTTTTGTTTATGGGCCGCCAAAGATTTGGGGCCTCGGTATCATTTTCGCAAAGAAGTGATCATTTTCTCGGGCTCATATCTTGCAAACCGTTCAGAATTTCGATTTACTCTCTGAGGCAAAGTTGTAGCTCTTGTCATAAAGAACAAAAATTGCGAACATATAAAATCAAAAAAACTTCACCTTCCAGATCAAAATCGCAAAAAACTTAAAAAAATTCGATTTTTTTTTTACCTTTTTTCCCGTGTTCAGGTCCATAGGTAGCAAACCGTTCAAAATTCAAGGAAACAATCAACTTCAAAAATTTACCTAAGATCTTCAATAAACAAATTTCTAGAACATATAAACTTCCTGGGAATTATTCTTAACACAGTTTTTTAATTTCATTTGTTTTTTATTTACTTCAACATTGAGATACTATGCTATCTATTACAAAAATATTAAAAAAAAGTGTTCGTATTATGTTTATAATGTTGATGGCCCTGGACTTGCAAATCGCGCTCTCTTAAGTTGTGGATCCAAATCGTCGTCCGAATCGTCCGAATCTGACTCTGATTCAGAACTTATGGTGTCCACAGGCACGTTGCTTCCAGACTGCCCTCCATCATCAGCTCTTTTTTCTTCAAATACTTCATTAACATCATACAGGGTGATCTTGTGACTCCACTAACATACCTCTGCAAGCAATGCGTCGAGGTTTTTGCCTTTGTACCGTTTTTCCATGGGCTTTGTGGTTTGGTGAAACCGTTCTCCTTGCTCATCGGAATTGGTAGGGAGTTGTTTGATAAAATCGTCAAAATGAAAATGAAGAAAATGCAGCTTTAATGTCATCGATGCGCCGATTATCTCAAAATAATGCAGCATTTCTTTCACCCATTCTCTTGCTTCCGGTTCCGCGCCTCGATCCCCTCCCAAGACTCTGGTGCATACACGCTGAAGTTAAATCCATGCCATTGAATGATTTTCATCAAGCGATGAATCAAAGTTGCTCTTGAATAGCTTTCTAATGTCAGGGCCATTAAGTACGCCTGTTAAATGAAAACAAAAAATAAAGACAGAAAAGAAAACATAAACATAGTGTAAATAGTACAATTAGGTGAACAAAAATTCGTTTTAAATTTACTACAATACCATTTTTAATTTTGTCATCGCTACGCTTTGGGAAAACGCTTTTCAAATAGTCGAATGCGTTTGGACAATTTACAACGGCCACTTCTATGAATTTTTTAACAATTCCCAATTTTATGTGGAGCGGTGGCAGCAAGATGTCTTGAGTATTGTCAATTAAAGGTGTATTCTTCAGTCTATGTTGTTGTATTTGTTCATCCACACTTCCTCTTGGCCTCCACGAATTACATTGGAATTGATTCAGAGGTGAGCGTGAATCCCAATTACAAAGAAAACAAAAGAATTTTGGGAAGCCGCCCTTATCGATGATCCCTTGCAAAATGTTGATGACCTTCAAATCTTCCATTTATTTTCGTAATATTTGATTTTTTCCATTATATCTTTCAATGTTTCATAGCTTTCTTTCATGTTGATACCCATTGCTAGCGGAATGGAAGGCTTTCGGTTCGACACATGCAACAACACTGCTTTCAAGCTTATAACAGAACCATCAATAAATAATCTCCACTCACTAGCGATGTAGTTCATTCCCATTTTTACCACCAAAGCTTTTATATCGTTGCAGTAAGCGAACGAATTGTCATCATTTAGAGTGTAGAGCAACTGAAATTCAGCTTGTCGTTTGCGGTACGCCGTAGAGTTAACATTAGCATGTGTGAGTTTTCTTTGCTTTAAAAAAGCTGTCAAAAATATTGCAAGTCGCTGCGATAATCCCAATATGGTCACAATGAAATCCATTTCCATTTGTGTTATTAGTTGTGGTCCATCTCTTCCCTGTTGGGGCTCATAATCGGTATCAAATGGATCTTCATAAGTAACACTACTTGCTGTTCTCATTGCTGTAAATTCTGTAGTACGATCTGGAGTTGGCGGCCTTGGTGATACAAAATTTTCAGGTGCAAGCACTGGTAGTGTGGCTGTTGCAGTTGCTTTATAAATTTTGTTCTTCTCAGCATGTCGATTTAGACGACATGTGTAATTTACGCATGCATAGCAACTGGTTGCATCATGATCACCTGGGCGATTAATCCAGTTTACCGGCTTACAATACTTCATAGTACTTCTGCCTCCACTCAACCATGCCATGAGATTGTTATAACATTGGCGACACACTGTATTAGGTGTGTAATTTTCACCGACCAAGTCCACTTTGTCGAAAACCAATGTTTGTCGAAAACCGTGTTGAATTTTGAACGGTTTGCTACCTATGGACCTGAACAGGAGAAAAAAGGTAAAAAAAAATCAAATTAAAAAATTTTTGGCAAATTTTTCACTTTTGCGTGCTACCTAAACAGTGTTAAGAATCATCTCTAGGAAGTTTATATGCTCTAAAAATTTGTTTATTGAGATCTTAGGTATTTTTGTAGTTGATTGTTTCCTTGAATTTTGAACGGTTTGCTACCTATGGACCTGAACACGGGAAAAAAGGTAAAAAAAATCGAATTTTTTTAAGTTTTTTGCGATTTTGATCTGGAAGGTGAAGTTTTTTTGATTTTATATGTTGGCAATTTTTGTTCTTTATGACAAGAGCTACAACTTTGCCTCAGAGAGTAAATCGAAATTCTGAACGGTTTGCAAGATATGAGCCCGAGAAAATGATCACTGTTTTGCGAAAATGATACCGAGGCCCCAAATCTTTGGCGGCCCATAAACAAAAAAGTGCATGACTTTGGGAAAATTGGGAGACACGGGTCTTTTCTTTTTAGTCTTTTATCACGTAGTGGTGTCCGTATATGGTTATTTTTTTTCGTGTTGTACTGTGTAATATAGAAGTCGGCGATACAATCTACAGTTCTTCTTGTGATTTGGCTAACTTATTTAATTCGTTTTTCTCCAAAATAGGTAGATTCTTGCATGTGATTCTTTTTAAGAACGACAAAAATTGTGAACACAACAACAAGTATATGGCATATATGGTAACAAGTTTTGGCACAATAAAATAAATGGAACCGGAGGAGGTGATTAATATTAACTTTTGTTTGAACTTTTGCTTTTCATGGTTTTTTGTTTGAACCTAATGGATCTTATCATCCAAAGTTCATCCGATAACATTCGTTGCTATTGCTAAGTATGATGTGCCAAATGAGTAAAACACTTTTTTTCATAAAGGGTGTCCCAACAAGAACGCAATTTTTAAATGTGACAACACTGGAAGTGTCATTGTTTGACATTTGAACAATTGTTACTGTTTGCTAGTAGAAGGTACGAGGTTAGTAAAAATGTAGCGCTACACGAATGAACAACGCATTCTCATTGTGAAATTGTTTTTCCAAAATGGTGAAAGTTTTGCGGCTACAGTTCGCAAATTGCGATCAATTTCGGGTTAGTGATGTAAAGACAACAACGCGCCTTCGACCAGGTCGATCGACCGAAAATGTCACAGCTGTACGTGATGATGTCGCTCAAACTCCATCCACCTCAATTCGACACCAAGCTCAACAAATTTGTGTCTCCAAATCCACTATGCAGCGAATTTTGACGAAAGATTTGCATCTTCATGCATACAAAGTTCAATTGACTCAGGAACTGAAGCCAGCTGACCATGGACAGCGAAGGGAGTTCGTTAATTGGGTATTGGAGAGACAACATGAAAATGCTGATTTTGCCGCTATCTTCTTCATCTTCAGTGACGAGGCCCATTTCCATCTTGATGGCTTCGTCAATAGGCAGAATTGTCGCATTTGGGGTGAGGAAAACCCTCGAGTGATTCACGAGAAGCAAATGCATCCTCAACGTGTCACTGTGTAGTGTGGTTTTTGGGCTGGAGGAATCATTAGACCTTTTTTTATGAAAATGAGGCAGGTCAAGCGCAAACAGTCAATGGTGTTCGGTATCGTGAAATGATAACCAGTTTTTTCTTGCCTAGAATTGAAGAAATGAATGTGGAGGGCATGTGGTTCCAACAAGACGGCGCCACATGTCATACAGCCAGAGAAACAATTCAATTGCTGCATCAGTCATTTCCCGGTTTGCGTTCTTGTTGGGACACCCTTTAGAAAGTAAACCCCTAAAACCAAGTTTTGTGTGACATTTTATCATCAATTCTAAATAAGTACGAAATTAACCCTTTAACACATTTTTAGTTTTGACTTATTTCTGGCATTTAAGTTGAATTTTCAGCTTTGGTGTATTCAGAGTCTTATGGTAGAATTTTATGATACATTTTTTTTGTATAACATTGTAACCCATTATATCCTTGTTTTATGGGTCTTTTTTGCCTTTTATCACAAAAAGGTCAAGAAAACCCATAAATTGAGAAGTTAGGGGTTAAAATGTTCCACAAAAATATTTCTCGTAGTATTTTACTTAAATTCTCAGAACACATCCTATACCCAATATGTAAGGATAAGATGATTTTCTATGCCGATTCACTATAAGAATGTTCAAAAAGGGGAAAATTAAATCCCCCTAAAATAAGACTCTTACACCCAGAAAAACAACCGCATTTGAAATCAACATTTTAGCATTTTGACTTAAAAACTTTTGATTTTACCATAAAAATTTTGAAATTAAATTAAAAACTTTTGTATCAAAAAAATACAAATTTTGAAATAACAAATAAAAATGTATTCTCAAAAACTGTAAAATGTTGATTCAAAATGTTAAAAATTGTTAAAATAAAACCTTTGAAAACAAGCTTTTTATGTTTTAAAAAAAAAAAAAGAATACATTTAATTGAATGTAGCTCCGTTATGTTTCACAGATTTTAAATTTTATCGATAAATTCTTCAATGAATAAAAAAAAAACAAAAATAAACAAATTTAAAATTATAAGCAAGTGAACAATTTTAAAATTATAAGCAAGCATTGGTTTTGTTGCATATTTTTTCTTCCATTTGTTCGTTTGTTTTCTAGAAAAACATTTAGAGCAAAAGTAAAGTGGAAAATAAAAAAAAAATAAAAAAATAATGGGGTTCACTTCTTCTTTTAACTCTCATTTTTGCAGAATGTATTAACGCAGCAAAGTACAGACACAGTTAGATTGCAGGGAATATCAAGAGTATATGCATATATAATTTAAAAAAAATATTTTGTAGTATTTGATTATACAATAACCCATTTTGTTTCAACATTTTTTTTTTTAAAACTTTTACACATTGATTTAAAAGGGGACATTTTTTAAAACAACAGCTTCAGCCATTTCAATACAAAAGAATAAACTTTTGAGCATGAAACAAAATGTAAAATTGGCAGATATACCAATGAAAAATTTTGATTTTACCAATGTTTTTTTTCAGAGTGTACGTAAACTTTCAAACGCCGATACTCGAGTATTGTTTTTTTGTCCCCTCTACCAGAATCCATTGTCAGAACCTTGTTATTTTTTTTTTTTTGTGTTAAACAGTGTTATTTAATCAATAGATGTCATTTGAATTATAACTTGAGAATTAACAATCAAAGACTGGCGTTGATTCCACCACACAATTTAAATCACTTCTTGAACTTTTTTACCTCGGTTGGTCCTAGACTGTTTAATTGTCTTGCGTATTTTGTTACATGTCTTCGTAATAAACATGTTTTTCTTAGGGAAGTGAAAACTTGGCTACTTAATTAATCCTATAAAAATATTTATACGCTTATTGATGTAATTAATTAATTCTTTGTATTTATGTTTCAATTTATTTGTAAATTTTATTTCATATTAATTTATATTAACAAACCAAAAATAACTTTTTATCTGTTATTTACGTGCTACCAAATTTTATTTTATTTTATTTTATTTTATTTAAAATGTCCATGCTCTGTCTGATGACCCCATGTATTTCAAATTTTTTTACATAAATATCTTATTTGTTTAAGCTTACCCACATTCGTCTCTAGTTCCATTGTGTTCTATAGAATGTGGCAGTGTTATTATTATTATTGTTATAATGTTAATGCTATTTTTATAAATACAAAAAAAAAAAAAAAAAAAATATTTAAAAACTTTGTTCGGCGGCCGCAAACATGTAACAACTTTTTTACATAAAGGGTGTTTTTTTTAGAGGTATAGAACTTCAAATTAAAATAAAACACAAGAAAATCGTTTTAATGTCCATCAATTTGGCTTTATTGGAAGGATAATTTTATGCCATTAATGTTTAAATATGATTTCGGGCATGTGGCCGCCGCGGCTGGCTCGAATAAAGCCAATTCTACAGGTCCAATTTTCAACCACTTTTTCGAGCATATGGGGCCGTATGTCGGCAATAACGCCACGCATGTTGGCCTCCAAGTCCCCTAACGTTTCTGGTTTGTTGGCGTAGACGAGCGACTTCACATATCCCCAAAGAAAATAATCCAATGGTGTCAAATCACACGATCTTGGTGGCCAATTGACAGGTCCATTCCGCGAAATTATGCGCTCATCGAATGTTTCCTTCAATAAATCGATTGTGACGTGCGCTGTGTGGCATGTAGCACCGTCTTGTTGGAACCACAACTCATCCACATTCATGCCATCCAATTCGGGAACAAAATAGTCGGTTATCATGGCTCTATACCGGTCTCCATTAACGGTAACTGACTCTCCAGCATTATTTCGAAAGAAGTTTGGCCCAATGACTCCACCAGCCCATAGAGCACACCAAACAGTCAGTTTTTGTGGATGTAATGGCGTCTCAAGGATCTCATGTGGATTCTCTTCACTCCAAATGCGGCAATTTTGCTTGTTGACGTAGTCATTCAACCAAAAATGAGCCTCATCACTGAACAAAATTTTGCGATGAAAATCAGCATCGAAATCAATCTCATTTTCGGCCCATACACCAAAATCACGACGCATTGCATGGTCTCGCGGCTTTAGTTCTTGCACAAGCTGGATCTTGTAAGGTCGCAAGCCAAGATCTTTGCGCAAAATCTTCCATAAAGTTGATGGACAAAGCTCCAATTGCTGTGCACGGTGGCGAATCGATTCATTCGGGTCCTCTTCAACATTTTGCTCTACAGCGGCAATTGTTTCTTCGGTGCGCACTGTTTGACGTCTCTGCGGATGCGTATTATCACATAGAGTAAACGTAGTGCGAAAACGACCCATGGTTAACCGAATTAATTGCTCTGATGGACGATTATGTCGACCATAAAATGGACGGAGCTTGCAGTAAACTTCGCGAACTGAACCATTATGTTCGAAATAAATTTGCACGATTTGCAAGCGTTGTTCTTTTGTCAACCTGTTCATGATGAAATGGCAAACCAAACTGAACATAAATGACATTAGAATTGCCAGATTTGACCACAAAATGCCAGTTTTATCTCTATTCGAAAAACAAACCCCTAAAAAAACACCCTATATATTCAAAGAGGAAATTCCCAGATTTTATAATATCATAATGAGACTACCGAGGAAGACCGAATATAATTTACATTTTCCATAGAAAATAGAACGAAAAATTGTTCATGGACCAATTTTGATTATCTGATAACTTTTAAAATATTCATGTAATCTACAAAATTTGTAAATGTGCGACGAGTGGCGACACTTTGGATGGTCTTTGCATGATAAAATTATAATAAAATGAAACAAAAAATTGGCATCTGTCAACACAGACGTCAGATATCCAAAAATAAACAAATGCTATTAGAAAAATTGCAGCGATTTTATATAAAGTATAGACAAAAGGTTGCTTGAAATCCGAAGTAATTAAAAACTTGTGCAGAACAATGCTTATAATTAGAAGAAAAAAAAGGCTTAAAAAAGAAAAAAAAAGCCAAAAAAGCCTAAACTTTAATTTCATCATGAATAAACCTCAGAACCAATGCCATTTATATTATAAACCTAGTGCTGCAGAAACTAGCCCTCACACAGGTCAACTCTAAGCCAACCGGAACTCTAAACCAGCTAACCGACCACTAACTTTGCTAACTGACTTAAAAACAGTCGAAGCACTGGCATTGCCTGAATACCAACGGTCAGATGAATTTACAACAACAAAGTTTGCCAACAGCAAACTAAGCAACATTTTGCACACAAAATCACACATTTTCTAAAAATTGTTTAACCTTAAATCCACAAAAACCAAAATACCACAAACTCGACAGCCAAAACATGAAAAATGTTGAAGCGAAAACGGTAAAACAAAAAGCAAAATAGAATAATGGCTAATATTAAAATGGCGAGCATAGGATGGAATCGCTTTGGCTTAAAAGTGGCTGACTTTGATGGTAATGCTAAAACTGTTTTATAAAAAATAGCAAAAATAGCCAAAGTACGCAAAAAAATCGACTATTTTGCGAGCATTCAAATTTATTTGCTTTCCTTTTAAACAAAACAAAAACAAAAAAAAAAAAAACAAAAACTTAGACAGGCTGTTAAGCATTCGCACTAGCTTAAGCTTGAAATAGAGGATAAAGCCACAATTTGCATTAATGATGGCAAACATTCAAGCACACACACAAACAAACAAACAAACACACACACACACATACATACTCGCAACACACTTTCACACACATTATGACACACATTATGACTAATACAAGCGTACGCTAGCAACAGCAAAAACTTATGCTTTGGCATAAAACTAACTTTATAAGCTTGTTAAATTTAGATCTTACTAAATAGTAGGAACAACAACGAAACACCCACACACACACACACACATGGGAAAATAAAACTACTTACACTTCCAAGCAGGCATGCATTGCACTACAAAGGACAAACTTAAGAGTGTAAAATAGCGAAAGGGAGGGAAATAAAATAACCAAGGCTGTGATGTTTTTCTTCATGACATCGTGTTACGCTGTGTTGTGTCCTTAAAATAACAACAAAAAGTAAAAATACACAAAAACAAAACAAAAAAAAAAAAAAAATCCTAAAAAATAAACCAAATAAAAAACTTGTTTTTTTTTGCAACATTTTTAAAATCACACACACAGTAACACTTGAGCACAGCTACCTTAATGCACTTACACTCATACATATACATGCATACACCAATGCACAATAACACGCACACTCGTGCATTTGTGCTGCTTTTCTTTACTGTTTCTCTTAGTTTGCGTTTGCATTGCATACAGTTCGTTTTTAAATCAACTCAATATAAAGAAGCATAAAAGCTTGGAACAGCATGGTTTGTGTTTTATTTTTTATACATACTGTTTATAATAGTTGTTGTTTTTGTACTTACCGCCCCGTTACTTGGACACTAAAGTTAAATGTCATGGCCATTATAGCGACCATTATATCAGCCATGGCCAAAGACACTACAAAGTAATTCGTTATAACTCTGCAAAGAGAAGAAGAGAAGAGAGAAGGTTGTTTAAAATTTATGAGGTTTAAGATTTATTTTAGAAAAAAAAAAAATATAAAAAAAATTTTAGGGGTGAGTCGAAGTGGAATAAAGCCTTACAGATTAATTGTTAAACAGAAAACTAAAGTATTAAGAATAAAAAAGAAGTTGGCTGTATCGTAGACACACCCATAGGTTTTTACGTAACAGAGGGTCTTTATCCTTGTTCTTATTCTTATCCATATTCTTTCCTATGCTCCAAAACTTATCCTTATCCTTATCCTTATCCTTATCCTTATCCTTATCCTTATTCTTATCCTTATCCTTATCCTTATTCTTATCCTTATCCTTATCCTTATCCTTATCCTTAACCTTATCCTTATCCTTATCCTTATCCTTATACTTATCCTTATCCTTATCCTTATCCTTATCCTTATCCTTATCCTTATCCTTATCCTTATCCTTTTCCTTTTCCTTTTCCTTTTCCTTTTCCTTTCCTTTTCCTTTTCCTTTTCCTTTTCCTTTTCCTTATCCTTATCCTTATCCTTATCCTTATCCTTATCCTTATCCTTATCCTTATCCTTATCCTCATCCTTATCCTTATCCTTATCCTTATCCTTATCCTTATCCTTATCCTTATCCTTAACCTTAACCTTAACCTTAACCTTAACCTTAACCTTAACCTTAACCTTAACCTTAACCTTAACCTTAACCTTAACCTTAACCTTATCCTTATCCTTATCCTTATCCTTATCCTTATCCTTATCCTTATCCTTATCCTTATCCTTATCCTTATCCTTATCCTTATCCTTATCCTTATCCTTATCCTTATCCTTATCCTTATCCTTATCCTTATCCTTATCCTTATCCTTATCCTTATCCTTATCCTTATCCTTATCCTTATCCTTATCCTTATCCTTATCCTTATCCTTATCCTTATCCTTATCCTTATCCTTATCCTTATCCTTATCCTTATCCTTATCCTTATCCTTATCCTTATCCTTATCCTTATCCTTTTCCTTTTCCTTTTCCTTTTCCTTTTCCTTTTCCTTTTCCTTTTCCTTTTCCTTTTCCTTTTCCTTATCCTTATCCTTATCCTTATCCTTATCCTTATCCTTATCCTTATCCTTATCCTTATCCTTATCCTTATCCTTATCCTTATCCTTATCCTTATCCTTATCCTTATCCTTATCCTTATCCTTATCCTTATCCTTATCCTTATCGTTATCCTTATCCTTATCCTTATCCTTATCCTTATCCTTATCCTTATCCTTATCCTTATCCTTATCCTTATCCTTATCCTTATCCTTATTCTTATCCTTATCCTTGTCCTTATCCTTATCCTTATCCTTATCCGTATCCTTATCCTTATCCTTATCCGTATCCTTATCCTTATCCTTATCCTTATCCTTATCCTTATCCTTATCCTTATCCTTATCCTTATCCTTATCCTTATCCTTATCCTTATCCTTATCCTTATCCTTATCCTTATCCTTATCCTTATCCTTATCCTTATCCTTATCCTTATCCTTATCCTTATCCTTATCCTTATCCTTATCCTTATCCTTATCCTTATCCTTATCCTTATCCTTATCCTTATCCTTATCCTTATCCTTATCCTTATCCTTATCCTTATCCTTATCCTTATCCTTATCCTTATCCTTATCCTTATCCTTATCCTTATCCTTATCCTTATCCTTATCCTTATCCTTATCCTTATCTTTATCCTTATCCTTATCCTTATCCTTATCCTTATCCTTATCCTTATCCTTATCCTTATCCTTATCCTTATCCTTATCCTTATCCTTATCCTTATCCTTATCCTTATCCTTATCCTTATCCTTATCCTTATCCTTATCCTTATCCTTATCCTTATCCTTATCCTTATCCTTATCCTTATCCTTATCCTTATCCTTATCCTTATCCTTATCCTTATCCTTATCCTTATCCTTATCCTTATCCTTATCCTTATCCTTATCCTTATCCTTATCCTTATCCTTATCCTTATCCTTATCCTTATCCTTATCCTTATCCTTATCCTTATCCTTATCCTTATCCTTATCCTTATCCTTATCCTTATCCTTGTCCTTGTCCTTGTCCTTATCCTTGTTCGACTTTCCCAATCCTTTCCTCACTTAGTTTCCCAATCTTTGGGTCTAAATCTTGTCCTTAGTGTGTCCAAATCCTTGTTCTTTTAATTGTCTCATTTCTTGTCTCTATCTTTTATTCCAGTTTTTTTCTAAATGTTGTTTTATGTATGCCGTAGTCTTTATCGTAATCCTTGTCGTAGTCCTTTTTTCAATCATTGTCTGAATTTTTGTCATAATCTGTATCCTATTCCATGCTCAAATATTTATCACAATCTTTGTACTGCTCCTTATCTTATTTCTTCTCCGAGTCTTTGTTGAAATTCTTGCCCTCATCCTTTTATTAATTTTTGCCCTATTCCAAATATACATATACTCTATATTCAAATCCTGATCCTAATACTTGTAAAATTATTTAAATTTTATTTTTATTTAAATTTTTTTTGTTTTCTTTTCTTTTATTTAAATTTTTTCATATTTTTTTCCTTTTTTTCTTTATTTCTTGGTGAAAAGACTGTATTTTAAACAGGCAGCACTGCAATGTGCCCTTCTGCGGTCTTACAAAGAGTGTGCATGATCAGCAAATTCTGTACACACTCTATTGAGAGCCAGCCGAATGTTGAAGAGTACTCGTTTCGATTTCTGGTTTGATTTGAAATTACTGTTCTTAAGTTTGAAATATACTTTAAAATGTTGTACACTACACTACACACTAAAACGCTGTACATTGAGCAGCAGTCAGTGTTTGTCCTTTCGTTTAAGGAGGGGATAAGGTTTTTAATTTTTTTTTTTATACCCCTACGTTTAAAAAACGTAAACGGGGTATATTACTTTTGTCACTTCGTTTGTAACGCCCATAAGGAGGCGTGGCAGGTATAGAAAAGTATATATATTCTTGATCAGCATCACCACCCGAGTCGATTTAGCCATGTCCGTCTGTCTCTCTGTCTGTCTGCCTGTGATCACGATTACAGCCGTAATTCGAAATTCGACATTTAAGCTTTTACCTAAAAAATAAAGGTCAAGTTCGAAAATGAGCCAAATCGGATTGAAACCACGAATAGCTACCTCCTATACAAAGTGACTTTATCAAAACGGTAAAATATCTTAGAATTCCACAAAAATTTATATATAGACTTGAAATTTTGTGTATAAGCTTTGATATTCAATATACACTCTGAGTATTAAATTTAACCAAATCGGATGAAAACCACGCCTACCTCCCATACAAAGTGACTTTATCAAAAAGCTTAAATCTCTATAAATTCGACAAAAATTAATATATGGACTTGAAATTTTGTGTCTGAGCTTTGATATTCAATATACACTCTGTGTATGAAATTCAACCAAATCCAGTGAAAACCACACCCACCTCCCATACAAAGTGACTTTATCAAAAAACAAAAGAGACTATTTTCTGTCAATTATACGAAATAAATTAAATCATAAGTCAGTCATAAATTACGTGACTGATTTTCAATTTTTTTTTACCCCCCTCCGGAACTCTTTGTAGTGCATTTCAAAAACACTCCCCTCCACCCCCATAAAGTAACTTAGTATATGAAATAAAAAAATAAATTGATTAAAAAATATTCGAAAATCGAAAAAATAACTGTCGAAAAGCAAGCAAAGATAAATTATGCCCTTACTACACTTGCCAATAGTTAACAGTCAATTAAGACGGTCAAACATGAAGATGTAAGGATGAAAATGGATTGAAATGTTGGGTTGTATTATTTTGGGTTGTAAATTTGAGCTAAATCGGCTCAGTAGTTTTGGAGTCTATAGCAGCGTTCTCTATTGCAAATTTTTTGCATTTTTCATTTCCCAGTACCAGGATATTACCAAGTAGTAACTTCATTCTTACTTCTATGTTCTTTGTCTTTTACTTCCATAGCTTTTCTGTGTCATGAATTCGGCTTGTATGGGTTGAGACACACCCCCTTGTCCAATGCACGTCACCTTTTCTAGTAGAAGGACATCACCAAATGGTATCTACATTCTGAGTTTCAATGTTCTGTGACTTTTACTTCTATAGCTATTCTGCATCGTAAATTTGGCTTATATGGGTGGATCCACGCCCCCTTGTCTAATGTTAGCTCAAATATATAGTAACTGCCTCTTGGACCCATAGCATCTACATATCAATTTTCACTATAAAAACATGTTCAACTCAGGAATAATAACGATTTCTAAAAAGTGGGCGTATATATACAGTTAGACCACTCCCAGTTTTAGTATAGTTGCCGACAGTAACCATACGAACTTATTTACTAAATTTTAGTCTAATACGACCAAAACCGTCTTAAATATAGCATTTTTATTGATTTGTGGGCGGTAATAGGGGGTATGGAAAAAAGGGGTATGGAAAATTTTTACTATGCCTATATTTTTCGCGCAAATGCAAACTAAAGTGAGACTTGCCAAATTATTCCAATATTCCATTTATTTCCAATTTCCCTTGCAAATATTTCCCCATATACACCATATGTGCGCACCTGTATTTTTGCACACCTGTATTGTTGTATAAGTTCACTAAAATATTATGTGAATTCATGAACCAATACACATACAAAGACCGTTTATACATAAAAACCTTCGTATTGACGTCACCTTTCATGGGAAATTTCAGAAACGAAATTGGTTCACGCAATACAGAGAACATCAATTTCATACACAATGCAACTTATTTTTATATATATATAAGATTTTTAAATTAAAATTTTTTTTTACAGTATTATCTGAGATGTGTTTATTACCTATTGTACATTAAGGCGCCTCACTCTCTATGGAGGAAAAAAAAGTTGACGGGGTGCCCCCACCAAAATAAAATTTGTTTTATGTTATGATGATTCCCCAAATATTTCGGCCCTAACTATAGCCGTCAGCTCGCTAGAATGGTTCGAAAAAACCTCTAAAAATCACGTTATCTATATCTATATCTATATCTATACTCTTAACCAAATCGGATGAAAACCACGCCTACCTCCCATACAAAGTGACTTTATCAAAAAGCTTAAATCTCTATAAATTCGACAAAAATTAATATATGGACTTGAAATTTTGTGTCTGAGCTTTGATATTCAATATACACTCTGTGTATGAAATTCAACCAAATCCAGTGAAAACCACACCCACCTCCCATACAAAGTGACTTTATCAAAAAACAAAAGAGACTATTTTCTGTTAAAACTATGACGAAAATGTTTTTACAAATCAACATTTTTTGACTGTTTAAAAATTTGAATATACTTCGGTTCGGACGTGGGGTATTTTAACTTCGGCCCAGTCGAAGATCATTTCTTCTGTTTAAATATTTACCGCGTCACTTTTTTCACTTTTGCGTGCTACCTAAACAGTGTTAAGAATCATCTCTAGGAAGTTTATATGTTCTGGAAATTTGTTTATTGAGATCTTAGGTAAATTTTTGTAGTTGATTGTTTCCTTGAATTTTGAACGGTTTGCTACCTATGGACCTGAACACGGGAAAAAAGGTAAAAAGAAATCGAATTTTTTTAAGTTTTTTGCGATTTTGATCTGGAAGGTGAAGTTTTTTTGATTTTATATGTTGGCAATTTTTGTTCTTTATGACAAGAGCTACAAATTTGCCTCAGAGAGTAAATCGAAATTCTAAACGGTTTGCAAGATATGAGCCCGAGAAAATTATCACTTTTTTTGCGAAAATGATACCGAGGCCCCAAATCTTTGGCGGCCCATAAACAAAAAGGTGCATGACTTTGGGAAAAATTGGGAGACACGGGTCTTTTTTTTTTAAGTCTTTTATCACGCAGTGGTGTCCGTATATGTTTATTTTTTTTCGTGTTGCACTGTGTAAGGCAACGAGTTATATTTGAATACCTCGTTGCCTTGTCAAACCATCACAAAATTGTTACTATAAGTGAACAATGCCACTTGAGCGCATCATCTCATTTCAAAAAGTAATGTGACCACACATGTTACAGAGCGTTTGAAACACATTTACCGTATTTCTGACCTAATTGTTACGTTTTGTTACTTTGTGACCAAATAGTTTATAAACGGTAAGTTTCCGGTAAATTTTTGAACATATTTTTTGAAACTTTTGACAGGTATCATATCTAAAATTTCCCTGCATTGCAATCTTTTTAAAAGTCTACTGAAATTTTACAAAATGTTTGGTTTTTTTATTTTTAAATTTATTTTTGTTAATACTTTTTTAAAAAAAAATCAGGTTTTGAATTTTTGCCTTTCTGTTCAAAACAACGTTTTTCTCATATATTTCTAATTCAATAAAAACTATTACTATCATATTCAACATAACACCTATTTTTGTTATTTTTTTATTTAACCTTACAGACTTTTTTTTGCTATACACACTTTTACAATTTATGGCTAACTTAAAAATATTACAAAGCAAAGAAGAAAAATTATACCTTATTTAATACCTTTAATAATTACCTTTAATTGAGATGCTACACATAATAAACACACCAACAAATCAACGATTAAATTACAAAACAGACACCGACAACTGTGCGCATATTTACAAACATCTCATTAGACAAAAAATCAGTTGACGACGAAACTCCCAACTGCTGGACGCAGTTTCATCAAAAAATTTTTAAATAAACTTTTTAAAACTATTTTATAATTTTGTTATGGTAAAAATTTTTTCGTGTTTAATGTTTAAAGTGAAGTTAATGTAATTATATGTTTTTTTCTTGTTCAGCCCCTGAAGATGGCTTGCAACTTAAGCCGAAATATCGGGAACAAAATAAAGCTATAAACAAAAATTTGTTTGTATTTATTTTCACGGCCATAGCCCAACAACATTAAATATATTTCAAAAGAAGGCCGATCAATTTTTCAACATAATACCATGGAGGGCACGCCAGGAGGTAGTAATAATTTACCAACTTATAAACAGATCAAGGAAAAATACGGTAACAACATCAACAAGACTATAAACAAACACAGAAAGATCAGCAAAATTAACGCAAACGTAAAGTGCACAATAGATTTTCTAGTAAATTGCAGAAAAAACCAAATAATACCACCCTTTCTTAAAAATACAACTAAAAACGTACACAAATTATTTTTAACACATCATAATTTAAATGAAAAACAACCGGTAAAATTAATAAAATCAATAGAAAATCATAGTCATAAGTTCCAAAAGAAAATTTTAAACCAATTAATTTCACACAAAAACGAAGTTCTGAGGGACACTAAACAACAGAAAAAAGAACTTGAAAGCATCATAGACGGAAAAATGCAAACAACAGAAGCCGAACTGATAAAGAGAAACAACGAAGTTCTTGCTACGCTAGACAAGCAGATAGCAACAAATAGACTAAAGCAGAAAATGAATAAGCTTAAGGAGGAACAAATCAAACGACTTAACATAAATAACAACAAAAACTCGTGGTTTGTAAACAAAACAGACAAAGTAATTCCAACACAGGTGCAGTGGCTACTTGCGCATGGACCAAAGTTTGCGTTGCCGCTAACTAAAAACCAGTTCCCTTTATTCAACATTATCGCAGAAGGAGAAGACTGCATACAGACGATTACGGAAAAAGAAGAACAAGAAACAGCGAGAATTAAACTAACTACACTGATAGAACGACATTTAAGAGAATTGCAACCTACGGAAAGAGACGTCTACGTAACAAATATTGCAAGGGAATCGAGGCAATTTTTAAAACAAAACAAAGACATCATTATCGTTGAGGCGGACAAGGGGAGCAAAACAGTAGCCATGTACAAAAAAGAATACGAAGAGAAGATGAACACAATATTGAGAGATGGTTGGACGTACAAAACTATAAGAAAAGACCCAACTTCAACATTGCAACAAAAAAACAATGATTTTGTAGACTCACTTTTTAAAAAAGAAATAATAAGCAAACAAGATAAGCTAAAAATGACAACACACACTGCGACGATTCCAAGAATTTACGGATTACCAAAATTACACAAAAACAATATGCCCCTTCGGCCAATTTGTTCATCTATAAACTCACCATCGTACGCACTTTGCAAGTACATGGTCAACATATTAAATAAACTAACAATAGATTCGAAATATAACATAAAAGATGCCATAGAATTTAAGAATAAAATTAACAACACAAACATATGCGATGACGAGGAGATGGTGTCCTTCGATGTGGTATCTCTCTTTCCGAGTATTCCGGTGGAGTTCGCATTAAAAACAATAGAAAAAAAGTGGAGCAAAATTGAAACCCTCACAAAAATTCCAAAAAAAGTTTTTATGGACATACTCAGGTTCTGCATAAAAGAAAACAATTATTTTATTTTCAACAACAAAATTTACAGCCAACTAAAAGGAATGCCAATGGGTTCGCCCATTTCCCCAATAATAGCAGATATAGTGATGGAAGAGGTTCTGGACAAGTTTATGGAGATCTCTGAGTGCAGACCAAGACTGATTACAAAGTATGTTGACGACATCTTTGCGATTGTGAAAACAGACGCAATAGAAAACACTCTAAAAACGCTGAATAAATGCAACAGCCACATTAAATTCACAAAAGAGGTAGAATGCGATGGTAAACTGCCATATCTTGATGCAATTGTCTTAAAAAGAAACAATTTTATAAAAACCGATTGGTACCAAAAACCAACCGCAACAGGAAGATTAATTAACTTCCACTCAAAACACCCTAAAAAAAACCATTATTAACACAGCTAAAAATTTTATTAACAGAGTCTTAAACATCAGCGATGGGATCTTCCATGAAAGCAATAAACTAAGAATAAAACACATACTCACCATGAATGACTTTCCACCTCACACTATTTCAAACTTGTTCAAAAATTACAAAAACAACATACCAACAAACAACAATTCAGTAGCTCAAGAACCTAAAATATACAAAGGAGTTACTTACATTCAAGGCTTCACAGAAAAACTTAAAAAATCTGATATATACAACAAAAATAACTATCAACTAGCTCCTAAAACCTACAACACTTTAAAAAACATACACAGCAAAATTAAAAGCAAAGTAGAAGATATGGACAAATGTGATTTGATTTACAAAATAAACTGCAAAGGTGACGGGTCTAACATATGCGAACAAGTATATGTTGGCACTACTAAAACAAAGCTGAAAACAAGACTATCATCGCATAAATCAGATCTCAAATCAAAGTATGAACATAAAACAGCACTTGCGTCCCACTGTATTAAAAACAACCATCTCCCGGACTTTGAACAGACAAAAATTTTGCAACAAGAGAGGAACACAATGAGACGGTACACGATTGAGATGCTACACATAATAAACACACCAACAAATCAACGATTAAATTACAAAACAGACACCGACAACTGTGCGCATATTTACAAACATCTCATTAGACAAAAAATCAGTTGACGACGAAACTCCCAACTGCTGGACGCAGTTTCATCAAAAAATTTTTAAATAAACTTTTTAAAACTATTTTATAATTTTGTTATGGTAAAAATTTTTTCGTGTTTAATGTTTAAAGTGAAGTTAATGTAATTATATGTTTTTTTCTTGTTCAGCCCCTGAAGATGGCTTGCAACTTAAGCCGAAATATCGGGAACAAAATAAAGCTATAAACAAAAATTTGTTTGTATTTATTTTCACGGCCATAGCCCAACAACATTAAATATATTTAATAATTACCTTTAAAATGATACAAAAATTTTACATTTTTGCGAAAAAAGTTTTTTCGAATTGTTTCTACAGGACACCGCACTGTGTGGCTTGCCAAACAAATACAATAACTCATATAAAAATTCATTATTGAGCCATTTCATGCGATGCGGACAACGAAAAAAAAGTTAGGTTCCGAAATTCGTTCATATTGGGCATATTTGTGCTTCTAGGTGATATGAACGTATTCACATAATATTTTTTGATTTGAGATTTAGCTGTTAAGATATGGGATTCTATAAAATTCACCTGATTGACGGAAGGGTTTTTCGAAATTTTATTTTCATATTGAAGAAAATTATTATAAAATAAAAAATGTAATTTTTTTTTATGGGAAACTGACTATTCTTTTTGATTTTATATAATCAACTAGCTTTTTCCCGGTGCGCTTTGCTGCACTTTATTTAGATAAGTACCAGAAAATGTTGCAATGCTTTCAGCGTTATTATTTCTAAACCATCTCGTACTCGAAACATAGGGGTTTCGTAATTATACGAAATAAATTAAATCATAAGTCAGTCATAAATTACGTGACTGATTTTCAATTTTTTTTTACCCCCCTCCGGAACTCTTTGTAGTGCATTTCAAAAACACTCCCCTCCACCCCCATAAAGTAACTTAGTATATGAAATAAAAAAATAAATTGATTAAAAAATATTCGAAAATCGAAAAAATAACTGTCGAAAAGCAAGCAAAGATAAATTATGCCCTTACTACACTTGCCAATAGTTAACAGTCAATTAAGACGGTCAAACATGAAGATGTAAGGATGAAAATGGATTGAAATGTTGGGTTGTATTATTTTGGGTTGTAAATTTGAGCTAAATCGGCTCAGTAGTTTTGGAGTCTATAGCAGCGTTCTCTATTGCAAATTTTTTGCATTTTTCATTTCCCAGTACCAGGATATTACCAAGTAGTAACTTCATTCTTACTTCTATGTTCTTTGTCTTTTACTTCCATAGCTTTTCTGTGTCATGAATTCGGCTTGTATGGGTTGAGACACACCCCCTTGTCCAATGCACGTCACCTTTTCTAGTAGAAGGACATCACCAAATGGTATCTACATTCTGAGTTTCAATGTTCTGTGACTTTTACTTCTATAGCTATTCTGCATCGTAAATTTGGCTTATATGGGTGGATCCACGCCCCCTTGTCTAATGTTAGCTCAAATATATAGTAACTGCCTCTTGGACCCATAGCATCTACATATCAATTTTCACTATAAAAACATGTTCAACTCAGGAATAATAACGATTTCTAAAAAGTGGGCGTATATATACAGTTAGACCACTCCCAGTTTTAGTATAGTTGCCGACAGTAACCATACGAACTTATTTACTAAATTTTAGTCTAATACGACCAAAACCGTCTTAAATATAGCATTTTTATTGATTTGTGGGCGGTAATAGGGGGTATGGAAAAAAGGGGTATGGAAAATTTTTACTATGCCTATATTTTTCGCGCAAATGCAAACTAAAGTGAGACTTGCCAAATTATTCCAATATTCCATTTATTTCCAATTTCCCTTGCAAATATTTCCCCATATACACCATATGTGCGCACCTGTATTTTTGCACACCTGTATTGTTGTATAAGTTCACTAAAATGCCTATAATTCATGAACCAATACACATACAAGGACCATTTATACAAAAAAGCTTCGTATTGACGTCACCTTTCATGGGAAATTTCCAGAAACAAAATCAGTTCACGCATTACCGAGAACATCAATTTCATACACAATGCAACTTATTTTTATATATATAAGATTTTTAAATTCAAATTTTTTTTGACAGTATTATCTGAGATGTGTTTATTACCTATTGTACATTTAGGCGCCTCACTCTCTATGGAGGAAAAAAAAGTTGATGGGGTGCCCCCCACAAAAATAAAATTTGTTTTATGTTATGATGATTCCCCAAATATTTCGGCCCTAACTATAGCCGTCAGCTCGCTAGAATGGTTCGAAAAAACCTCTAAAAATCGCGTCATATATGTATAATTTTTTTGCCATGATATTTTCAGTACAAGAAATCTGAAGCATCAAAATTTTAGGAAACTTGCCCTAACACAAAAGATATTTACTTTTCGGCTATCGTTAGAGCCGAAATATTTGGGGAATCATCATAACATAAACCAAAGTTTACTTTGAGGGGGGGGAGGGGGGGGCGGACCCGCTCAACTTTTTTTTTGTGAGGCACCGTATTGTAAAGGGTCCGCCAAATAACTTTTTTTTTTGAAAATGCTATAAAAAAAAATTACTGAATATTTTCTCAAATTTCTTCTCTTATTTGAATGTACAATCCTTCCGGTTAATAATGGAAAATAATTTCATTCAAATGGCTGCCTCGGCTGGCCATGCAGTAGACAACACGATCGGTCCAATTTTTAAGCACATTATCGATTGTGTGCAGCTGTATTTCACCAATGGCTTCACGAATATTGTCCTTTAAAGCGTCAATTGTCTCTGGCTTTTCGGCGTAACACTTATCTTTGAGGGCACCCCATAAATAAAAGTCCAACGGTGTCAAATCGCAGCTCCGAGGTGGTCAAACGACTCAGCTCTGCGGGTGATAATGCGATCTTCAAAAACAGGGCGCAAAACATCGAGTGTAGCTTCGGCTGTGTGGCACGTAGCGCCGTCCTGTTGAAACCAAATGTTGCCAATATCCTCCTCTTCAATTTTTGTGAACAAAAATTCGTTCAACATGGCCCGATAACGATGGCCATTGACTGTAATGGCCACTCCTTGCTCATTTTCGAAGAAAAATGGCCCAATTATGCCTCTGGACCAAAATCCGCAGCAAACAGTGACTCGTTTTGGGTACATCGGCTTTTCAATGTATGCGTGCGGGTTTTCTGTGCCCCAAATGTGACAATTTTGCTTGTTTACATACTTCAACACAAGATAGTTTTTAAGGAATAAACTTCGGTCAAGTGTCGGAGCTGACATGAACCTATTTTGTGTTTCTTCCTTGAAAGTTTTAAATTTCATAGACTCTTGCTCTAAATTTTAAAAAAGACACTTCCTTGATTGCATGGCCTCTTAAGGAAGTTTTGCTAAAAAAGAACTTTAACTTGAAACTTCAGTGCACAAAGTCCATTTAGGCCATGTCAAACATCTGCCCACAACAGCATGTGGCGCAGCTCCAGGCGTAGCACACAAGTGCGTAAAATTTACTTTACACTGGTTGAGGTTGTGATTGCGTGCGATTTTATTTGCAATACAAGATATACAAGCTCATGTCTACACTCCACCTCCTGTTGCGAGCCACGTCTTTGACACAACCATCATCACGCTTAACTGCACGCATTTAACACAACATGGCGAATGAATGAAATAAATAGACAATTTGGGGTTTGAGGGTTACGGGAGTTGGTTTTAAGTGGTGCTAAAATGTTTCCAAATGAAGTTTAATGACGTTACCGTACATTAAAATTTAGCCAGCCATGCTTGTAGGGAGGTGTTTAGGAAGCATTTATAACGCATTAAAATCATGCTTAGGCAATGAGTGGCAGCTATTAAGCTAAGATATAAGCCAGAACATGGTCATATTTGTAGGCCAGTGATGGCTGCTTTTGCAAAGGGACTGTGTTGTGTGAGTAGCGGTGATTTGTAATGGGCCAAGTGTTTTGTTTTACTGCTTCTTATTATGATTGGCTGTTTTGGGCAAAATTTTGGACAAACTTAAGCTGCGTGCAGATCTGCTTAAAGTAAGCAAGAACTTAGTTAAAGTAGCTACGCTTCTTCCCACACCCACTACTAAATCAAGTGTATGTCACTTATTAGGGTGATGGATGGCATTTGCTATAAGGAAGTCATCTGTGGCAAGCATTTTTGGGGTGTGTCAAGGAAAACCTTGCGTGCGTTTTTCACTAAAATACATCAACTAATTCAATGTCAAAAATATAAAGATTAATTTTGTTATTTCTAATATATTATTTGGGCGCAAATTCAAAATTAATAAAAAACTTTTTAGGTCCGTCTGTGTGTGAGAGTTCCGTTCATTAAGCGTGGCTTTAGTCTTGCGTGGCTTTAGTCTTTAAGGGCTGCCAATGTGGCGTGTGAACTTACTCGTATAGAGGAAAAGTGTTTCATTAAAATTAAGCGTCTCAAGGATACACATTGGCACTTTAATGTTCTGTTTGATGTTGTTGTTGTTTTTTGTTGCTGTTTCCTCCGCTATTGTTGTAATTTTAAATCGTGTTAGTCACGTAAGCTGCTCAAAATTACTTTGCCATGGCATGAAAGGTATTTTTTATATGCAGACATTGAATACTGCGCAGCCATGAATCCTTCAATAAGTGCTTTAAATAACCTTGTGACACAAGTTAAGGACATTTCGTTGCTATACAGCTATGCTGTTCTTTTAACATATCAATGTATGTGCAAAAATAATTTCGATGAATACAGTTCATGTCACTTTTATTACTCCAAATTCAAGTCTTATTCATACAAACGTACAAAAGCGGATTCCACTAAGAGCATATTAAAAAGAAAAACAAAGAAAATAAAAAAAAATGTTCGTTATGTGGAAAAATATGAATATTGACACACATGTTGTGAATAAATTTATTTCATCCATTAGTATTTGTGTTTTTTATTTTTTGCGTCAGTGCATAAACAAACCGTTCTAATAGCCGCTATGATTTATTTTATCTATGCTTCACGGTTAGCATGGTGGTCGAAAATATTACCGGATGGAAAAAAAAATATATTAAAAATAAAAATTGAGACACTTTTTGAAAATATTTTTAGTTTATTAGATATGCTATGATGGATAATTATTATTTTTAATAAATTTAAAAATAAAATTCACACCAATGTTATTCTTATAATAAATTCAAAAGTGGGGTTAAAGAATTGAACATCGCAAAATGATCAAGGTTTGTATAAAAAACGAGTAATGTATCTCAAGGAGAAAAAAATATGGTGTATGCGATGGTTTTGAATAAATTTGAAGGAAAATTCACTCTTTTAAACACTTGAAAATATAAACGGGCTGTTCAATAAGTCGTTATCACACATAGATGGCAGAGGCTAAGCTGAAGTCAATACTTTTCTTTTTAAGATCTGACATCTTTCAAATGATGACTGACAAAATTTGAGCCAATTTGACGCATTAGTTAGTACGTGACAGTCATTTGATGTAAACAACTTCCATTATTTTTGTAACAATCAAAATAAGTGAATTACGAGATTTGATAAAGCATTGGGGCTGTTCACGGTACGGTGTAAATAGTCTTGCATCATAGCAAACGTAAAATATATTTGCCGCTTTTGCAATCACAACAACAAATTGTACAAATATGTGCTATATGTGTGACTAGGGCGTTATAAAGGAGACAGTATGCGATGTCAGTGTCGCAGGGACAGAAATAAATCATACAAATGAAAATAGCAAGAGTGAAAATGTAAGTATGAAAATTTGTCAGCAAAATACCAGAAAACTAAAAACAAAAAGAATTTCATTCAAATATTATTAGTGTCAACACAGTTCAACTTGAAAGTCAACACATTTTTCAACTGAGAAAATAAGGTTAAAATTTGACATTTATTCCTGAAAACTAATAGGTAAATAATTCAACTTCTAGGTCGGTGGACTATAAAAAAGTTACAAAATGCATTTTTTACATATTTTTTTTTTTTTAGCCTGGACATGCTTAAATGTGTGTATATAATTGAACATTTGGAGAATACCGTTACTACGAAGACGTTTCAAAATAAAATGCATAAAAAAAGAATACCTAAAAATCATATCTCCAATATTTAGTTATTTTACGGCACAAAAGTATGAACTTTAATATTCAAAAATAAATAAACACCTTTTGTTGCCTGTTTAATATGAATATATTTTTATATGAATTATAGTAGTGCTCCATCTTGTGAAAATTCGTAAACTTTTTTACGTTTGGCTAGCCGCACAGTGGAAACAATTCGAAAATTTTGTTCGCAAGAATGGCATATGTTGGTATCATTTTAAAGGTAATGTATCTGTACTGACAGTATTTCAAATTGGAAATACTTAGAATATTTTTCCTTGCTCTGATATTTTGAAAATTATAATTTTTGCATAAAAATTGAGTATGTTTGTGTACTACGAGAGAGAGAGAGAGAGCAGCAAAAATTGTTTGCAAAACTTGAAAGGAAGACAAATTCAAACTACAGCTGTGGGTATGAGAATGCATACAGTTATTTTTAAATGCAATAATAACATGATATATTTATTTTTAATTTTTTTTTATTTTTATTTTTCGGCACATTTGTGGCACAGTACCTTTCGAATGATATCAGTTTCATTCCATTTTTTTTTATTATAAAGATCAAAAAAGTGTACGACATCATTCGATGTTCGCCTATTAATATATAAGATCATTGTTTTGAATTTTTTATCTTTTGTTCAAAACAATATTTTTTCACATATATTTCTAGCCCAATAAAAACTTTTTGTAACTTATTCAACATAAAAGCTATTTTAGGTAATTTTTTACTTAGAAGTCTTTTTTGCTTTACAATAAAGAGTACATAATGTCATGTAAAGCTTCTTGAGAATATGCACATTAGCCGTTCGGAGTCGGCATAAAACTCGTAGGTCCAGTTCTCGATCAATTTTGTACAATCATATAATAACATGCACATTACAATTTGATCATAAGAAGTTCGGTCCAAGTCTTTTCAAGGGCTGAAATGGCCAGTTTATTATTTATTATTACATATATTACATCTACAGTTTTTATACAAAAATGGTTAACTTTAATACATCACAGAACAAAGAATAAAATGTTCTCTGGTTTTTCAATTTGGAATACCTTTAATACAAATTATTACCTTTGAAATTATACTAACATTTTCCATTCTTGCGAAAAGAGTTTTTTCGACTTGTTTCCACTGGTCACCGCACTGTGGCACGGTTGCCAAATTATACAGAACTTTAATATACCCATAGAAAGAATGTCTGAAGAGGCAATGGAATGAAAGTATAAAAACATAAGTAAATATCGCCGAAATTATACTCGGAAAATATCTAGAAAAGCCTCTAACCATGCTTTTATCATAGTTTTATTGATGACGTTAGAACCGCTTATTTCTAGCAACAGGCGTTTTAAGTAAAAAAAAATTGTTTTCAATGTAAAAAAAAATTCAGATGAAATCAGAAAATATATTAAGCGCCGACGACGTCGTACGAAAGGACGAACTTTTAGATGAATAGTTATAGGAAATATACCAACTTCACAATTCGGTTATATGGGAGGTGGGTGTGTTAGTCGGCTAATTTGATGGATTTTTACACCAACTATTTCTTTTTTTAAAAAAAGCTACTACCACTCTTGTCTTGGGGATGCTACACTGTGCATTAGGGCGTATCGAAAAATTTAGATCGTATTCTAAGAGGTCTCAAAAGTTGCGTTAGGTTGTCAAGATCACCCAAAAAAAATTTTAAGAAAAAAAAAGGATGTCTTCCTGCCCCGCAAGGACAAAGTTGTTTTTTGACGAAAACAGTAAAAAAAAACGACCTTAAAATGCTTTGACTTTTATAAATAAAAATACGTATGTCTTATAGCAAAAGTAAGTATAGGCTTAAACTAACAATATATTGGTAAACATGATGCCACTCACGATTTTTATTCACAGTGTCCTGTGTAAAAGATATACGAAGCTAAAGTTCTAATCGAGATAACACAGTACTTTTGATTGTTACGTAATAGTCTAAATTTTGGTGGTATTGATTATACTGCTAACGTATTCCTAAAAGTTGCCGAATTAATAATTAGTATAATTTTTGCATATTTATTTTCCTATTTTTGAGGAAAATACATAGAAATAAAATTGTGGCTTTAACCTGGAATTTTAAAATAATACTTTTAGTTAGAGTGTTGTTAAGAAATATTTGAAGAATCCAAATTGAGCAAAGTTTCTTCGGTATCATTTCTGGTTCCCGAGATATAAAATCTTATATTCTTTTTTTTGAAAAAGTTAAAAAATTGCATTCAAGTATACATTTCTCAAAAATAGGAAAATGCATATGCAAAAATTATGCTAATTATTAATTTGGCAACTTTAAGGAATACGTTAACACTATAAATAATACCACCAAAATTTAGACTATTACGTAACAATCAAAAGTACTGTGTTATCTCGATTACAACTTTTGTTTCGAATATCCTTCACACAGGACACTGTGGATAAAAATCGTGAGTGGCATCGTGTTAACCAATATATTGTTAGTTTAAGCCTATACTTACTTTTGCTTTAAGACATACGTAGTTTTATTTATAAAAGTCAAAGCATTGTAAGGTCGTTATTTTTTACTGTTTTCCTCAAAAACCGACTTTGTCCTTGCGGGGCAGGAAGACATCCTTTTTTTTTCTTAAAATTTTTTTAGGGTGATCTGGACAACCCCATGCAACTTTTGAGATCTCTTAGAATAGGATCTAAATTTTTCGATACGCCCTACTGTGCATCGTAGCAAACTTACAGTAAAAATTTTGATTTTGTAAATTTTTGCCAGTAATTCGAGATATATTAAGTAATTTATGCCTATACCAACCAAAAAACGATGTTGGCTGTACCCGTAGGTTTTGACGTGAAAGTGAATTTATCATTTTCCTTATACTTGTCCCTTTCCTTTAGTTTGTTCCTTATTAGTATTCTTATATTTGTTCGTATAATTGTCGTACTTCTGTCCAAACTCTTGATTTAATATTCTACTGTGGGCAAACATTAGGGACAAATGTTTTTATTTTTAAGTTGGCACTACTGTCACTGACATAAATAAATAAACTAACTGGCCATTTTCAAGGGTTTAAATGGCCACTTAAAGGACTTTGATCAAACTTCTTATGATCAAAATGTGTTCCGAACAGAAAAATTAATTCTATTGAAAAAACTTTTTGTGTCAGATGGAATTGAACCAGGGTTCTCTGGCGTATGGGTCACGAACTCTACCCACTGCGCCACGTCCGCCACTGTGCCAAATTACAAAATATTCATTAGTGTTTAAAATACGCGTCCTTTTGAAAGAAGCCTTAAATTTTTTTCCTCGTTTAGGTTTCAATCTCTCTAGCGGTACAAAAAGGTGTCCACGGAGCGGTCTCTTGAGTTTAGCAATAGGCAGTGTGAGATGATCCATTATCGTGATGCAAAAACCAAAAATTGTCTCTCCACAAATCCGGTCTACTTTTACGCACAGCATTACGCAAACGACGCATAACACCCAAGTAGTATTCTTTGTTGACAGTTTGGCCGGTTGGAAGGAAATCATAATGCTTCACACCACGATAATCAAAGGTAAGTGTCAACATGGCCTTGATTTTTGACTTGCTTTGACGTGGTTTTTTTGGTCTCGGCTCATCTTTGGCACGGTATTCATCTGATTGATCGGCTGTTTCTGGGTCGTAAGTGCCATCTCCAGTTATGGTGCCTTTCATTTTGTTTTGATAGTCGGAAAGCATTGTTTCACACAAATCAACGCGGCACTGTTTTTCCGCGCTGAAATTTTACTTTTATGAGGCCCAAATGATCACTCAAAATAGTTTTCTCTGATCCTACCGATATTCCAACAAGGTCAGTAAGGTATCGGACTGTCAAACGACGATTTTGAAGTACAATTTCTTTGATGATGTTGACGTCTAGCTCATCAGTTGATGTTGATGGTTGCCTTGGCCGTGCCTGGTCTTCAACGCTTTCTCGACCCTTTTTGAACATTTTGTACCACTCAGAAATTATTGTTTTCGATAGAACTTGCTCACAGAAAGCCTTCTGCAACATTGTCAACGTTTTGGCAGTAGAAATTTCATTCCGTGCACAAAATTTAATGGAACTGCGTAGTTGAATACTTTCAGACATTATAAGAAACGAAAATTTCACTTTTAGCTATTTACAAAAGGACGCGTATCTCAAACATTAATGCATATTTTGACGTGTAAATTGGCTCAGATGTCAGTGACAGTAGTGCCAACCTATCGGAATCGCCAAAAAGTTTATTTTTGGGGATTCTGGCATTTTTTGCCCACAGTAGTATTCCCAAATTCCTGACCTTGTTCCTGTTCGATTCCCTTTCCTTATTCTTGTCCCATTTTGAAATGACAACGTTACGTTTTATCGCGCAGGTTTCCAAAAAAGTTGACAAAGGCGTTTTCACTATTCCATTCATGGAGTTGTTACTCGCTATAATAAAAATAATGGTATGGCATTAAAGGTTAATTTTTTGACTGTGTGACAAATAAGTAAAAATATTGAATACGTCATTGGAACGTGAAGGGATCGCCATAAGCAACAAAACTGCAAATTCGTTACATGGAATTATAACACGCTATCTATACACTCTAAAAACTGATTGTTAAATCACCACATTAAATTTGTGCAATTTTACGAATTTATTGGCGTTTTATCAAAAATATCACACCACGCAGCGTGTTCTTTCAATTCAGTCAAAATTAAGCGTTTTTTGTTAATTTCTCTCTTTCCTCTCTTTTTCCCCCGCTTTTTTAGCGTATTTTCGCTCATAAAATAATCTAATAGAGAGAAATATTGTTAATAAACGCTTCTTTAGCGATATTTTACTACAAGAATTGCTGGCAACTGATTTCCTACATTTAATGTAAGCTATCAGGTTGCATTTTTGTTAGAGTGTAGATGATACGATATTAATTTCAAGTCGATATCTCAAAAAATAACAAAGCTATAGCCTAGTGAGTGAACCGCCTTCTAGAGCGCGCAGTGATGGTCCTTATTTTCAAACGCGTTTTTCTCGAAACCATGTTTTCAAAGTCGGTGACCAAGATTTCTCGAAGCTCAGTGAACCGATCGTTTTGATTTTTTTGCAGGCTTTTTTTAATCATAATAATCTCGTAAAAATAAAAATAAATAACTGGCCATTTCAGCCCTTGAAAGGACTTTGACCTAGCTTCTTATGATAAATTGTGTTGTGCGTGTTATTAAGTTTGTACACAATTGACCGAGAAATGGACCTACAGGCTTGACGCCGACTCCGAACGGCGATAAACGGAATGTTCTCGTTCTCAAGAAGCTTTACATGGCATTTTGATTACTCTCTGAGGTTTGCCATTGTCTGCAGAGAGGTGGCGGCCGTACAGAAAAATTATTTTAATTCAAATAATTTTCTGTCGCTGCTGGGGTTTGAACCTGGGTCTCCGAGTTCTTTGACATAGCGGCCACGCACTTTAACCAACTACGCCACGGACGCCACTAATAATCTCGTACTTGTCATAAAATTTTTTTTTCGTAGCTTCGTTCATGTTTTATAGGCAAAATTATGACGATTTTTTGGTCGAAAATCGTTAATTTACGTTCGGAAATCCGCCATTTTGTGAAAAATCAATATTTTCAAAATCGGCTATCAGAATTACGAGTTTTAAGTATCTAGTTCAATAATATATTTAAGTTTTTTATTTCAGTTGAATTTAGGAGGAGCAATCTTGGTCACCGCATTTTCAGAGCGCTATACAAAAAATGCTGTATCTACCTTAATATTAATTTTTTTTTTAATAAAAAAAAACTAAACATACTCTTTAATGTGTATATTTTATGGTGTAAAAACCCTCATTTAAAAATATCCCTTAGGTTTCCTTAAAAAAATGCACAAACATGACCTTTTTTTCGGCCTCTGGGTATATTTCCCCCTTTAATGCAGTAAAATGTAACAACAATGAAAAAACGTTGCATGGGATTATATCTCCATGACCATTGGCGAAACGGTATATTTTATGGAATGACAGTAATTCTTGTAAAAAAAATTCATTTTTGAAATAAAATGCATGGAAATGTGAAAAAACAAACTTTACCAAAGAGTGCTTAAGACAAAAATATCTTTTTATATGTATATTTTTAAAATTGGGTTCCAATAAAGATCATAACACAATCCACCAAATCAGCAGAATCAAAAAAAAAAAAAAAAAAAAAAAAAAATAAGTAACTGGCCATTTCAGCCCTTGAAAGGACTTTGACCTAGCTTCTTATGATCAATTGTGTTGTGCGTGTTATTAAGTTTGTACACAATCGATCGAGAACCGGACCTACATGTTTCGCCAGAATCTACATGCCAGAATCGGTAAACAATTTTCTCTCTTCTACTAAAAGTATTGCAGCTGGTCTAACTCAGGGCTCAATACTATCACCGCTTTGTACGTGCGTTGTACTGCAGATTTAAAAGCCCTGAAGTGGATGAATGTAGCCTACTACGCTGACGATACAGCTGTGATCACATCAAGTAAGGTTACAATTGCACTTTTGAAGAAAATGGAAAAAGTTTTGAGTCCTGCAGTAAATATTGTACAAAATAGAAGATCCAAGTAAATCAAAACAAAAAACAAGTTTTTATTTCCATATAATAAATCACCAAAATGATTACCATTGCAACAACTAACTTTTAATAACAGTTTTATAAATACTCAAACCGAAGTAAAGTATCTCGGTGTCATACTTGACCAAAAGCTAATATTCCGCAAACAGTAAAATGATTGAGATCATTTTTAGTCTCAACTTCCAAAACAAAAATTTGTAATTCAAATGTGTCATAAGACCAATTCTGTCGAATGCTTCTCCTGTATGGCGCAAAGCAGCAAAATGCCACCTAATAAAAATGTAAGTCATACAAAACAAATGTATAAAAATAATCAATAACAGGCACTGGAGATATTCCACACGAGCGCTGTATAATGAAGCAGGATGTAAATTACTTACCGATTTCATCAGAAGACAAAATTTTAATTATTTTTTTTAGGAAGTCTTCAGACGTAATATTAAGAGATTGCTTAGAGATAACATCATTTTGCACTATGTGTACAAGAAATTTTTCAAAAACGAAAAAGTATTGTTGTATAGCTGATTATTTTGTAAAATAATCTAACTATATGCAATTACTTTTTCAGAAACTGTTTGAATTTCTTCTCTTTCCCTAATCACATAAAGGTTTTTTATCCCATTTTTGCCTTTAAGAAGTTATTGTTGTTATGTAAATCGTTATATTAATCCAGCTAGATATAAGTAAAATTTATTGTAATATTCTTGATAAATTTTTATTTGTATACAAACATTGTTAATTTTATTCGTATGCAAACATTGTATGAATAGATTTCTTGGATGAATAAATTGAAATTGAAAAAAAAAAAATTAAAATATCATTAAAATAAAAAAAAAATTATATATTAAAAAGTATAGCGAGTATAGGAGTATTGGTAGAATGGGAGACCACCTAAGGAGAGTCGAAGGGGATAGGCCACCCTTAAAGGGTAAATATTGATTTAATCAACAGTTGGGCGTAAGAATTTTCCCTGTAGCTGCCTCGCGATGTAGTATCAAAACCTGACGTTATCCGAAAAAATGGACTTAATTTTCGGTTTAAGTGATCTCCAAAACACCATAAATGTTATAAAACCACACGGGTTTTTTGTTTTCTGGACAATTGTTGTAACGTATTATTAGCTGCAATACGTTTTGTGGTATTCTTGGCAAATCAAATATTTCTTTGGGATAATTCACCACCTCATCCTGATTCATGAGCGTATCCACTGATTTGAATGTGAATAATGGACCTGGTATTTCTCTTAAAATAGTTTCGTCAAGATCATTGACATCTTTGTTCTTTCTTAACCAAGCATGATTTTTGTACTGTTGGGAACAAGCTATGAATCAGTTCTGCTTTTGATTGAGTGAAACGGCAAAAATCGTTTGGTAGTGTTATCAATCCCATATTCATTTCGACTAGCATTACCACTCCCAATTTTCAACAATGGCTTTGAAAATTCAACAGCAGATGAATCCTTTTGCAATTAAGCGCGAACGTTTGTTTTCAGTCTGAGTGTTCTTACATTTTTCCATAGAATTGAAGATTTCAAGCATGTCTCCAGCTAAACGTATCAAAGCACTGCCAAACATATTTTGATTTCCTCGCAGATCTTTCATTCTAATGCTTCTAATGATTTTTTGTTACCACTTGGACATTCATCCCAAACGAATATTGATTATTTTATTTAATTTATCTTTCGTTTTTTCTTTTAAATGTTTTTGAATGTTTTTAATTTGGCCTATTTCCTTCGTGCTATAAATATCTACATTAAAAAAAAACCAACTAAATTCGTTGTAAATTACGGGCAATAGGGGAAACAGACGTTTTTTGCCACTTTGTTTTATATACATAGATTAAAAGCTACAATTCGTCTCTTCCATGTTATCAATATTTTTCGAAATAAAATTTATTTTAAGACACTTTGAGTTTTTTTTTCTTCTACATTATTATGTCACCATCTTTTTTTAATGAAATATATCAAATTGTTCTATTTATGATCTTATTTTCATGAACTTTTCGTTTAGTGGGGAGGTTTAACTCCGAACTTCTCAACTTACATAAAACTTATGGGTACTAGTGGGTTAATACTCTTATGCTATCTTAAATGAAATTAAAATTAAATATCTTACAAAACTCTTTCGAATATGAGCTTAGAATTTGACGTCATATTTTTAAAAGCATATTTTTGTGTGTATCTAAAAGTTCATAAAAGCTCATAAAAGCTCACCATTCATTAATTTTCAATATTTCATCTACTAGTATTAATTAACTTAGACCGCATTAAATATTTTTTGTTGAAATTTCATGGAACGCTAATAAAAATAAACGAGATTAGATATTTATTTAAAATATTTTGATTTGTGTTGTTTTTTCTTTCGTTTGCTTGCGTTATACACTCTTTCATGTTTTTATCTAGCCGAATACACTTGAACCGTTTGATTTATGCAAGTTATTGATTTTAGCGTTTTTTTATTATTCTAAGCTTCTATTGGTTTTTATTTTTAGTTTGCGTATTTGTCACTAAACGGTTTGAGTTAATTTTTTTTTCGTGGTCTTGAGTGGCAGTGTTTAGTATATTTTTAGTACATTTTTTTTATTTGCTTGATTTTGACAAAATTTGATGGCATGTAAATTTTTGTATTTACTCACATCTGAATGGAATTGATTTCATAGCGGCGTGATTGTTGAAATTGAGTGATTCAGCGAATTGAGTGGCATCTTCATCATGCAATTCAATGCGAGCGTTTCTAATTTAAATATCATGAATATCAGGCGCTTATATAATTTGAATATCAAGCGATACAATCGCAAATAATAAAAAAAAAAATATATAAAATTTCTGCTAACAGACGATTCACTTAATTTATTCACCGTGTTTTGACATTCCCAACAGACATGTCCGCTGGGAATAAAGAACAGCAATGCATAAATTGATGAAAAATCAAATAAATTATTGCAAAATACTGTGAATGAGCAAATTTTTATGCCCAGAAAGGTCTTTGAATACAGCTCGTGATGAGAGGGGGGGGGGGGGAGGGGAGGAGGGGTGCACAAATCCACAGGAATTCACATTAATTTGTGTTTTACGGTGAAATGCTTCTTTTAGGGTCTTGAATTGAAATTAATTTCATTACATATTCAAATTTCGTGAAATGTTTTCGGCAATAATTCTGAGTCGATAGGCAAAACAATGCGGTAAATTGATAGGGAGGGGGGAGAGGAGTGTGTTTGTAAAGGACTAAACGAATTAGTGCTTTTGCGTTGAGCGCTTAAAGGGAACCTACACCATTAGCACTTGAGAAAGCTTTCTGGTACAATAACAGCAACAGTGGTGTTCGCAATAATAAGAAAACTCAAATTTTCACATTTTTGGTTTGATGTTTTATTCTTAATAAATCTGTCATATCAAAAGTACCAAATCGCAATATATACACTGAAGCAGTACTTTATATAAAAAGAATACACGGAGAAAAAAGATACAGTAGTTTCGACTATGTCGTAACACAAGACGTAGAATCATCTTTTTTAAAAACTATTTAGCCAAATATTTATTCCATACACCTGAGCATATGACATTTAAAAGAGTGCCGGAGAGGGTTAATATGTATGACCGACCCCCATTACTTTTGCAAAAGGAACATTTTTGCGTTTGACACCTATTCCCTCCGATCACTCCTTAGGGGGGCTTCCTTACAAATATTATGGTTTTTGTATATTTATTCCATACACCTGAGCATATGACCTTTAAGAGAGTGCCGGAAAGGGTTCATAGGTAGGACTGACCCCCATTATTTTTGCAAAAGGAACATTTTTGCCTTGGACACCTATTCCCTCCGACCACTCCTTAGGGGGGCTCCCATACAAATTTTATTGTGTTTGTGCCGGAAAGGGTTAAGATGTATCACCGACCCCCATTACTTTTACAAAAGGAACATTTTTGCCTTTAACACCTTTTCCCTCAGACCACTCCTTAGGGGGGCTCCCATACAAATTTTATTGTGTTTGTGCCGGAAAGGGTTAAGATGTGTGATTATTGTGTTTGTGCCGGAAAGGGTTAAGATGTATCACCGACCCCCATTACTTTTGCAAAAGGAACATTTTTGCCTTTGACACCTATTCCCTCAGACCACTCCTTAGGGGGGCTCCCATACAAATTTTATGGTTTTGTCGATAAAACCGGAAACTGTCGATAAATAGGTAGCAAGTTTAAGCAAACAAAAACATCAAATGTTGGCTTTATATTTCATGTAATTGTGTAAAATTTATATAAGTTTGAGAGTTCTAACATGAATTTTTGTAGCATTGAGGATCAAGCAGACCAACAAGTGCTAACATCAACATTGTACGATCAGTACTTTAGGCCCACCAAAGGCTCAAAAAGTAATGTAAATACCGACATCTGATCACTATCAACCACCCTACTTACCTTCGAGAATGACGTATTCTACGTCAAAAAAAATCAAGCATTCTATGCTTGAAGCTATCAGTTTTCAATCATGCGTGAATTATTGAGTTCAGTCATTATTTTGCTAGAATTGAGCAAATTTTAAGCTTACATGATATTAAGAAAAGACCTGTTTAATTCAGAAAACATTTGCTTAAAACTAGGCATGTGCGAGCACTTTGAACGGCTAGTAATTTGTTGCGATTCGAGTCGAATAGCTCGAATTGAAAATCTCTTATTGTCGAGTAACTCGTTTGAGCGAAAAATGCGAAAACTTTCGAATAACTCACGCATTTTGAGTTTCTCCGAATAATTTTTCAAACAAATTTTCATATATTTCAAAACATAAAAACTCGCAACTCGAAAAATACTACGAGTTATTCGCAAACTCGAGGCAATCGAAAATGCGAATTATTCGACTCGAGTTCGAATCGAGTTTCACTATTCGACTCGACTCGTAATCGATGCTATTTGCACAGGCCTACTTAAGACTCAAAAATATTGTTTCTAGATTCAAGTCTAATATTTACTTGAAGTGAGAAAAATTTCCTTGTTTCAAGACAACAGTTTGCTGAAAACCAAAATAAATTCCTTGAAAATAATTTTCATTACTTAATTCTTTATATGTCGATAAAGCACCACTTTCACAGCACTGTAAAATTAAGTCGTGGCCGACGTTCCCTCCAGGACTAATTCCGTGAAGGTCGTTCAAATTGCTGTGCCAGAAAACATCACTGCTGTGTGTAAACTGCTAAAGCAAGTTTGTCATGCGACATTCTCTGAGATTGAGACATCTTTGGATATTTTTATTATTTATTTATTTCTTTATTAGTGAAACAAAAGCCTTTTTGGACAAAAACTATATAACAAGCTTGTATCTGTATTCGAGAGATATCTTAATTAATCTAATTTAATATGTGTACCTATTTACGACTTCTCTAACATCTATACGAACTATTAAAAATTATGGGATTTAGGGTGTATCACATGTCAGCAGCGACAAAATATTAAGACGAACAAAAGATTTAAAATTTATAGGTCATCGGTAACGGTTATAAAGGTCATTAATATATTTATTCTGTATTCAAATGTGTTTCAGAAGTTGGATTTTGTAACTGTTTAAAGTGCCAGAAAAAGTTCGCATAGTAAAGGGAAGCTTATTCCAAATACGAGCTGTGCGTACTAGAAACGACCGTTCAAATGCTGGGGATGATATTTTTGGTACAATTATTTGTGTATTCCTAGTGGAGCGACTGAACTTAAATTTCTGAAATAAATAGGAGGCCACTTTCGTTTTTACAAGTTTGAAAAAACATAACAATATCCGAATACTTATAAAATTTCTAAAAGAGCATTTCAAAAACTTATGAGTATAATCAGATATGTGATCACGTCAAATAGACAAAACTTACAATATTATTTGCAATTACTTCAATTTTAAATTTTTATTAGCTTCACTTTATTGTCTGTCCCGTACAAATCTTGGAATCGATTTTTGACCAACTTCCCGATGAGCTAGAGATTTGAAACTTCAGAACTGGATGACAACACAATATTATCTAATTTGTTTGGCTGTGCGTTTATTTGTTTCACTAAAATGCGAAATTATTTGATACATACATACATACATATTAAAAATCAAACGAAAAAAAATTGAAAAGCTTATTGACATTTTCAAATTTCAAAAATTCACAACTGAAGTGAATTGATTGCCTCATTTAGAACATATTTTCCTGTGAGTTCTGTAGCTCAAAGCGTAAAGTGTTCGTTCGCCTTATTATACGCTAGGTAGTGAGTTCGAGCCTCAACAATGTAAATGAAATTTTTGTGTTTTTTTTATGAAAAAAAAATTCAAATTTTTTCAAATTCACCACTGAGGATGAAAAAAAAAAAATTGTAGAAAAGTAGTTTAAATAAAATTTTTTTTATTTATTTTTAAAAAGTAGTTTGATTTATTGCTTTTTAGAAACTATTTTTGTGTAAGTTCTGTAGTTCAGAGCGTAAAGCGACAGCCTTAGTATACGCTAGGTAGTGAGTTCGAGACTCAACAATGTGGAGGATTTTGTTTTTTTTTATGAAACAAATTGATACCTTTTAAAATTCACCAGTGAGGGTGAAAAAAATTGTAAGAAAGTAGTTTCAAAAGAAAAATTTTTAGTTATTTTTAAATAGTAGTTTGATTTATTGCTATTTTGCTATTGCCTTTTGTGTGAGTTCTGTAGCTCAGAGCACACGGCCCTTGCTTTATGATCGTGAGGTTGTGAGTTCGATCCTTAACAATGTCAATGAAGTTTTTCCGGTTTTTTCGTATTTAATTTTCTTGAATAAATTATTTTGTCACCTAGTCGTAAATTTTTGAAACTTCGTATTTCTTAAGTTTTTGATAGAATTCAAAAGAATCAGAAATCTCGGGAAATTATCGATACATTTTAGAGAATTTGGTATCCACTTGATTATTTGTTTTCAGTATCATTTCAATTGTACTGATAAAAACATAAAACCCTCAAAATCTAAAAATTGAAAAAGACTAAAAACCAGAAAATAATAATTTAAGTAAAAAAAAAATTTTAACATCCAACGTTTTTAAATCGAACTAAAAAGTATAAAATAATTTCTGCTAGAGTGGGGCTTTAAGTTCTCATAAAAACGTGGGGCGCATGCTCTAGGGAATATTTAGGAGTTAAGAAAACTTTGGTTAAGAAAGCCTTTGTAAACTAACATATTAAAATTTTTATTTGCTTACAAATAATTTCTCATAATTCATCAGAGATATGCATAGATAGGCATAGGAAAATTTTTAACAATAAAACTCGTCAGACTTGATAACATTAAAATTGAAGAATTTTGAAACCCAAGTAGAACTTACTGGACTGAACGCAATAGATGTCTGCAAATTTGAATCTGCCATCCATGCAAGGGTTTCTATCCTGACAGTCAAGGGACCTGAGTTAAGAAATCATTTCTTCCCTAACGTACTAGAATTGTTAATAACACTAATTACTATTCTCTATAGCATGCGCCCCACGTTTTTATGAGAACTAAAAGCCCCACTCTAGCAGAAATTATTTTATACTTTTAAGTTCGATTTAAAAACGTTGGATGTTAAAATTTTTTTTTACTTAAATTATTATTCTTTATATTATAGGCAAAAGTACCGGAAAACACATTAGCCCAATACGTTATGGGTTTTCCAATAAGAGGTGTTATTGTGAATCGCCCGCTGTTGTGAATCGCTCACTTTGACATTTGACAAGTAGAAACTACGCCATTACTAAAAATGGAACGTACACGTTTCAACAACGCATTGAAATTATTAAAATTCACTACAAAAATGGTGAAAATCTTGCAGTCACAGTTCGCAAAACTAAAGCATTTTTTGATCGTCGTGAAGCACCTTGTCGGAGCGCAATACAGAAATTGTTGAAAAAATTTGAGCTGTTGGGACAAGTTAGTGATGTGAAGAATAAAACCCGTGCACGTCGCTCAAGAACAACTGAGAATATTTATGCTGTAGCTCAAAGTCTTGAAGAAAACCCAGGTTTGTCCATTCCTCGTCGTTCTTTGGAATAAGTCATTCCCCATACGTCATTACACCGTATTTTGCATAAAGACTTGGGTCTTAAGGCTTATAAAGTTCAGTTAACACAAGAACTCAAGCCGGCCGATCATCAACAACGTCGTGTCTTTGCTAATTGGGTCCTTGAAATGCATGAAAATGATCCGGAATTCCATCGAAAAATCATCTTTACTGATGAGGCCCATTTCCACCTCGATGGCTACGTCAACAAGCAAAATTGTCGCATCTGGGGCTCAGAAAACCCAAGAGTTATTGTTGAGAAGCCTCTCCATCCTCAACGTGTGACTGTTTGGTGCGGTTTATGGTCCGGCGGGGTCATTGGACCTTACTTTTTCGAAAATGAGGTTGGGTCAGCAGTTACGATGAATGGATTGCGCTTTTTTTATGGTCGGAGTTGGATGGTATTGATCTGGACAACGTTTACTTTCAACAAGACGGCGCTACGTGCCCCACAAGAACGAAACCATTGATCTTTTACGGGAAATGTTTCCGGACCGTGTTATCTCTCGAAGAGGTGATCACAATTGGCCACCGAGATCTTGTGATTTAACACCTTGCGACTTCTTCCTTTGGGGCCACGTGAAAGATAAGGTCTACGCCAACAGCCCAACATCGATTGAAGACCTCAAAGATGGAATTCGTGAGGCTATCGAGGACATAGGGCAGCCACTTTGCAATTTGGTTATGGAAAATTTCATAAAAAGGATATTGTCCTGTAAGCGTGGTCGTGGTGGCCATTTGGCTGATGTTGTTTTTCATTATTAACGGTATACCTTCCTCTTTATTATGAAATAAACATCCGATCATTTATCTCAAAAAATGGTATTTTTCTTTGAATACCAAAATAACACCTCTTATTGGAAAACCCTTTACTTGACATAAGTAAAGCATGACCAATTTTATAATTAACATTTAACGGTAAATACATGTTTGTGCTATAAAGCTTTCTTAAAGTAACTCCAATTTTGGAGCTTAAGGCATCAATATGTGTGTCAAAACGTACAGATCCTTGTGGGACATCAGAAACAATATTAACCAGACTAGATTCATGACCATTGAAAAAACAAACTGTTGACGATCACACAGGTAGGATAACATAAGCCTATAAGCAGTATTAGAAAAATTGAATTTAAGTTTAAGATTTTGGATCAGTTTTGAATGATTTACGGTGTCAAATGCCTTTGATAAATCAAGGGACACTAAAATACTTATTTTGTTTATGTTTATGTTTTCTCTAATTGAGTCAGTTAGACCAAGTAGCAGTGTTGAGGTACAGTAACCTTTCCGAAAACCAGATTGGCAGTTATCAATAAGAGAAAAACGATCAGTATACATCATTATTTGGTTAATAATTATATTTTCAACGACTTTAGAAAGAGCTGGCAACATACTTATCGGTCTTAAGTTATCCATAGATTTTGATGAGTTAGTTTTCGGGATAGGTACAACTCTAGCCACTTACCATAATTGAGGAAACTTCGAGGTCATTAGAATATTATTGATAAAATAAAGCAAATGTTTCCGAATGTGAGGCTGTATTATTTTAATGAATTTAATTGGAATTTTATCATTTTCAATAGCATTAGACTCAACGTTTAGTATAGCTTCAATAAGATTGTCTTCTAAAATGTTATTAAAGGAAAAACAATTAACAGAATCTTAATGGGCCTCAAAATCAAATTGGTCAACAGTATTTGCATTTATGTATGACAAACATCAATAAGGTCCATTGATCATGATCATTTTACCTTGAAAAATTATTTGTTTTCGTTGGATCCCACATAATCTGACAAACGATCAAGACATGGCTCATGTCGATTCGTGCAGGGAAATTTTTAAATATTTTGATCAAGGTACATCAAAGGTTGGTTATAACAGGCGACGAATCATAAATTTATACATGTAATGAGCTTAAACCAACAAAAGTTATTCGCTGAAGAAGCACATCGCAGTTGCTTGTTTCTTCGGCATGACCGGTCATGTGGCGACAGTGGCGTTAGATCAACGTAGGGTGATCAAATCGGAATGGTATACGACCATTTTTTGGTCGCAAGTTATCGGAGAAATTCGAAAAAATTGGAAGAAGAGGCGAGTTATTCGCACATCTGTTGAAAAAAGACCTTTTAGATCACCCAAAATATCGAATTCATGGGCCATCCGCCATACAGCCCTGATTTGGAATCCAATGATTTTTTTTATTATCGAAAATAAAAAACAAAATTTTCATTCAACGTAGTTCGACACTCGAAGAAGCGGTTATTGCATCCAATCAGAGTGGGAAAGTGCTTCCAAAATTGGTTGAAATGCATATAAACGTGTATTGATCTTCATGTAGAATATTTTGAAAAACAATAAAACCAATTTTGATCTTAAATATTTTTTTTTTCATTATTAGGTCAGAAATACAAATAACAACCCTCGTATTAGACAATCCCAAAGTGAAAGTGAGTGAGATCTTGAGGCAACAAAAACATCCACCAGCTCAGGGGTTTTCATTTTGGATGATCATTAGTGTATGAAGAACTTGTAAGATGAGTGCCACGTGAGGTAATAATTGACCAGACAGGAAAAGATAATGAGATCGTGCTTCTAAGCAATGTTTACCCCTGCTTAATTGTGATATGGACGATCTATAAGTGTCTAAAAGTCACATGGATGAAGTATGTATGCACCACTGTCACCTGAATTGATGCACCAAGTAAAACAATGCGTTGGTCCAGGTGGAAACACAATAATCTGCCGGAATAGTTTTGGACAGTGTTTTTTGTGGTTCTCGCGGTATATATTTGATCGACTATTTTGAAAATAGAAAAACAATAAAATCCTAATATAATATATTTAGCATAATTGGACCATTTGTACGATACACTTAAGGCAAAACAACAGCATTTAGAAAAGTCAATTTTTTGCAAGATAACCCTTATCTCACAAGTCATTGAAAGCGAGGGCAAAACTCAACGAATTAAGCTTTGAATTGCTTAACGATTCAAGGTATTCCCCAGACATGACCCCTAGGGACTATTGTCTTTTTCCTAATCTGAAAAGATGGCTCCCAGATGATCGCTAGACTTATTCTATTGATCTAGTATGGTAAGAAACAAAAATGATGAATTAAAAAAAAATTTTTTTTGCTCAATTAGACCAAAGAGTCAACGAACAGCCTAGAATAATAAAAATCAGGCAAGTTAGGAAGGGACATTTTAAGAAATAGAAGTAGGGAGCAAGATTAGCAAATTTTCTAATAAGCAACAGTGATTTAGAAAGGTTACAATTGAATGTGGATTAAGTATTGCAGTATTGTTGTAAAAACAGTTTCGACCGCAAGAAAAAAAAAATTAATTTCAGACTTAATGACATGGTATATTTTAAAGTTGTCCGCATACATAAGATATGGGATGCCATTCAATATTTCCGATTAGTTTTAGAATAAGATATAAAAGATAAGATAATAAGTCAGTATGGACGGCAACAATTTGATTCTCTTTTTTCATTTCAGTAGGAATGTCGGAGTCTAAAACTGTAAGAAGTGGTTGAAGTGTTGTTCGTAACTATCCAGTAACTAAATTAACTATCTACGTACACTTTTTCACTTCTGAATTTTGCCAACATGCGGACACTTTCGGGTAACTTTTTCTGAACTGCAAATATGCGGACAAAGTTACCCGGAGGTTTATTTTTGACAGAGAGAAAGCTCTTTAACATACATTAGTAACTAAGTTCTTATCTACTTATGATGCACCCTGTTCGCATATTGGCAGGATAAGTAGGACCTTAGTAACTTGAGTGGATCAAAGTGAAAAGTCATATAAGACTACTGATGAGTTGGTGTAGCGGCCAACGAAACAGTCTGTCTAGTCTGCTGTGTTATTGGCTCTACACAGAGCCGTTGTTGTTGTTGGTTATTGCCTTCATTGTCTTCAGGTTGTCTTGTTGTCAACATACTTGGCCTAAGGCTCAAATTTGTTTTCGGTATGTTAAGCACCACATACACTTATCAACTTACCGACCAATTTCGACTGAACTATCAGAAAATCAACTTGTGTGTGGCGCAGTCAGTTGACTTATTTGGCAGTTGTCGAGTCGGTTGAAGAAAATTTAAAATAAATATTTTGATTTTTTATACGCAACTCATCAAGTTGGGAACTCGATCAAATAGTGTGTGGAGAAGTCGTCGACTCAAATGTCACTCAATTGCCAACTCAGTTTTTCGGTAAATTGATAAGTGTATGGGGTGCTTAAGCATTGGATAAGTTTGACATTTATCAGCTGATTGACTTGAGTAAACAGTTTCTTAAAACATAAATTAAGTACAATTTTAACTACGAATCACTTTACACCGAAACAACTGAAACAGCGCCGAAATAGTGACGCTGTACATAGAAAATTGTCGTTAAGTTGTGTTAAATCAGTATGGATATCGTTGGAAATATAGTGGCCTACAAGTACCGTCTGACAACACTATTTGTCATTTGGTGTTCGAATTTTGCTGAGCACAGGCCAGTAGGAGATTGTTTACATGCCGTTTATCAACGCTCTAGACGTTCCAATGAACTGGTTGAAGCGGTAAGGGAGAGTATTGCCGAAAATTTACATGAGTCGTATCGTCACCGCGCTCAGATGGCAGAACAGTTGCTCGAATGGTTGACATAAACCTTGATTTTTGCAAGAAAATTTTGATGACCGAAGAGAACCATTTTGCGACGCTAACAAGCAAAATAGCCGCTTTTGGGGAACGGAGAATCTACACGATATCAATGAAACACTATTTTAAGACAAAAATTTGAATGTTTGGTCCGGCATTTCCGCTTAAACTATCATTGAGCCATTTTTCTTCAGAGAAACAGTCGATGAGAATCGATATCGGTGGATGTTGGCTCATTATGTTTGCCCACAAATATGTGAAAAAGGTCTGGATAACTATTAACCAGTAACTACTGGTTTCAACAAGACGGTGCGCCATGTTGCACTGCAAATCGAACATTGCAAAATTGAATGTGTGATGTCAAAAATTGCAACATTAACTGGCCACCCAGATCTCCAGATTTTATCCTTTCGACTTTCTCTTTTTGTGGGGTTATTTGAAAAGCAAAGTGTACTCCAGCAAGCCTCGGACCATTGATGAGCACAAGGCTCGTGTCGAAATTATTGCTATACCGCCCGAGATGCTCGAAAAAGTGATGGAAAATGCAGCAAAAAGGGCACATTTTGCTTTGGCAATTAGAGGCGGTCACTTGATTGATATTGAATTCAAGAAAAAAATCCAAATAAATTTCAAAAAACAAAATTAACTAAAAATAACTTATATATGGAAATTGGTTTTTTTTTTCTTTTAAGTTTTTCAATATTCACATATCGACATAAAAAATGGCGCATTTTGTAAAATTTCGGTGAAAACAATTTGTCAAAGCATCATCAATTTTGTGTCCAAGAAGTCTGAAAAATCCAAATCGCTAAAAAAAAATCCATATGGAACATTATATAGCTCGAGGAGATCCTTTTTATCATACAATCATAGATTTGCAAGGAGTGGATAGATCACATGGCCGCCACAAGCCATATGTCATTTGCAAGTGTTGTACTACAACATCCCAATAGATTTACTTAGTATCAAAATATGAATAAGAAAACAAGGTTTTAACATTTATTTAGTAGCGTAAATTTTGATCTACCAAATTTTGATATACTGCTGTAATAATATTCTATCATAGGTACATAGGCTGGAACTTATCGTCTTCAGGCTAAACTGAAATAAATAACTCTACTTTGTTTCACAACTAGAAATATTACAAGGAAATCTGATTAAAAAAAAACCTTTTATTTAGGTGCCCAAAAAAAAACTCTTCTATTATTTCAATTCCGAACCCCTAATATTCTCTAAAAGGCCCTGAACACGATTGTATTTGTGTTGTAGTTGTTGTAAATCTTACCTTAATTTTCTAACACGCATCACAGAAATTATAACCAGAAGATTTCCAAAAATGGCGGCAATTATGATGAGCATCATGACGGACGCCTTTAACGTCCACGCCGCATCATCTAGCCAGTCTTCGTCGGCTTCACTTTGCTCGGCAAAGCTGCCGTTGATGGCAGCAATATCGAGTAGCGTTGCATTGTAATCAGTCTGGGACTGTGTGCCGTCGAGCAGTGCCAGCGGTAGTGATGCAGAAGGCCATGACGTGAGGCCTGGCGGGAACGGCGCTTCAATTGTGTGCAGCATCGCGGATGACGAAGTTGCCGCAGTAAAGGTGATTTCATTGTTGCTGCTGCTGCTACTGTTGAGGTGATGCAGCGCTGCAGTTGCTGCGCTACTTAATGTGCTGGCAAGTCCTGTGACAGATGTAAGCAGAGGAGGCGTTGGTAGTTCAGCCGCAGTGCTTGACGCGTCACTGACTGCGTTAGCGTTGGCGCTGGCTACGGCGTAAGATGTTGATAGTATAGTAGTTATTGTTGTTGTTGCAGTTGCTATGCTTAGCAATGTGGTTGTTGTAGACATTACAGAAGGGTTTGCTGTGTGATGTTGATGTTGTTGCTTTTTGGGAAAATTCGATGTGTTTTTCTTTTTCAATTCACCTCACTTCACTTCACTTCACTTCACTTCTCTTCTCTTCACTTCACTACACTTTTCATGCATTTGTTTGTATTTTTTTTTCTTTTAAATTTTTTTATATTTCTACTAATTTTCTTCACTATTTATTTGAAAGAGTTTTCATTTGCCTGTCGTAATTTTTTGCCGCGCACTGTTATTCCATTACAATAGTAACGCGAGCACTTACGACCGAGTACAACTGAGATTGAGTGCGAGAGCGCGTTCAATCTACACGCGCGCGCGTCTTACGCTGAAACAGAACTAAAGCTCTCAGTGTTGAAAAGTGGCACGAAGTAGAATTTTTAGAAGAATTTCTTTTTAGTTATTTGATTTTTTTTTTCTATATTTTTTATTGTTTTTGTTTTGCTTTTGTATTTGTTTTAAATTTGATTTGCGTTTATTTTTAAATAATTTTTGTGTATTTTTAATTTTATGGTTAACTTAATATCGCTGCTTTTTATTGCTGTTGTGCTTGTTGTTGCTACTGTTGTTGCTTTTGTTGTTGTTCTTGCCGCTGTCGCTGCTGTTGCTGCTGCTGCTACTGTGAAATATTAATAAATTAAAATTTTTATACTTACACTCAGAAAAAATATCAAGGTAGACGTAGGAATAATTTCCAAATCTAAGCAATTCGAAATTGTGTAGCTTGTCATGCTGTGCAGCTTTGTATCTATATATGAGTATCTGTGTATATGTATGTATCTGTGTCTATCTCTTTGAATTATGCGCAACAGTTGTGTTCGATTGTCACTCATTTCTTGTTAACACCTCGGCAAGCACAATACCGTTATGCGGTTCGGCGCTTTTATTTTGTTTTTTATGTTTTTAGTTTTAAAGAATTTGATTTTTTATATTTTTTTCTACTGTTTGGTTGAGTTCTTCGCTTGAACTTATACAACAAGCGCACTAAATCGGTTTGACGCTAGTGCCGGCGTCCTAATTTCTAAAATGTTTCTAATAAATTATTACAAAAAAAATATATATATTTTTTTTTTATTAAAAAAAGAAAAAACAAAAAATGAGCTACGAACGCACTTTTTTGTATATTGTTAGTGGATTTATTTATTTCACTTTTGGTTTTTTTTTTTATTTTTTGTAATAAATTGAATTTTAAATTTTCTGTCAACCCATTCCGTAGCAAGAAAAAAAAATATTAGAAACTTTTCAGTGGCATATCAAGCAGCTTCGGTGATGATGATGATGATGATGATAAAATTGGTAGTGATTTTGTTTTTGTTGTTGGTTTTGTTGCTACTGTTGATGTCACTGTGCTGATTGGGTTGATATTTTCAAAAAAATGTCCTCCGCTTAAGAAATTTTTTAATATTTCTGTTGCTGCTGTTTTGCTGCTATCGCTTGTGTTTGTTGCTGGCAGCTTGCCAAGGCTTGAATCTTCACTCTAAGCACACTGAAATAAAAAATATAGAAATTTTATTTATTAAACAAATAAATTAAGAAAAAACAGCAGAAAATTATGTTCTAAGATATCAGCACAAAACAAAAAATAAATAAAAAAAACAGTTTCCTAATGTCTATTTATTTATATTTTTATTTTCAATCTTAGTCTTTTTTTTTTTTTTTTTAAATATATCTATAAGCTTCATAAAGGAACAACAAATCTTTTACATTCATTCGAATGTTAGAGTGAGAGGATATCATAGAATTGCATAAATTATGTTGTGTCACGCGCTTGTTGCTTTTACATGCACACAAAACAGAAAAAAGAGGAAAAAAAAATTGAAAAAAAGAACAAAAAAATTATTCGCAATTCGTCGTTGGTCTCAAAATGTTTATTGCGTGTTTGGTATTTGCTTCACATCTACATATGAACTCATTTTGTATCCTCTCAACTGGAATTCAATTTATTTCCGTTTAATTCAATTTGTTATGGATTTAAGCTTCCGGTGGGATTTGAACCTGCTTTGCTTGCTAAGAGGGCAACAATATTAAATATTCATAACATAACACAACTTAATGTGAGGTAATGAGCTAAAGTTCAAAGTGTCACAAAAATCTGAAAATAAGAATGTGGCCACGCCCATTCTTTAGTCAGAGTTTTTTTTTAGTTCTTTTAAAATAATATATTTTTTGAAGTTTAAGGTTTTCTTTTCATAGTGATTTCTGGGAAATGGTTTTATTATATTCATTATTTCTGAGAAATAGCACCATTACATTTAAAGCTTCTGTGCTGTTTCTGTGTTTGTCTTTTGTTTTTTTGTTGCGTTTGTGTTGCTACATAAGCCTTTGCTCTCAATGGCTCTTAATTGCTCTCAGCTGGCTCCGAAGCTTGCTCCGTGCCCATAGCTGATCATGATGCAGAAAAATTTGTATTTTCTTCGATTTTGGCCGAGTACCTCTGGTCATTTGTGGCAAACAAAAACTATGGCGTTTAAGATGCTATCATCCTAACAAAGAAAATACACGATTTTTTTCAAAATTATTGTTTCTTCTTATAATAGTCCCCTTTGAGCTCGATAACTTGTTCAAATGATTTTTCAACATTGCGATACTCTTTCAATAGCAAGATTTCTCAAGATCTCCGAAATACGCTTTGGTTTCTATTCATTCGTTGCAAATCTCCTTCCCACCTTTTTAAGTTTTGGAACAGGTAATAGGGCTGTAGGCCCTATCTAGAGAATATGGTGGATGAAGAAGCAGTTCGAAGGGTAACTCGTAATGGAACATTGTCTTGCACAAAGATGATTTTATTTCTTCGATAAATGGGGACGTTTGTTTACGTTTTCGTTCTTCAATCCGTCCAATAAGTTACAATCATAGTCGCCGATGATTGTTTCTCCTTTTCTCAAATAGTTGATGAACAAAATGGCACTTGAATCCGGCCGTTTGTTGAACCTTCGCTCGCTTTGGTGCACTTACACTGGGACCTAGCCACTCTTTCGATTTTGGTGTATAGTGGTGGATCCATGTTTCATCCACGGTCACTATTTTACGCAAAAAATCAGTCGAATTTAGTTTAAACATGTCCAAACATTGTTGGGAAGTGGGAATACGTTCATGTTTTTGATTGATTGTTAACGAATGTGGCACCCATCTTGCAGTCAGCTTTCTCACACCAAAATGTTCATGTAAAATTGAAATCACCGACCCTCTTGATATGCTTAAGGCTCCAGCTATCTAACTTTCGCTTTCGGATTGTCTAATACGAACTCTTGGATGTCTCTAATACATTGTGGAGTGGTGACTGTTTTTGGTGCCCCCCGGCGTGTCCATCTCTTGTGCTGATTCGACCTCTTTTGCACTCTGCAATCCAATATTTTACAGCTGAATACGACGGAGCAGATTCATCATAATAGGTCTGTTCCCGTACTTGCAAGATTGTGAAAACATTCACTACATTTTACTAATTTCTGTTCTCGTACCATGATACAAATATAAGGTAGGTCGGAGATAAGGCAGGCTCTCAAAATTTAAAAACTTGTTCTTCTTCTCATTGTAAATTATCAGTCAGCTGTTTTGAAAAATCGATATCAGGGTTTCGTGCGGTATTTTTTTAAAATACTTTTTTATACATATTTGAATATGGGTTGCTGTGCATTTCTTTGTACGTTTTTATTTCAATAAACGAATAAAATTCATAGATAACTATTTTTTATCGATCAGTTTCCATAATAATCGTAAAAAAATAAAAATTTTTAATAATATATTGTTGTAATAATATAATGTAATATATTGTGATTTGTTATGTCCTTATATTTATTCCATAATTGAATAGAAAGCTTTTGACGCAGGTAAAAAATGTTTAAATGTTTAATATATATAAGCAATCTTTTGTATTTAAAAAAAAAAATTTATATATAAATCAAAAAGTAATAACAAGCCCGAAGCCAAGACTCTAATAGATATCAATAAATTTCTTTCAGATTCGCTTTTTCGAAAGTTAAATTAAGAAAAATTATTGACCCTCATTTTTTCCATAACTAATCTAAATACTAATCCATACTTTTGGTTGACTTTATGTAATTTTATTTTCAGATATGACCTTCCAATGTTGCTAATAAAGTACATTATTAGAATGATAATTCCATGAAAGGTACCACGCATACACTAAGGGAAAAAAATATTTAATTTATCCAAAAACTTTTTTAATTTATCCAAAAAGCGAGTCATTTTTGCACCAATAACGCATTTGAATAAATCGACTACGTAAATAGTTAAAATTTATTTGAATACTTTTTTAATTAAATTAATTATTTAAATATTTAAACAGAATAAATAAAAAATATTTTAAAATTATGCACGATTTTTTTTAAAATATCTTTCAAATATTTACTATTTGAAAATAAACTATTGCATTTAAAGAAAATTTATATAAAAATATTGAATTTAAAACAAACATATTTAAATTAAATATGTTATTAATGGTTTTATGGTATTATTTTCTTCATATTGCGTTCATCAAATGCCATTGCCTGTATAATTTATTCTCGCTTCACTTTTTTCGTTCTTTAATTTATACTATTTTTGACAGTTGGTGCAATATTAGGGCAAAATAGTATAAAATAGAGAACGAAAAAGTAATGTCCAAAATATGTGTAGGTAGAAGCAAATTATGCAGGTAAATGACAACCGGTCCAAGATGTTCTTGAGAAAATACCGAGTTGTCACTCCACCCTACATAATTTTATTTCTTTGCCAAACATGCATACTATATTACTCTTGCAACAATAACTAAATGAGAACTATAAGAACTGCAAATGCAAGAAATAAACTGCAGGAACAGAGTGCGATGCTGTTGCTGCTTGCTTGTTTGGAATATGTGTGTACGTGTGTGGTATAAATAAAATTCAAATACGGGAAAAAAACGAGTTGTAAGGAAAGCATTTGATTTATCCACGTAAATATTTAAAAAAAATGTATACTCAGGCGTGGATAATGCTAATATGCGTTATTTCACTTAGTGTAGCTGTTAAATAATGACAAATAATAGTACTCATTAGTAATTCGATTATTTTTTTTAAAAAAAGGTCAAATAATTGATTCAGTACGATTTTTTTCTGTTTGTAATCGTAATCACATGATTACGATTCCGTACTTTAGACTGATATTCTTAAAATAATCAAAAAAGAATAAAAAATAATCTCTAAAAGTAATCGAACTATTTTTTGATTACTTTTGATTCTTTTTGATTATTTTGCGTAATTTCAAGTAATCGTTTTTTTTTTTTGATTCTTTGTAATTGTAATCGATTACTAATCATAGACTTCTCCCTCAAGGATTATATAATCATTACAATTCTTTTTAAAAAATAATCTAATTGATTACTATTCGTAATCGCAATTTAACAGCTATGGAACCACGCCCCATTTCCCAATACTGCGCATATAAGTTTTGGTAATTTTTTGTGATTACATTTACGAACGATTCTAATTTTAATACAATAACTTTCAAAAACACAAACATATTTAATTGATTTAACCATTGGATTTGTACAAAAGATTTTTTGCTCATTTGTCTTTATTTTAAATATCAGTAAGGTGGATATGTTACGACTTTGTATTTTATATATATAAAAACGATATAAAGTAGTAATAGTACCATGAAAAATTAAGTATTAAAACAAAATCACAATAGTAGTTTTTTTAGCAACTCTGTGTAGGTGTTCAAATGTTTTTGTTTGAACTATTTTTGACGAAATTGTAGGTATTGTGAAAAATGAACACAAGAAAATTAAAGTACTTTTTAAAATCTCTCCATATCCGACCTACCTTGTTATTGTATCATGTTATCGTACATTAAAAACTTCCAAAAGAGAGCGACAGTGAGAGCGTAAATCATTTCCCCATTTCTTTGAGGTAAGTTGCAAGTTTCTGCTACACAAATTTCGTGCAGTAAAAACTTGCAAGTTGTCATGCATTGCCAGAAATGTTAAAATTGCGTTTTAGCTCATCATTTTGTGAATGACTTTCGTTCAAAACTTTTTTAGTTCAAAAGAGTTTTTACTAAAAAGCGTTCCAGTTTTCTTGCAACTTTTCTTGCTTAGAGACTATTTTATTGCTACTCTTTCAAATTATGTTACTTGAGTGCATGACGTCACACATTACTTTTGCTTGACAAATACGTATCCAAATGTGCAATCTCTTAGGCAAATTAATGAAATCGAAAATGAATTCTTTCGGAAATGTAAAGTAAAAATATCTACTCTTCTGTAGAAAAATATGAATATTTTCGTATATGAAAAAATATGAATTTTTTAAACTTTCAAGATTTTTTTCTCCTAAACTATTCGAGACCGATAAAATTTTATTATACCAATAGGCTTATGAGGTCCATATACATATTATAAAAATAAGGAAAAAAAGTATTTAGGCGTGGCCCCAAAGTAAAATTATTCCAAAGTCTCACAATATCATTAATAGCTTGTGAAGTCATGCTCTCTTTCTCTCATTTGGGGAATGCGTAATCTTGTTTTTATCATTCTTGGTAACTTGCAAGTTTTTGCTACAAAAGTACGGGAACAGAACCTAATATATATCGAGCTTTTTTTTGCTTCTTTCGCACTTTTGTTAAGGTGGCATATAGGTTACAAATTCAAAAAAAAAAATAATTTTTTTCGGGAATTTTTTTAATAGAAGGAAAAAAGATATATTTTTCAAATTTTGCACATATATTTATTAACATTTAAAGAGTACAAAAAAATTTTCCGCTGAAAAAAAAAACAAAATGGCGACCGATTTTGTAACCTCGAAAATCGACTTTTTTTCAAATGGCCGCCATTTTGTTTTTTTTTCGGCGGAAAAAAATTATCCTAGTTCAGGCGATAGCCACTTAAACAAGGATTAATTTGGTTTTTTTTTTCCTCAGATGTTCCAGACTGGTGATATCTTGCACACCGTCAATTTTTTGGTATTTTTTAAAAAAATCAAATAACGTCAACAAAATTTTGAAAAAACGCTTCAAAAATTCTGAAAAAATTTTTTTGTATTCTTTAAATGTTAATAAATATATGTGAAAAAATTGAAAACAATATCTTTTTTCCTTCTATGAAAAAAAATTCCTAAAAAAAATTTGCCGCTACATGACCGGTAATGCCAAAGAAACAGACAACCATTTGCTTCGAAGTGCTTCTTCCGCGAGCAACTTTTAGCTCACTCATATGCATAAATCCATAATTAATTATCTGTGTAGATATTATACACAGACTTTGATGCATCTTGATCTTATTTGTTCAATATTTCCTAGCACCAATCGACACTAGCCTTTTTTTTATCGGTTATCTGACTATATGGGATCCAACGGGAACGTAACTCTTGTTAAGACTCATTGTTGAGCTCGAGGTCAAGCATGTTTAATGAAAAACATAACTAACAACAACAACAGCTCTGTATAGATCAAATTACACAGCACCCTAGACAGCGTGGCTGTGTTCGGAAATGCAAAGAAATGCGCAGCCTGCAACAATCCAACGCGCAAAAACACAAGCGTACGCAGTGTAATCAAAAATGATGCAATAAATGCGCAACTGCTGATGTATAATTGACATTACAAAACGCATGACATGTGCAGTGCTGCTAGATTTGCATTTCAGAACGTAATACTTCCACTGTAAAAACATGTTGCGCATTGTTGCTGCATTTCCGAACACAGCCTGTGTTTCGTTTCACTGCAAATCACTTTTACTGTGATCCACTCAGCTACTAATGTCTGACTTATTCTACCATTTTGCCGAGAGAGCAAATGATCATGCAATATCTTATTGCTTTTTGTCATACTAACAGTCTAAATTGGTGCGTTTTTTGTTGCTTTTTCAAGCGACATGCAAATGTTCTATGAGCGCTTCCCAAACTAAAAGTTGCGTGAACTTAAACAATCATTGGCTGCGTTCTGCAGACAAAACTGTTGCACAACTGTTGACTTTAAGTCTGCTGAATGAGCTGCTACATGCAACATGTTTAGGAAGCGCTCGCCATTTTTGTTAGCGAAAAATTTTAATGCTACTTGCGCTCACTTATCCTAAATACAGCTGATTTTTCTTGTCAACTATTTGAAAAAAAAAATATAAATGGAAAAAAATGAAATTAAATACTTTTTAATGCAATATTTTGTGGAAGATGGAGTTCAAACTCATATTCTTGAGTATGCCTCAGAACTCTAATCAACTGAATGTGTTTTTAATAGCTCAGCGTTCAGCAGAATTGATCGCTTAGTGAAGAGTGCTCACTAATCGCTCAGTAAGCGATTACTTCTGCAGAACGCGCCCATTGTCTTTAGTTTTGTTTTTCTTTTGACGTGATCAAGTTACGTTTTACCGCACAGGTTTCCAAAAAAGTTGAAAAATGCATTTTTTCAAAATTTATCGGCGTTGCATTGAATTATTACCCGGTGAATATAAGAGCTATGATTAAAAAAATGGTATGACCGTAAAGGCTAATTTTTTGACTTCATTGCAACAATAAAACAAAAATTCAAAACGTCATCGGGACGCGGTGGGAGCTACTTAAGCAACGCAACTGAAAATTTGATACATGGAATTATAACTCGATGAGTATTTGTGCTAAGATTAAAATATGGTACACACATAAAGGCCTGTTCTAAGCCCTCACAACAAAACTAAACAAAAAATTTCTGTCGTTATGGGCACACAGACAGAGTTGCTCAAAGATCGAGAATACAACATTCATGCAGCAGCGTTGCATTAAATTTTACCTCGGTGAGTATATAAGGTACGAAAATTGTTTAAAATGGAAAATGAAGGATTTATATTTGGCCTTATGACAAAAATAAAGAATAAAATTCTGAGGTCACCAGGTCGTGAATTCATCAGCGTATGTAACAGAAATGTAATATCGTTGCATGGAATTAATACTCACTCTGGAGATGCGCTGCGGTAAATTTTGTTTTACGACATCATATATGTGTTATTACGCCTCACAACTAAATTACAAAAAAAGCTCTTATCGTCATGATTTCAGGGTGGCAACCACATAATGCAGTAAAAATGCTTCAACCATAACAAACGTTGCATGGAATTTTAACTCTGTGACTATTGGAGTAACGGTAAATGTTAAGTAAAGAAATTCCTTAACGGTAATTCCCTCAACGAACCGCCTAATGTGACTCATATGCATCACTTTTGCTGGATTAATTGCATGGAGCTAAGGCATAGTTAATACGCTAAAAAAAAGCAACAGCATCAACAACAACAACAACAACAACAACAACAACAACATCGACAACATCAACATCAACATCAACATCAACATCAACATCAACATCAACATCAACATCAACATCAACATCAACATCAACATCAACATCAACATCAACATCAACATCAACATCAACATCAACATCAACATCAACATCAACATCAACATCAACATCAACATCAACATCAACATCAACATCAACATCAACATCAACATCAACATCAACATCAACATCAACATCAACATCAACATCAACATCAACATCAACATCAACATCAACATCAACATCAACATCAACATCAACATCAACATCAACATCAACATCAACATCAACATCAACATCAACATCAACATCAACATCAACATCAACATCAACATCAACATCAACATCAACATCAACATCAACATCAACATCAACATCAACATCAACATCAACATCAACATCAACGTCAACATCAACATCAACATCAACATCAACATCAACTTCAACATCAACATCAACATCAACATCAACATCAACATCAACATCAACATCAACATCAACATCAACATCAACATCAACATCAACATCAACATCAACATCAACATCAACATCAACATCAACATCAACATCAACATCAACATCAACATCAACATCAACATCAACATCAACATCAACATCAACATCAACATCAACATCAACATCAACATCAACATCAACATCAACATCAACATCAACATCAACATCAACATCAACATCAACATCAACATCAACATCAACATCAACATCAACATCAACATCAACATCAACATCAACATCAACATCAACATCAACATCAACATCAACATCAACATCAACATCAACATCAACATCAACATCAACATCAACATCAACATCAACATCAACATCAACATCAATATCAACATCAACATCAACATCAACATCAACATCAACATCAACATCAACATCAACATCAACATCAACATCAACATCAACATCAACATCAACATCAACATCAACATCAACATCAACATCAACATCAACATCAACATCAACTTCAACATCAACATTAACATCAATATCAACATCAACATCAATATCAACATCAACATCAACATCAAAAACAACATCAACATCAACATCAACATCAACATCAACATCAACATCAACATCAACATCAACATCAACATCAACATCAACATCAACATCAACATCAACATCAACATCAACATCAACATCAACAACAACATCAACATCAAGATCAACATCAACATCAAGATCAACATCAACATCAAGATCAACATCAACATCAACATCAAGATCAACATCAACATCAACATCACCATCAACATCAACATCAACATCAACATCAACATCAACATCAACATCAACATCAACATCAACATCAACATCAACATCAACATCAACATCAACATCAACATCAACATCAACATCAACATCAACATCAACATCAACATCAACATCAACATCAACATCAACATCAACATCAACATCAACATCAACATCAACATCAACATCAACATCAACATCAACATCAACATCAACATCAACATCAACATCAACATCAACATCAACATCAACATCAACATCAACATCAACATCAACATCAACATCAACATCAACATCAACATCAACATCAACATCAACATCAACATCAACATCAACATTAACATTAACATCAACATCAACATCAACATCAACATCAACATCAACATCAACATCAACTTCAACATCAACATCAACATCAACATCAATATCAACATCAACATCAATATCAACATCAACATCAACATCAACAACAACATCAACATCAACATCAACATCAACATCAACATCAACATCAAAATCAACATCAACATCAACATCAACATCAACATCAACATCAACATCAACAACAACATCAACATCAAGATCAACATCAACATCAAGATCAACATCAACATCAACATCAAGATCAACATCAACATCAACATCAACATCAACATCAACATCAACATCATCATCAACATCAACATCAACATCATCAACGCCAACAACAACAACAACAACAACAACAACAACAACAACAACAACAACAACAACAACAACAACAAAAATGTAGTTAGTTATGATTTCATCAATTTTTTAGTGGCAACCAACATTACTCACAAATAAAAACGTAACATAATGAAACGGTACTATGAAACCGAATAAGTACTATGCATAAATTAGGATATGGATTAGGACAAAATTAAGACACAACTAAAACACACTTTTGCAAACAAGGAAAGGGATTCGGTTTATTTGATTAAGTCAAGAACTTGGTCATGTATTAAAACAAGAGTTTGGACATGAAATATGAGTATAAAGAAATAACGTCACGTCAAAACCTACGGGTGTGTTCACAACACAGCCAGCCAACTCTTTTTCGTTCTCTTTGTCGCAGCCAACTTCACTACCAAACGCATTGGTAAAATTGGAAATTCGAATCAAGCTGCGCTATTGCTTTTAGCACACATCTTCGTTACGTGCATTTCAAGATTAGAGACAAAATATCCAGGTATCCAAAAAAAAAAAAAAACTTCTACTCGCACTACTAGACCAAGTAAACAATATCTTTACGAAAATCAATATTCTAATAGTGAGTCAAGTAAATACATATGCTTTTGATATAATAAATTTGGATTGCAGGCTCCACGCCCCTTTTTTTATCGATTGCGTTTATACTTCTTATAACCAATGAGGCTTAATTTTACATTTTCTTAGATCAAGCAGAATATATACTTTATATAAGAATTTTATTTCTCTCCGTGTTTATATTACAACAGTGCGTTCTACTGTGTTTAAATTTGAAAACTACAAACAAGAGTTTTGCAAATGCTATTCATTTCCATTCTTCTGTAAATTTAAAAGATGCATATTTTTTACCAAATAATCAAAATTTTCCAAATCAAGGCAGAATGATTTAATATGAATGCAAAAGCAATACCTTTTGTTCTTTGTATAAAAAATAATTTCACAACAAAGTCAACATCATCTGACTGTTTGTTTTTCCAACAATTTCTCTATTTCAACAACACCAACTCTTGGTCACCAAGTTGACTGTTACTTAAGCTTTTGATTGTTTAGATATTGTATTATCGTTAAAATCTTTATAGTTTTCAAAAGTGGGCTTAAAAGGTTCATTTAGTTCAAAGCAAAAAAAAAAAAAACAAAAAAAAAAAACCAAATATCAAAAGCAATCTGATGCTCATCGCAATATGATTCTCTGAGTGCTGTGTCTAAATGACACAATATAAAACACATCGTTTTTAGTGACAGACATAAAAAAAAATAAATCACATAAGAACTTGAACACAACTATAACGCTACGTAATAAAACTCAAAACAAGATGTTTTATTGTGTTGACACCATTAAGCTAGTTGTGCGTTTTGAAAATTGACCAGTCCCTAGAAAAGTTCGCAATGTATGAAGAAGGAAATAAATAGTTCATGGTAGTTTTTTCGTTATTGCATTTTATTTTCCTTTTACTCTTACTA